>CAHIKZ030004854.1:310000-347500 GCA_903632075.3 Acanthosepion pharaonis
GACAACAGCCCGAATAATGTAAGTAGTGTAAATAATGTAAATAATATCAAACAGTAGTAATAATAATGATTATGGAAGAGGGTGATCAAAGGAAACGTCATATGTTGATAACCGCTACAAGCAACAGAGAATTGTGCGGCCAATATGAAGAGAGACGGAGTATAAATGATCAGCTATCTGCCATGCGTGATACACACTTAGGTGATCAGATATCTTTCGATACTTGACTGTCGAGGTCGGTCTGTCCTGCTATTTACCCATAGCCTAGGGGAGAAAAATAGGATTCATACCTTTCCCGAGCGTATTAGCACGTAAGTGAATGCAATCAATCTGACGAATTCGGACTCAGATCTCCGATTTCTAAATCCGAGCTCTTATCTATTATTCCTCCTAAATAAATAAATGATGCTGTTAATAATAATTGTAACTTCAAATCTCAAAAACCTTAAGTTAGAATTTATGTTCAAGAAGTACTGTACAATTTCACTTTAGACATTTGTATGTTGTCAAAATGACAACAGAGAAATGGTTCACAAGTGTGAGATATTGGTAATGTTATATTCGCCTGGACAGCTGGACTATGAAATTGGTATCACTAACTGTACTAACACTAGCGAAAGTCTGTGATAATAACTAATATCAATGTAGCGAGAATGATTGATTGATTTCTGTCATAGTCGGCAATGTTGGTAAAACATTTTTCTGACAATAATTCTTCGTTTACGTCTTATATGTTCGTTTAGGCGACAGAAATATTAGAATGGGGAAAATTTCAGCTATCAGCTGTCAAACATTCCTTGACACGAACACACACACACACACACATATATATATATATATATATAGAGAGAGAGAGAGAGAGAATGCCTTGGATGCATTGTCGTCTAAATGACGCAAAAATAAAAAATATCTTGAAATACTAATTCATTTTAAGATATATTTCCGAAAATTACACAAAAATATCTTGAAATAACAAAGAGTAAATTAATTAAGTAAAATCATCATTGACGTTAACCATGGTCTCCAGCGGTCTTTGAGTCTCCTGAATCTCTTTTGGATGCTCACCTTGTTTATGTTGGTAAATGCTGCCATAATTCTTGCATTCATTTCATCTTTGGTGCTACAAGGAGTTTTGCTGGTCATTCGCTCAACTGCGCCCCACACATAATAATCAAGTGGGTTACAATCCGAGATGAGTAGCCTGATGTAAGTTGTGATGTAATAGCAGAAATTGTCTGACAGCAATGACTGGTTTCTTCTGCTTGTGTGGGATGGTGAAAAGTGCTGTTGCCAGACATAGTGTCTTCCAGCTTGCACTAAAGAGGAACAGATGCTGTAGGAAGTAGGGGAAAGACACGATCCTATATTTCCTTTGTATAAAGAAGGAGATCAATACTATTTCCTTAAATAGAATTATCTTCCAGAAATTTTAATGGTAATGATAAGATTAATATTGACCCTTTCCCTATGAGGAAACATTTGACATTTATTGACTGAACAACCAGTACTCCGTTTCGTTGAAATTTATAGAATCATTCTCTTAACACTATATTTCTTGTTCTTTCATTGTCCTCTCTGTTTAATAGTAGTTTGTTTCCCATATACTCTAACATTCAGTAAACGTCCTAGTAGCGTCCTAGTCCCTCTATTGTCTTGCCTGAGGTGAAATGATAAAAAAGATCATATATACAATCATTGCATCCAAACCGAAATACAAGTTGTGAGGAGTTAACTTACATAAAACGAGGAAAGCCTCGTTAATATTAATATTTTCACCATGATAATTACAGTTGTCTACACAAGCAAAACATTTGAAATTTTTATGATGTTTTGTTTTTGTCGATGTTTTGTAAATCGCGATGTTCCGAAACCTCAACCAGATAGATATATAAAGAGATATCATATATGTTATAGGGTCCACCCCTTTTTCATACAAGTGGACTCGACCAGTGTGTATTTGTACTACTGCCGGTAAATACCCGGAAGTCAGATGTGATACAGTGAGAGTGTGAGGTAACCGCTTTGTAGGAGTCACAGTTGCGAGCACGTAGACTCAGAAGGAAGTCATATTTCGATACTGAATTTTCCAGACCTTATATATATTATTATTGCTACTAACCGCATTTCTGGATCTACTAACCGTATTACCAATTGTATTATTACGTCAATACATTTATTTGCTATATTTCATTCCTGCGTTTGTCATTCATTTGAGACCGGATTTCATCCCGGAATCCACAACAGTTACTATACAAGTTTAAAAAAAGTGAGATATGAATTTTTATTAGACATGTTTTTTATGACAAAAAGGAAAAAAAATATCATTAAATTTTGCTCTCGTTAGAATATCCTACTTTAGTGTCTATTACTGTAGATTGATATTTAAGTTTGTATCAAAATACATTTGCAAACTTTGGCGCAGTTTTCTCCACACTAATCAGGACAAAAGTTCATATAAACATGTCCGCAAATCCTTCGTTTTGTGTTATGAAGTTTACGGTAGACGATGTTAAATGTACAATCCAAGATACAATTCAAAAGAACTTATTACCATAGTTTATTGTGCCACAATTCCTGTCTCAGTAACGCGATGATAAATAGCAGTAAAGCCTGGATGGTCAGATGCCTTCGGTGTGGAAACACATCAGATACAGCCGTGCAGCCTCGTGTCCGTTATCATTTGCCCGGCTGTATGTAAAAATCATATCTGCCTGCTCTCGATATGAATATCCTGACATTGTTAAATGGAACATTTCTTAGTTATCTCACTACTACACACGTTAAATGTTGAAGGCACAACAATATAATATTCTCACAAACTTTCTAAGTCTGGTAATCGCGTCAAATATATTTTTAATTTGCATATGGAATTTGACATGCTAAAGTATTTAATAATATTTGAAAATTACCGCTAACAATTTTACAAACGCCTTTCTTTCAGTTTCCAAAACCAATTGATGAAATATAAAAACTTAAAGAAAAAAAAAGAAAAAAGAAAACAATATTGCATTTCTCTATATTTCTGAGATGAGGTATTATGTACACTACTTACATTATTCGGACTATTGTCTTCATCTTTGTTGCCATATTTATTACAACGTTTCGGCCCTTTAGTATATGTCTATATTTCTGAGATGGGGTATTATGTACACTATTTACATTATTCGGACTATTGTCCTCATCTTTGTCGCCATATTTATTACAACGTTTCGGCCTTTTAGTATCTGTCTATATTTCTGAGATGAGGTATTATGTACACTATTTACATTATTCGGACTATTGTCCTCATTTTTGTCGCCATATTTATCACAACGTTTCGGCCCTTCAGTATCTGTCTATATTTCTGAGATGAGGTATTATGTACACTATTTACATTATTCGGACTATTGTCTTCATCTTTGTTGCCATATTTATTACAACGTTTCGGCCCTTTAGTATATGTCTATATTTCTGAGATGGGGTATTATGTACACTATTTACATTATTCGGACGATTGTCCTCATCTTTGTCGCCATATTTATTACAACGTTTCGGCCTTTCAGTATGTGTCTATATTTCTGAGATGAGGTATTATGTACACTATTTACATTATTCGGACTATTGTCTTCATCTTTGTTGCCATATTTATTACAACGTTTCGGCCCTTTAGTATATGTCTATATTTCTGAGATGGGGTATTATGTACACTATTTACATTATTCGGACGATTGTCCTCATCTTTGTCGCCATATTTATTACAACGTTTCGGCCCTTCAGTATCTGTCTATATTTCTGAGACGAGGTATTATGTACACTATTTACATTATTCGGACTATTGTCCTCATATTTGTTGCCATATTTATTACAACGTTTCGGCCCTTCAGTATATGTCTATATTTCTAAGATGAGGTATTATGTACACTATTTACATTATTCGGACTATTGTCCTCATCTTTGTCTCTATATTTATCACAACGTTTCGGCCCTTCAGTATCTGTCTATATTTCTGTGATGACGTATTATGTACACTATTTACATTATTCGGACTATTGTCCTCATCTTTGTCGCCAAATTTATTACAACGTGTCGGCCGTTGTACGCTTCGGCCTTCTTCAGTTTGTTCAGTTCGACATTCCAACCACCTGAAGAAGGCCGGAGCGTACAACGGCCGAAACGTTGTAATAAATATGGCGACAAAAATGAGGACAATAGTCCGAATAATGTAAATCGTGTGAACATTGCATTTTTATTAAATAAGTATTTGTAATTTTAATCATTTATTAGTTTTTAAAATAGTGGGAGTAATTTAAATAAAAATAAATTAATGAAAATTTATTGTACTAACCTTCGAACCTAAATAATTGTACTTTGTACCCTCTTTATCCGTTTGCGTTACTCCCCAAAATTTGGTTTCGATCGGTCCATGTATGGCTATTTTAGACGGTGTAACGGACGGATTAACAGAAATTACAAAATTTTATATATAGATTACAGAATGGTCTAATATAAAAATTTATTTTCTTTCAATAAATAAAATCGAGATATTACCCTGAAAATATATTTTGCCTTTGATAAAGCATATTACAAAAGAAAATCGATAGGAATGAAAACCTTTGTAATTGAAATTTCTAATCTTCCACCAGCGATTAAGTGCCAATAAAACATTTTATTCATGTCAGAGCTAAAATTGATTTTATTAAAATATTTCAGTGTAAAAATATTAAGCGATTAATTTTTTTAACGTATTTCACTTGTTTACGAAATGGAAACATTAATGCTTCTTGAGCATAAGCAACACAATCAAAGGAAAATCTCTCCCTGCCAACAGCTAAAATAATAAAAAATCTGCCGTCTTATCACCAATCAGTAATATTTCACATCTAATAACAATTTTTACAAACAATAATTTGGATTGCCAATGAGATCGCCTCTTAGTGAAGTCATGGCCTGCATCCTTTTAGAATTTTTCGAATCTGGACCTTTGCAAAATATTTTACCCAAACAATCAACGTATCTCCGATATATTGGTGATGTTCTATCAATATATGCCCGTGATAATGATTTACCTGATCTTGTAGAAAAAACTAAATTAAAAATTATACAATGGTGACAATTTACCCATCGCACGCTATATCTGACATTGTTTCAGTAATAAGTACATTTGGCTGTTGCTGTTTAGCGGTATATCAACTTCTCTAAGTGATTTAATTCCAAAATCTAAATATTTTATACTTTCAGGTCAGACGTATGTGTTTGTAGATATATATTTTGTAAATGATAAAATGTATTGTCAGGAATTCATTTATATAAAAATGTATTGCTAGTAAATTTACCATAAAAATGTATTTTTATACGTTTTGTGTTGCGCTGTTCGCGTTGCTATAAAAATGTCTTGTTGGTAATTTTATTATAAAACTGCACAGTTATTTTTTTGTTTTTGTGTTCTCTATTTGTCCATAGCTGGGACTCTAACAGGTGCTACCCCCGGATCAGAGTGGTCCTTAGAATAACAGCAATTAAGAGGTGGTTCGATACTACTTAAGACCTCCACACGGCTGATCAGAGGACTTGCTGCCGGATGTAGTTTATCGTCACAACCAGGATAAGTAACAGCAGGTGAATTGAAATTTTAATCGTAGTGTTGTAATATATCGCAGTATGTTCAAGGCAACTTTGTCTAAGTCAATTAAACCTAGCAATATATATATATATCTATTCTGTGCTTTTTTTTTCATTGCTATGTCCCTTCAAAACATAGACAATAATGGATTTCCATATATCTATTTTCCTTTAAAATATGCAACATTTATGCTTGTTCTAGAAAAACTAGTGAAGTAGTTGATCTTTGTCTTTTGCAAGATGTTTAATTCAGTATTGTTCTTTATTTTTCTAGACTGTTCACCAGCCAAGGCTATAGATCATTATCTACCTTTTTTTCTTTTTTTTTTAAGGATTCAACCCCAAGCAAGGCGGGAAGCCACTAGCACGCTAAGGGTTTCAGAGTAGAAGCGAGAACAAAGAGGATTAATAGAGGAAAGGATGAAGAGAAGGATAGGGGATAGATCAGGGCATCTGGAGAAGTCGATTGACGTTACATTTGAATAGTTAGAGATTATAGTTATCAGGAAAACAAGAAATGGGGAGGGAGTTCCACAGGCGAGAAGTGCGAGACATGAAGCTATTGGAGTAGAAGAGACGGCTACATTTAACAGTTTCCACAGTGAAAGGGTGAGAGCGAGACGCCAGCCTAGTTGAGCGCTTAAATTCACGAAGTCTGGGAACCAGCGAAAGCAACTATTGTATTAATTCCATATCTGAAGTGAAAGCGGATCAATCTCTTTCCCAAGCAGATGTGTATGAAGTGAAACCTCAGCAAGAATTTGAAACCGAATCTCTGATATGATTCCCCCACTGTTGATTCTTTGGTCACCGGATTTCCAAACCTAATTCTGCTTGCTTCACAAACACTGTTTTGCTTAAAGTCATAAAATCATGATCAAGAAGAAAAATTAATCACAACAAAAGATCAGAGGAATTCCCTGCGTAAGTAGCTCGTTTCAATTCAAACGAACATCATCTCTTAGGACATACGATATTCCCGAATCGATCTGACCTACTTGGCGTTTTCACAATTAGAACAAATAAAATTTCTAGAGATCTCCTCTGTGAGTCAAACATTTGAGCGTCGAAACTGATAAAGAAGAAAAGAGTCTATCAAGTTCAATTAATTTCGATTGCCAATCACTCTGGGTTAAGAACGGGGAATAGATTTTGTCAATAAATTCGAGGGTCAATAATGATTGCCTTCTTTGATGTAATCGCAAAACCGGACAAAGGTAAATAAAATACAAGTATCAAATCAGAGCTCAAGGAAGAATCTTCAAGCATATTATACTTGGTTTGCCATTGTTGACGGACGCAAGGATACATACGAGATGGACTTCACTGAATCGAGTATAAGTACAATAAATAGAGGTTTATAATTGTAGTTACACTGTAGTGTATACACAAGCAATGTATTTATAAATGATGAATCGGTAAGTTCTTGGCCTGATTCTTTATAACATTATTGCTACTGATACTAATTTCTATCTCTCTATTTCTACGAGTAGAAATAGAGAGATGAAAGTAGAAGATGAATGA
Organism: Acanthosepion pharaonis; assembly: GCA_903632075.3. Classification (NCBI taxonomy): domain Eukaryota; kingdom Metazoa; phylum Mollusca; class Cephalopoda; order Sepiida; family Sepiidae; genus Acanthosepion; species Acanthosepion pharaonis. Next base: position 317,123 of record CAHIKZ030004854.1, read on the forward strand.
AATCCTAATGAAAAATGAAGAATGCATAACAATGCCCCATCTAATCAAAATTCCAGATAATATTACTACTACTAATACTACAAATGGAAATAAAGCAAGTGAAATGAAGATGAAAGAAATGTCAGACAAAAAATGAATAATTCTTGACAAAGTTTCATCTCATCAAAATTCCAGATAATATTACTACTACTAATACTACAAATGGAAATAAAGCAAGTGAAATGAAGATGAAAGAAATGTCAGACAAAAAATGAATAATTCTTGACAAAGTTTCATTTAATCAAAATTCCAGATAATATTACTACTAATACTACTAGTGGAAATAAAGCAATTGCAATGAAGATGAAAGAAATCCTAGTCCAAAAATATAATGATTGACAAGGTTTTATCTCATCAAAATTCCAGACATATATTAATACTACTAATACTACTAGTGGAAATAAAGCAACTGAAATGAAGATGAAAGAAATCTTAGTCCAAAAATATAATGCTTGACTAGGTTTCATCTCATCAAAATTCCAGACATATATTAATACTACGAATACTACGAGTGGAAATAAATGAAGATGAAAGAAATCCTAGTCGAAAATGAATAATGCTTGACAAGACATCATCTAATCAAGACTGCACATAATATTAGTAGTACAAAAATTATGAGTGGAAATAAAGACATTATTTATTAACGATTATTTCTGAAAGAGTTTATCAAAATTTAAATCGAAATGCTGCCTGGACTGTTACTTTGTACATCTCGAAAGAATTTGACAGGGTTTGGATACTGATTTTCTTCAAAGTTATTTCTGGATCAATTTTTGAACTGATTAGTCTTTCTTAACAAATCCTAAAATTAAAGTTGTCTTGAACGACTATACTTCTAGATCATTTTGTATTAATTCAGGGGTCCCTCGAAGGGCTCTATCCTTGCACCTACGTTGATCGAATTTTCCTCAACCTGATCCCTACACGTAAGCTGATTGTGACCCGCTGGCGAGCCACCGATGGTAACGACAGCCGTCCTCTGATGGCAGCCACCGGCGGGGTATAGGTAACATTGCCGAGACAAACAGGCCGGCATTCCAACAGTGGGCCACCAGTGGTAAAATCTAGTGACATGCCACCCAGTGGTAGATTGGTGGCTTGCGTGTAACGATGTAACCAGTACTCAACTCCTCAAAAATGAAACTGCTCTATACTAATCATCTGAGTACCCATTTCGAATTTCCATCAGTATGGCTGATGCTAACCACCAGTAGAGTGACTAGTTGCGCTTTCTCGGGCTAATGTTCTCTGCTGACATTAAGTGTAAACATTATATTGAATCAATTGCTAGATCTGCTGATGGTAATGTTCGTATATTGTGTTTTGTATAATCTTTCTCTCCAGAATTTATCTTACATATATATAAGCTCATTGGATATTAGGGTCAAATATTGTTTGGTGGTTCTGTTACATATTTAGAGATCTTTGATAATATCCAAAGAATATTGTGCAATTTTACTGGGTTTTATATATAGGCTTCCTTCATTTCCCAACCTCCGTAATGTATCTTCTGTGTACCTTTTCTATTAATAATTTCGTGATAATTATTCTACTAAACTTTCCTCTATGGTACCTAGTTTTTTTTTGTTTTGTATTGTTTTGTTTTTAATTTAAGCGAAGTACTAGGAGGCACGGGGGAGTAATTGATAGCGTCTCGGATTGAGGAATTGGAGAGCTGAGTTCGAATGCCAGTCAAATCCATTCCATTCACTTACATGCTATTAACCTTGCGAAAGGTATGAATCCTCTTCTCCACCCCCCTATGTGTAATTTTCAGGACAGACCGGGTTATATAGCCTTGGATGGCAACTACTCTACTGCAGAAAAAAATGGCTGCCTACTGCGGGAAAAAAATGTCTACCTCGTCAGTTATGTATTGAAATATACATGATCGTCTACGCGTTTATCACTTATGGCACGTAATTGACTAAATGGCATAAAAATCTCGTCATTTTACAGTTGAATTGGCTAGATGGAACCGTAAGTTCTATGCTAACAGTTTCTTTTTTTCGCCTGTGTAAAAACTCTTCAGGCTTCTTGTTTTCCAGCTAACATTGATCTTCAAAAATGTAATTGAAATGTCGATCGTTATCTAATGTATTTTTTATTCGTCTTCTTTTATTCTCGCTACTTAATTTTTTTCTTTTCCTTATTCTTTCACACGCATTAACCCTTTGTGGCTTTGTTGCCTTCCTTGGGGCGACATGATTCAAAAATGAAGACGAATGAAATCCTAATTAAAAAATAAATAAAGCCTTATAATATACAATAGTTCATATTTACATGCATGTGTTTTGGATTGTGTACATTGTATCAAGGTTAGTGCGCAAAAGTAAGCCTCTTATTGTAGAATAACAATAATAATAAAGCACTTACCGGCGTAAGAGTTCCAACTAGCGTCCAGCTGGCAGACAAAAATAAAGCAGGTTGTAACTTAATACATATCCTGCAAACTGAGAAATCATGCTAGTATTTATATAGTAATACTTCCACTCAGGTACCAGCAGCCAATCATAGCCCAAGCAATGGACTATCCCACTTTAGCATAATGAGATGCTCCATTGCACCATAAATAGCTCTGTCTCTATGATGAATTAGTTCTTCACTCAGCTTGCTCCACAACTGAGTGGTTATCTTGACCACGTGATTGCTCGACATGGCGCTGCGAACAGGATATATGACACCTGAAAATTGGGAACTCTTCTTCATTGAAGCAGGCATATCCACCGACTCGGCCAAAACTCATGCAACAAGGTTTGCGGACGAGAAGCTGACAATCGAGAGCCTTCAAATGCTGGATCGATCTATGCTTAAGGAGCTGGGAGTCACATTAATGGGAGAAGCCCTGTGTATCATTAAGCAGGCTAAGGAATCCACCACCCAGACAACCCGCATTCAGGCACTAGCAGCCAAGCCTCCTCATCTCAATCTCGAGATGACACCACAGCAATTCAGGAAGTTCCGAATTGACTGGGATGTCTTTACCAAGATGACAAATATGCCAAACTCCCAAGCTAATATTCACCTATACAATTGTGCTGATGAGGCTGTGCAAAATGCCATAATCAACACACACACCCTGACTTCTTTACCACTGATCCAGATAATCTACTTGACATGGTAGAAGTGTTGGTCACCCAGAGGTCAAGTCCTATTGTCCATCGCCTTGCTTTTGCCTCCATGTCTCAGGATGCTGATGAGCCAATACAAAGTTACCTTGTCCGCCTCAGAGCCGTAGCCGTTGATTGTAACTTTACCTGCCCCTCGTGTGAACATGACCTGTCTGATATATACATCAAGGACCAGATCATCCGTGGAATAGCAAATGACACACTCCAGGCTGACCTACTGGCCAAAGCTAGGGCACTTAAATCCCTTGAACAAAATATCCGTCATGCTGAGGCATTTGAATCAGCATTGCGGGACCAAAACCTCAATGGCCAGTGCTTTCAGATACAGCTGCTGCTCGGCTATCAACATACCGCAGACAGAAGGGTACACCACAAGCCAACGAGGCGATCCGTACCAGCACCTATTGCAACTGCAATGTTAAACTAAACCACCAGGCTTGCTTAGGTTGTGGCAGCCACCAGCATGGCACCTCAGGAACTGAATCACGCCGGCTAAAATGCCCAGCATGGGGACAAACATGTAGTAATTGTGGGAAGCCCAATCACCTATCGAGGGTATGCCGGGCTAAGAAACCAGCTCAAGCGGTCAGGAAAAGCCTAGAGGCTAATGAAGCCGCCATGGACACACTTATCGCCCACATCACATTCAATCAAACGACAGGCACGTATACGTCTAAAGACACAGGCCAGATAAGGGAAATTGATGCATATGTTGTTCCATTTTCGCCAAAACCGGATCCCAGACAAATTAAGAATATCCCCAGAAATCACAGCACTAGGATGACAATCTTTCCTGACAGTGGGGCCACCATATGTCTCGGGGACTTAAGCACCTTCTGAATATGGGGCTCACTATCGACAACCTCATTCCATCAAGAAAAGTCGTCCGAGCTGTGGGAGGCTTTACGCTCGTATGTCAGGGTTGGCTCCCCGTGGAATTCATCGTCCAAGGAAGAACAACTAAACAAGCCCTATACATATGCAAAAAAGATTCAGCGGCTATACTTCAGCAAAGCAGCCTGCATTGATGTAGGGATACTGTCCAAAGACTTCCCGAAGCCAACAACTACAATATTACCCCAAACAACAATGCAACACATGCCCTCGACAAGCACACATAAAAAATCGGACGTGAGCCCTAAACAATGCAAAATCGAGGGACAACTTCCAACACGCCCCAAAAAACTCCCTTTTCTTCCAACAGAACAAAACATCGATAGGCTCAAGAATTGGCTATTGAATCAATTTGCCGAAACGGCTTTCAAGAACAATGGTGAATTCCCACCGATGTCTGGCCCCACTGCACATATACACCTCAAAGAAGGAGCAGTCCCCAAAGCAAGACATAACCCAATTCCTGTGCCTTTTTCACTTCAAAGAGCCCGTAAGACAGGCCCTTTGGGAAGATGTGAAAAGGGGTATCATAACCCCAGTACCCGTTGGCATGCCCGCTGATTGGTGTAGCACTATGGTAATTACCGCAAAAAAAATGGCAAACCACGAAGAACCATAGACTACCAACACCTGAATTCACAGTGCAAACGGGAAACACACCATACAGGGTCACCATTCCAGCTAGCACTACAAGTGCCACCTAAACAAAAAAGAAAACGGTGTTGGATGCTGTTGATGGATATCATTCCATCCCCTTAGATAAAGAGTCCCAGCCACTCACCACCTTCATCACAGAATGGGGAAGGTTCATGTACCTGAGAATGCCACAAGGTTACCTAGCATCTGGCGATGCCTACACCCGAAGATATGATGAAGTAATAAAAGACATCCCCGCAAAGTAAAAATCGTGGATGACACCCTACTCTATGACTCTGACATCGAAGGAGCCTTTTTCACACCTTCGATTTTCTCCTCCATTGTGCAAAAACGGCATCGTAATAAATAGAGAAAAATTCAATTTTGCCAAGACACGGTGCAGTTTGGGGCCTCAAATAACATCTTCTGGTGTAACCCCTTCTAAATCCATGCTGGAGGCAATATTGAGCTTCCCAATACCAAAAACACTCACCGATGCCAGATCATGGTTTGGGCTGGTCAACCAAGTCGCTTGGGCATATTCACTAAGCCCAGTCATGCTTCCATTTCGTGATCTCGTAAAACGAGACTCACACTTTACATGGAATAAAAGCCTGGAAGATGCATTCCAGCAGTCAAAGAAGGTCATAGTTGACTTAGTCCGAAAAAGGCATCGCAACATTTCAAAAAGAAAGAATAACCTGCCTTGCCCCAGATTGGAGCAAAGACGGAATGGGCTTCCTACTTCTGCAGAAGTATTGCTCATGCACCACTGACAAAGCCCCAGTTTGCTGCCCTGAAGGTTGGCGCCTGATATTTGCTGGTAGCAGATTCTGCATTGATGCTGAACGCAGATATGCACCTATTGAAGGCGAAGCAGCAGCAATTGCATGGGCATTGGAAAAATGTCGGATTTTTGTAATGGGTTGCCTGAATCTCATAGTGGTTACAGATCATGAACCACTAAAAGGATTATTCGGAGATAGAGACCTTAGTAAAATCCAAAACCCCGATTATTCAGGTTAAAGGAGAAAACCCTCAGGTACAGATTCACCATTCAGCACTGCCCTGGGAAATGGCACAGAGCCTCCGATGCTGTCTCTCGTAACCCAGCAGACATCTCACAGGCACTCCTAAATGTATTCACTGCTGAACCCTCTCAATCAGACATCATAGAGTCTGACAACATGGATGACTGGGTCAAATCAAAAACCTTATTAGCAACATTCGGTGCAAATGACAACCTGGAGCTCATCTCAGCAGACGTTATCCGTACGGCGGGACGCAGCGACCCGCAATAAAAAATTAATAGAAGTAATACAAAACGGATTCCAAAGAACGCGCATCCTCACTGCACCTGAAATCCGCGAATATTGGGAAGTGAGGCACCGCCTAAGTGTTGACGACGGTTAGTGCTCTTAGATCAAAGAATTGTTATCCCCACCTCACAACGCGCAAAAATATTACATAGCCTACATTCTGCACATCAAGGCGAAGTTGGCATGAAGGCACGTGCCAATGAATCTGTTTATTGGCCCGGGATGAATGCTTCAATTCGTAATATTAGAGCAGGTTGTACGTTCTGCTCAAAAATTGCCCCGAGTCAACCAAAAGAGCCAATCAATTTGACACCATCTCCTGATTGGCCATTTCAGCAAATCGTCATGGACATCTTCCATGTTGGAAACCATGGTTACTTAGCATGCGCTGACAGGTTAACGGGCTGGCTGAATCTATACCACTTGAGCCACGGAGAAGCTAATGCCTCAAGGATTATTTCGATTTGCCGAGACATATTTCAAACCTACGGCGCTCCTGAGGAACTCAGCAGTGATGGTGGGCCACCCTTCACATCTCTTCCATTCAAGCATTTTTTGCAAGACTGGGCTGTTAAACAAAGGTTATCATCTGCTGGTTAACCACAATCCAATGGTCGAGCAGAGCTCGCTGTCAAAACAGCCAAGAGAATCGTAAATGGCAACACAGGAGCCCAAGGATCATTGGATAATAACCGTGCAGCAAGAGCCATCCTCCAATACAGGAATACGCCCATTCAAAACATTGGGCTATCCCCTGCTCAACTACTACTCCACCGCCGACTACGTGACTACATACCATCCACCCAACACTCTATAAGCCACACGCGAATTGGATAACCGCAGCACAAAATCGTGAGATAAGTTTGTCCCGGCGGAACGCTCGTCTCATAGAGCGATACAACAGAACAGCACACACTTTAAACCCCCTTCAAAAGGACAAATAGTAGCACTACAAAAGACCAACAACCCGTCGATGGGACACAACAGGTCAGGTCATTGAAACCCTCCCCAACCACCAATACCGTATCAGAGTTGACGGATCAGGTAGAATTACCTTACGAAATCGCCGATTTCTCAGGAAACTGGATACACCAACAATTCCAGTTCCAAGACCTAGTGCAATACCTGAGACCCCTACACCAGTGCAACAAACAGTCGACGCTGGAATAACATCAAACACTGCTCAGCCGTCTACAATAACACGGACAAAAACCCCTCGGGCATTGTCCAGACTACTTCCGCACAACCAGCCAGGTTTAAAGGAACTCATCCCTCCCCAAAGGCCACTACCCACACGCGATGGGGGGGAAGAAGATGTAGAATAACAATAATAATAAAGCACTTACCGGCGTAAGAGTTCCAACTAGCGTCCAGCTGGCAGACAAAAAATAAAGCAGGTTGTAACTTAATACATATCCTGCAAACTGAGAAATCATGCTAGTATTTATATAGTAATACTTCCACTCAGGTACCAGCAGCCAATCATAGCCCAAGCAATGGACTATCCCACTTTAGCATAATGAGATGCTCCATTGCACCATAAATAGCTCTGTCTCTATGATGAATTAGTTCTTCACTCAGCTTGCTCCACAACTGAGTGGTTATCTTGACCACGTGATTGCTCGACACTTATCTTTCAACTTAGATACGGTCAATTTTTTTGTCCAACAGCCTTTTTCTTTTTTCTTCCACACTCAGTAACCCCTTGTGTCTTAGTGGCTTTACTGCCATGCTTGGCGTCAAATGATTAGAAAACACATTTAAATGCAATGTCAATCGTTATCTACTGTCTTTTTGATTACACTTCTATTGTTCTCGCTCCTTAATAATGTTTCTCTTTTTTTCTTATTCTTCCACACTCAGTAACCCTTTGTGTCTTAGTGGCTTTACTGCCTTGCTTGGGGTCAAATGATTAGAAAACTAATTTAAATGTAATGTCAGCCGTTATCTACTGCCTTCTTGATTACTCCTCTATTGTTCTCGCTCCATAATAATGCTTCTCTTTTTTCTTATTCTTACACACTCAATAACCCCTTGTGTCTTAGTGGCTTTACTGCCTTACTTGGGGGGAAAATGATTTTTAAAAAGTCGATATTTGGTCAAAATATAAAGGAAGGCAACTGAAAGAAACTGATATGAAAATCAACCAGACCCGTTTACAGATAGAGCAATCAAAGTTTAGACATCGTGTGATCAAAGACCACATGAATAGAATTTGCCTTCTTACTGACATGGTATTCGCTGTAGATTGTAATGTATTTTTGAGCAGCTTCAAAAAAACTATCAAAATATAAGTATCTTGAAGTGGAAATCTAAAACATATTGCATATGAAGATATCTATAAGAGCTCTTGATTGGAAAAGGTCTTATAGATAGTTCTAGTTCTACATGTCATACCACTTCCGGATATCTTAAGGAAATAAAGTTTGTGAGTTCAGTACCTGACTACAGCGGAGGTGAACAAAAACTTGGAGAGTTGAGTTACTAAAGAGAAGTAACTGAAACGGGGAGAAGCACGGCACGTGGAACTAGAACAATCTACACTAGTAGAATAAATAAAGCGTTCGATTCGAAATTCCAACATGTAACACCTGAAGAAGGCCGAAGCGTACAGAGGCGGAAACGTCGTGAATATAACAATAAATATGAGGACAACAGTCCAAACAATGTAAATAATGTAAATATCTCTTATGGAATATATGAATTATGTTAAAAATAAATTACGTTATACATTATAGAACCACAACTATATATCATTATATAACATAAAGGAGTTGAAAACTGTGGAAAAGATGAATAAAGATGACTGATTTATTTACCCTTTTATTGGTTTTGTTATTTAATACTGTGTTTCTTATTTGTTCCAACCAACCCCTTTCGTCTTAGTTGATTTATTACGTTGCTTGGGATGAAATGTTTAAAAAATGAAGATGAATGAAATCCTAAAAAAACTAAATGAAGCTTTATAATAGACAATGGCATTTATCTGCACGTTTGTGTTTTGTGTCAGTCTCTGTATCTCCTGTACTCAAAAGCCAGCCTCTTATCTTTCAACTTGGATATGGTCGATTGCTTTCTCTAAATAAGCGTATCTCATGTGAGGAAATATCTATTAAATGGTGAATGTATAAAAAACCTCGATAATAAGATGTGACTGATACCGAATCTCCTTGCAGGAATCAAAAGAAAATTTGTATTCGGATAATAAATTATTATTCCATGAAAAATTAAATTGCTTATCAGAAACATTGAAACAAACAATGCTAAAAAGAGGAGATCCGTAAGGAACATTTTAAACAGTAAAAAGAATAGACATATATTTACGATTAAATCATTTTTACCATTCGTATTGCATAACTGTTTGCTATGCTAGCTGCTCGGCAGCGGACAACAGAGACCTTCTAATGATTAAAGATATTATTCGGCCGCTCATTGCTCTCCAACGGTGGACATTTCTAATTCTCTTTGTAAATCAGAAAATATAATAAAAGACAACACGTATCCCTGGTTCCTTTTGTTTGAGGCTAACAGCCCTCGGAACTACATTTTCATTCTATTAGTTCCAGGACAAATTTATTTAGGGACAATTTTATGTTTGGGCTCTGCGTCAAATGATCATTGCCGCAAGGTGACAATTTTCAACGTATTTTAAAGGTCATTGCTGTTTCATGTTCTTTTTAATCAATTCAACCCAAACAATGCAATAACGACACTAAGAAAAAAAAGCTGCTACCGGAAGTGGAAGAGAAAGAAACGCTACTCTAAACAGGAAATAAGGGATAGACCACTGCTCATGCTCAAAATAACAGGGAGATGTGTGAAACGCATTTTTTTGTTTGTTTGTGTTTTGTTTGTGTGCGCGTGTCAGAGAGAGAGAGAGACAGACAGACAGACAGATAGACAGACAGACAGAGACAGAGAGAGAGAATAATGGTCCGCCTGTGGCTGCTCTCTTATTTCACTGTGTATTTCACAGACAAGAATAAAAAATAAATTATGCAAAGTAAATTTTAAACAAAGGAGAAATTATCTCTCTATCGCTTCCAGTAATAATGTCTGATACATTTTCATCTATATTTTAGCTTTACAAGAAATAATTAACCCACTTGGAATCTTCAATGTTCCATGTCCCTGCGGGACGTTGGTGATCATAGCCCTCTCCAATTTCCTATCTTTTTGAATTCTTAGGAAATTTTGTCTCTGCGCTATCTGTTATACTCCATCTTCTGCCAACGACTTACACAAGCTTCTTCTTATTCTTATTCTATGTGCCGTGTCCTTTCAGGATGTGGGCGATCATGGCTCTCCACAATTCCTCTCCTGTGTAGCTCTTAGTATAGTTTGCGTTCTTCTATCGCTCGAATCCCTGTTCTGCTATTCCATTAACCCAAGCTATTCCTGTCCTCCTCCTCCTCCATCTTCTTCTATCAGCCATCAGGACGTGGGCGGTCACGTCTCTCCACTATTTCCTGTTGTTTTTGGCTCTTAACAAACCATTTACACGATCTCTGCGAACCATTTACATTTAGTTTACTCTTCTTCTATCTGTCGTGTCCCTTAGGCGATCATGGGTCTCCACAATTTCCTGTTCTTTGTAGCTCTTAGTATATTTTATCTTTTTGCCATCGCTCCTTATCTTCGAGCTATCAACCATTTAAATAAGATCCTCCCCATCCCCGTCCTCCTTCTTCTTGTTTTATGCATCGTGGCGATCATGTCTCTCCACAATTTCTTGTTTTTTCTACATCTTAATAAACCATTTACATGAGGTCGATTTCTTTGTCTATCTACCGTGTTTCTTCAGGTCACGGCTCATGGTCTCCATAATTTGCAATCCTCTGCTGCTCTTGGTAATTTTATTATATTTGATACCCTCATAAGCCCTGCTCTGGCAAGCATATACACAACATCGTTAGATAGTTTATTTTCTGCATTCATCTGTCCCTTTAGCCTTCATTATGTCCTGTGAGTATCAAATTTACGATGCTGTCTTTCCGCTTTATGAGATCTAGAAATTTCAACTTTCTCTTTTTAAGGCAAACGAGAAATCTCCGATGTTTTTCACCAAAACGTCGACATTCCTAGAGCCGTTCGATCCATGGTATTCTCAGCTTCTCTATGTAGAGGCACCTTTCTGTTGCTTGAAGTCTAAGGGCATTCACTGCCATATAGGAGCACCGATACTAAATAACAATTCGATACGTCTTCCTTTGTTTCCAATGAAAAGTTTCTGTTTTTAATTATTTGCTTAGATTTTGGAAGGCACCTTCCGCTATCCCGGAGCCCCTTCAGATTTCTGTGTCTTCTTGCATGTATTTTGACATCTCCAATTTGCAATTCGCATGTTCCGAAGTTTTATTTTACAGACAAACATGCATTCTGCCTTCTTGCAATTGATGTTTAGCCATTTCTTCTCACTTTCCTTCACTATCTTCTGTAGGACTTACTCGAGTTTCCTATCTGTGTCTGATATCAACACTGTGTCATGTTTATATGTTATGTTGCTAAGATTATGGCCGCCTGTAATGAATCCTGAACGGCCTCCTAATTTTATCAGAATCGTCTCTCTGTATCGGTTGAATAAATCCGGTGTTTTTCCATACTTACTATTACTGGATATTTTCTAAACTCATTCTCTATCCGTATGCAGACTGCTTGCTGACAGTATGGAGTCTGGGTTATTTCAATATCCTTCCTAAATATAAAAAGGTGACATGTTTATAAACTGGCGAAAGATGATATTTCGTAATGTTTTCCTTCAGATCCCATTGTAAATCCTCTATATTTCGTATATTGTATCTTTGTCCAGACACGCTATTAAATATTGTTATATGCCAACTAATAAATGTATTAAACTGTAAAAAAGATTCTTAAGTTTCAGGCGCTTAAACATATAACGCTAATTACATATGAAACACACATTTTATTTATACACCAAGTAAGGCAATAAAGCCACTAAGAAAAAGATTTTCCTGTTTCTTAATAACTTGCTTAGATTTGTAAGGTATCTTTCGCTATCCCAATGAACCTTCGGATTTCGGTGTCACCTTTACCATATAGTTAAATTACTGTACTTGCTTGAATTTGGTATCTCCAATTTGTAATTTTCCATGTTGGGATGTCTCTTTTGCTAACAATCATCTGTCTCTTTAAAATTGATATTTAGTCCTTTCTTCTCGCTTTCTTTCACTACCTTCTCTAGGAGTTCGTGTAGTTTCCTTTCTGCGTCTGCTATCAACACTGTGTTAACTTTATGTGTTATGTCTATATTTCTGAGATGAGGTTCTATGTACATTATTTACATTATTCGGACTATTGTCCTCATTATCGCCATATTTATCACAACGTTTCGGCCGTTGTACGCTCTCCAGGTGGTTGGAATGTCGAACTGAAACCTTTATTTCGATCACTGGGGTAGACTGTTCTAGTTCCACGTGCCATGTTTGATGGATGTCAGTTATCAGTTATCTCCTGTTAATTTCCCTCTGAAAGTTCTCCACTGCCATAAGCGGGTATTGAACTCGCCAACGCCTTTATCCACTGTGCAATGTGTCCTTGAGAAGATAAACTGATAACTGACATCCATCAAATATGGCACGTGGAACTAGAACAGTCTACCCCAGTGAGCGAAATAAAGGGTTCAGTTCGACATTTCAACCACCTGAAGAAGGCCGGAGCGTACAACGGCCGAAACGTTGTGATAAGTATAGCGACAAAGATGAGGACAATAGTCCGACTAATGTAAATAATGTTTATGTGTTATGTTGTTAAGATTATGAACACCTTTAATGAATCCTGGTAGGACTTTTAATTTTCTCATGAGTGATTCACTGTAGAGGTTGAATAAGTCTGGTGAGAAGACACATCCTTGTCTTAAGCCTCCATCAGTAAATATAAGAGTTACTTCAGTTAATGTCACTTAACTAATTTCGTAATCCTTGGCAATAAATCTCGCTAGCTGCCTATTGTTAGGTCTGCTGCAAGGAAATGGGATTCACTGCGTCGTGTGAAACGATGTTTTCTTGTTAAACACTACAATACACATTTAAAAATCAACCATTTGTCTTTGCATTGAATATTGATACCATGTCATGTCTCATGCTTCTACTATGTATTTACATGATAAAATACGAAAATGATCTGAAGTTTTAATAGTCTTGACCTAGCATCTCGGCTTCAGTCATGTTCCCATCTCTCTAGTGTAGCTCCTCCGTACCTTTTTTTCTTTTGTTGCAGAGGCGAAAATGGGAAATCTGCAAGAAAAAATCATGTTGTTTTTGTCACTATTGTGGAGGGTCAATTTCTTCTCCTCCTTGGCAAACGTAAATCCAAACGTCAAGCAAAACAGGACATTGAGTATGCGTCAATAAATGTATAATTTATTTATATATACATAAAAACTAATAACTTCCATTTATTGCTGTTGTTAAGGCAACAGAGAAAGAATGGTGAAATTAGAAGTGAAATGGTGGTAGCTGTTATCGTCGGTGGCGTTTATCCCTCAGCCTGCCGATTTTGACATCACACGCGTGTCTGTTTCGGGTCTGTTTGAATTTGAGCATATATAGCCGTCAATCTACTCGAAATTAAGGTTTTGGTTTTTGAGCGGAAGTGGATCTGAATAGTCATAATATATTGCTCATCTTGTTTTGATTATCGTTTTATTTTGGTAACTATACGTTCTATACTAAAAGTTTTTTCTCCGGCACTTCACGCTGGTGGAACTGGTAACCGCTAACGTTTTTCTAACAGAATATTTGTATAATCCGTTGAAATGACGTAAGAAAAACGGTGGAGTAATGGATAGCTGCTCGGATTGAGGAATTGGAGTTCGAATTCCAGTCGGATCCATTACATCCACTTACATACTAATACTCTTGGGAAAGGTATGGATAATCTTCTTCTTTCACCAGCTACAGGTAAATAGCAGGAGAGACAGGGTTCTGTAGCCTTGGGTGGAACCAGTCTAGAAAAAAGAAAAACTCTGAATTCGAAACAGGCCAAGACAGGGCTGGACGCCGTCAGGCTATCTTCCCAAGAAACACCATTTCTACTGTAGCTGCAGTATACATAATGCTCTTACGACCCTACGGGCCACGAGAAAAAATGTGTATATTTATTCAAAATATCTTAGCACTTTCAAAGTTTTTTTTTTTTTTTTTGTGATTGAAAAATAAACCTAAAAAGGTTAAGCCACATTATTTGTAAGAAAAGATTTTTTTTTTATCGTTTAACCTTAAACAAGGTGATAATGCCACTAAGACGCAGAGCAGTACAGGGAGTGAGAGTGGAAGCGAATAAGAAAAATTAGAATGGGGAGGACTGAGGAAAAGAGAAAAAATGAAATGGTTTAAATAAAGAGATAATGGCGATTGATTTTGCATTTATATTTTTGAAGATTATAATTATCAGAGAAGCAAAAAATCGAGAAGTCCCACAAATAGGAAGTACGAGAAAAGAAACTGATGAATTAGAAGTGACGGTTGCATCTAGCTCGTTCAACAGTAAACCAGTGAGACTTAGTTGCCAATCTAATAAAACGTTTAATTTTATGTATTCGCGGCACTCAGGAAAAATCTCATCGCATGAACATAGATGTATAAAAGACAGAGGAAAGCCACGCAACTTCGGTGAGAAAGCGACTAAAGTCGGCATGTCTAATTTTTTTCTAACGCAGTTTTGCGGAACTTTAAACAAGTTGATTCAAAGAAAAATTCTTTAAATAGATTTGACGTCAAAATATAGGCTTGTCCGAGTAAATGTTTTGGATCGACAAGGAAGATGAAACATATATCCATTTTGGCAACAAAAATGAATGTAATTCTACATGAGTTTGTCTCAAGGAATAAATAAGAAATTTCCCATAAGAAATTTTTCAGAATGCAGCCAATTACTTCTTTCTAAATAATGTTAAGTGTGGAAAAATAAGTTCCTCTCCTTTAAACCATACATCATTATATATATATATATATATATATATATATATATATATAGATAGATAGATAGATAGATAGATAGATAATGAATTTATTTATAAAATAATAATAATTTTGATACTTCAAATGTTTAATTAATGAATATTTGAGTGTTTGTTTCAAATACAAAGTGTTCACTATAATGACGTTTATATATATATATATATATATATATATATATATATATATATATATATATATCCAAGTGTATGATTGGTGTATACGGAATAAATTTCAAGCACCAACAATTACTGTTCTTAAAAGAGTGCTCAATACAGAGTAGAGCAAATATAATTATTTATTTAAAAATTATAACATAAATATGTTATAAAATTACTGCAAAAATAGCCATTTTGTTTCAACCCCTTTGGTGTCTTATCAAGTGATGATGTTGAATGTAGATTGTAGATCGTACAATCTGTATGAAATGGAATATATCCGACCGATTTTTCAATATATTTGTTTAAACGTTACTTTCTAAATGGATACACGTATCTGAGTTGATGTTCTTTTTTTTATTTATTTATTAAAGTGTAAATTTATTTATTTACATCTACCGGTCTGAACATTCCAGAAATCTTGTTATAAAAATATGTGCTCTCCGGTAGGATGCGAACCTGCATCCTCGAAGTGAAATCGTCATTAGATCTGACGTGTATTAAATCAAATCGGCCACGTAGGACCTCCTGGTCAAACAAAGCACGGGTACTGCTTTTCAGCACATATCTTCACGATTCACGAGATATACATATATGCACTGTTTTGTACCTTAACCTTAAAATTTATTAGGGGATGCATATTCTGAAAACAAGATTTCTCGAATATTCAATACTGAAGATGTATTTTTTTTTTTTTCATTTCACCCGAAAGCAAGGCGGAAATGCCACTAATCCGCAGGGGATTAGAGAGATTGAAAGTGAGAGAAAAGACTGGGTATAGTGGCGAAAGGATAAAAGACGAAACAAGATGGCGATTAACGTATTTATATATCGAATCAAGGAAGGAAAGAAGCTGAAGAGAGTTCCACTATCGGAAAGTGAGAGAGAGAGACTACTGGAGTAAAAGGGGCGATTAGATTTAACTATTTCAACAGTAAAAAGGTAGGACCTAGATGTCAATCTAGTAACACGCTTAAAATCAAGTAGTCCGGGCAGCAGGGCTTGCCAGAGCAGTTGCCATGAAAATATTTGTAGTGAAAAATAGAGATCACGGCTGTGTGAGAGTGACTTAAGTAGAGATGCAAAGTTAGAATCGATTACATTGCAGATCCTTCATTGGATTTTGTCAACAACCTCAAGTTGAATATTAGTAGCCACAAACTTGTTATGGCAACAATATTCAAAGCACAGCCGTATGGTTGATTTGTAAATGTGCAATGAAGCAACATTCCTTGCACGTACTGGTTCGATGTAATTTTTTCCAATTCAAGTCAGTTGAAAACCTGAGGCCAAGTTAGTTGTTTTCGGAGAATCAAGAGTCATGCGCTTGTAAATTTATTTTTGAAAAATAATTATGTAGCGTTCTTTGTATTTTCTTATAAAATAAATCTTTAAGGTGGTCACTTTTTAAAAATATCGCCCGAAGAGACCTACGTTGATTCTGATTCCGCAGAACTGGGTTGAGTGTGAAAAAGGATTTGTTGTTAACATTCTTTTTTTATTCGTTTTTTTTCCAGTTACAAGTCCTTTTTTTAAAGCTGATCGTTTTGTGTTCATTTTGTTTAGTTCTTTTTTCGTAACAGATTTAATGTTTAGTATAGAGCTTAGAAAAAATTCGCAGTGTGAGATAGGCAAGAAGTAAGACATGTAGCAACATCAGCACGGAAAAGGGCGCTCCTTTAAAGGCAAGGAAGGGCAAAAATATTTTAAGTCAAGTGATAGCGATTGCTGTATGAATCGTACGATTTTTGAATCAAGCACGGGCAACGCCGGGCCATGCAGCTAGTTTATATTTATAAATAAGAATGGGTATTTGTTTGAATAAGTTAAGCGAGTAGTTTGAATTTTTGTTAATTTATATTGGACTATAATGGGTTTTATCTACGGTTTGGAGGTTCTGTTCTTGAATGTTGAATGTTATATCTAAAAAAAATTGTCAAGATTTTATTATTACTTTGAAATTATTCTTTAGTTCTCCCTGAGCCGCGCTAAGAAGTTCTTCTCCCTGGAGCCGATCCTCCACATCTACAAATCCACAATTCGCCCTTGCATGGAGTATTGCTGCTATATATGGTCTGGTGCCCTTTCTGTCTGCCTCGGGGTTCTTGATAGGCTCCAGAGGCGGATATGCAATATAATTGGCCCTGATCTGGCATCTCGTCTACAGTCACTTTCTCACAGACGCGCCGTCGCCTCCCTCTGTCTGTTCTACAAATACTTCCACGGAAATTGCTCCGAGGAGCTGCTTTCGCTGGTTCCCAGACGTCACGAGTTCCAGCGCCTCACGAGGCTGGCATCCCGCTCTCACCCCTTCACTGTCGAAACTCCTAAATATAGCCGTCTCTTCTACTCTAATAGCTTCATGTCTCGCACATCTCGTCTGTGGAACTCCCTTCCCTTTTCCAGTTTTCCTGTGAGCTATAATCTCCAGCTATTCAAGTGTAATGTCAATCGACATCTCCAGTTGCCTTGATCTATCCACTACCCTCATCCTTTCTTCTATCACTCCTATCTGATCTTGCTCTAAATTTTCTGTAACACCTTGCGTCCTAGTGGCTTCCCGCCTTACTTGGGGTGAAATGCTTAAAAAAAAAAAAGTTGCAGTTTCATAGAATTAATAGACCGTCGTCCCTATATAGACTTTTATCTTTTTTCTTAATAACATTTGTTGATTTATTGATTATGAATATGCTTATGAGTGCGCATATAATTACCATCATTGTTTCATCGAAATTATTATTATTATTATTAATATTATATTGGCACTTTTTTGTTCATATTCTTTATAGTGGTATAATATTGATTTGCGGCAATGTTTATATTTATGTCTTTATTGAGGATATTGATGCATTAAGATGTTTAGTGTCTGTTCATTAATAGATGGGTAGAAATTTTTTTATGTCTGATAAAGTGAAGGAAAAATTTTCTTTATTACTGATGTTATTAAACCAATTTATTGTTGCTTTAGTATTTTTTCACTGTTTTATATTTAGTGATTTTTTTAGTTTTGAGTATATTTCTTTTTAATATTTGTTTATGCATGTATGATAAATTGTAATAACATCTTTCCTCCAAAACTATTATTGATATATAACAATGTGCATATATATATATATATATATATATATATATATATATATATATATATATATATATATATGTGTGTGTGTGTGTGTGTGTGTGTGTGTGTGTGTGAAAATATATAGAAAATAGAAAGGAACTGGTTAGGTAAATAATCCAAAGTCCCTTAGTATTTTAGTTATTATTTTTAAAAAATAGTGCTCGATACAAAAGTAGAGCATAAATATAATTATTTATTTAAAAATATGTCGCGATTTGGAATCATATTTTTAAATAAATAATTATATATATATATATATATATATATATATATATATATATATATATATATATATGATAGAAATTAAGAGGATGTGAGATAATTATAACATTAATCGAGTCTAAAAGAAACCACTGGACGGCCGTTTCGTCCTATATTTGGGACTCATCAGCAGTGCGCATCCACTACCGAGAATTGAAACCCGGACAGTTACGTTATCAGGTAACGTCATACCAACTGATCCTCGATGCCCAAGGGGTAGCGAACCAGACTCGATATAGCGCCGCTCGATTACATATTCCGCGGTGGAACTCATCCGAGTTTCTCTTTTAACCATAGGACTGTGCCTCCACGAGCCACGACTACTATCGCCAAGCAGCTCCATCCAAAGCATTAGAAGTTGGTTCAAGCAAGCATATACAAGTGATGTCCGTTGGTGAGTCTTCCCTGTTTCTCTGTTTATTTCTCGCACCGCTGATGAAGGACACAGGCGTGGCCGAAAATTCGGGACTAATAACATTAATCTCCATTATTCATTTCTGTCTTTTGATTAACAATTAATATATAATAAATTCTTTTCGCACTGAACACATCTGTACCTTTTCTTTTTCTCTTGTTTTATTAGCCAACCTATCTATTTTTATATATATATATATATATATATATATATATATATATATAACTGAAATGCATAAACAACATATATATATATATATATATATATATATATATATGAGGAAATACATAAACAATATATATATATATATATATATATATATATATATATATATATATATATATATATATATATATATGTATGTATATAAATAAAAAGAAAGAACAGCAAGATATATAATCGGTGTTCTTATAGATATTTTTTTTTTTACAAAATAGTGCTCAATGTAAATTTACAGAGCATTAATATTATAAATTAATTGATTGAATATTTTTTTCGCTACACAGTTCTAACCATGTTTCAAAAATGGAAGATAAAAGCCACGAATTTAATTTTGTGATTAAATTAAAGACATGAGGATAAATGGAACTAATGTCTTTAATTTAATCACAAAATTAAATTCGTGTTTTAAGCTTCCATTTTTGAAACATGGTTAGACCTGTGTATCGAAAAAAAAATCATATTTTAAATCAATTAATTTATTTATATATATATATATATATATATATATATATATATATATAAGTGGACCTTGAAGTCAGCACCCAGAGGCCTCAGTCTGTTTCATGCGAAACGGAATGGTCATATACGTTGCGTTTTTCCTCTAACGGTTATTTTGGTGGACGTGTTTGGTTAAATTGTTTATTATTTCCTTAGTTTATTTACTTCTTTGTTTGTTTGGATTAATTTATTTTACTGGTTTTCGTTTAGAAATAACAAAAACAAGTTTAGATAAGATAAAAATCGCATGGAGTGAGATCTGGTGGCCTACGAGATCTCATTTTCCATAAATTATAAAAAATTTAAATTCATACAAAATCTTAAAAAAAAGAACCATCTAATCTAGAATGTAATTTTTCACTGATGTGTTGTGGCTTCCCTCTGTCTTTTCTACCAATATTTTCATAGCAAATACTTTGACCAGTTTCTTTTAACCTGGTATCCCGACTACATTAATCTAAGCGTGCTACGATCCCAACCGTTTTGTGTTTACATCGCTAGATGCAACGACCACTTTTATTCCAAAAGATTCTTTTTTCGCACTTCCTGGCTGTGGAACGTCCTTCCGCTTACTTGCCTTCCTCATAACAACAATTTCAAAAATTTAAATGAACGTCAATCGCCAGCTTCTATCTTCTTGAATCACGTTCATCTTTTGTCCTTTCCTCAATCCTCATGCTTTTCTATCACTTTCATTCCTGCGTCCTGGATAGCAAGGCCTTTAAAAATTGGGAGGTTTTGCGGGGCGTGAACCACATCTTAACTGCTGTTGTTCCCTGGTCCACCTTGACCCGGGCTGGTAGCATTGTTATTTGGGGAAATAGCCCACAAACTTGGGTCATTAGACTAAGGAATTATAAAAATAATTTTTTATAGTAAAATTACCAGCAATACAGTTTTGAAAAAAAACATTTTATCAGAGATTCGTTTGTCTCTCGACAAAAACCCTCTTTACAAAAAATATGTCAATGAAACCTGATCTACAAACTGGTTTCTTACAAAGAATACATATTCTATTCATACGGACCTATCCTAAAAATCTTGTTATTAAATAAGCCATTGAGGTTGATATACCGTAAAACAATAAACCAAATCAAACCACTTTCATTCCATGCAACACCTTGCGTACTAGTGGTACTCCCGACTTGCTTGGAATGAACGGATTAAAAAAAAAAAGAGTTTCGTTTATTTTAATAACATTGATACTTTTCGTATCAAGGAATGAGTTGAATATGTTTCAGTCTCTCAGCATTTATTTTTATTAAATTTTCGAAATATGCTATTTCTTTTTTAATAAACCTATCTATCTATCTATCTATCTCTTTCTCTCTCTCTCTCTCTCTCTCTCTCTCTCTCTCTCTCTCTATATATATATATATATATATATATATATAGATAGATAGATAGATAGATAGATAGATGTTTGTGTGTGTATCTGCTTATGTCCGTGTGTGTGTGTATTTTATTTTTCTTTCGTCACTTTTTACACACATTTAAAGTTTCATTACTTTGAGAAACTCTTCCGTGAGTTATGATCACAAGCCTCACCTCTATGGCAAAAAAAGATCACAATCTTCCAGCTTGTGACCTTTACTTAAAGCCAGTGTATTCCGATAAACACGCTGAGAAACATTTGCGCTTCTTCGACTTATAATTACACTACATTTAAACATTTTCCCTTTCATCTCGGAGGTGAATCGGTGTTGATTGCTATCATAGACATGGTTGAATATTATCAGCTTCGATCACTCGAGAAGTAATCGATCACGCTTGCTATCTGCAAGAAATCGACAACGCGACCAAGTGAAATCATAACGTTTGGAGAAGCGATGAACACCTGCAGGGTAGCTACCTGTAGAGATTTTTTTTTCTCTCGGATAGAAAGATACGTGTGCAATAGGCCACTTGAATTTCTATACATTCTTCATCGGGTTCCAACCCTTATCGGATGTCGATTTACCTGAAGATTTGAATTTTACCATCCTTTTTAATATTATTTGTTTTGATTTGACATTTGATACAATCATGAAGATGTCGTTTGCCTCGAACCTTAGGAAATATTAGATTCAATGTATTCTCTATGTATGAAAGCAGTTTTCTGTAACACAATCCCCTTATTTCAGGCAATGAACACTTTTCCTGCAATTGTACCTTTTCATTTCATAATCATTCATGGTGCTCCTTATAATATCGGTACTGCATCAAATACTTGTAATTTATTTCTTATTAATTTAAACGCAGTTCTCTGGAACACAATATTTTGTATTTCAGACAATGAACAATTATCCTGCAAGTGTACCTGTATATTTCACAATCATTCTTGGTGCTCGTAAAAATATCGGTACAACTTAATTATAAAATACTTGTAATTTATTTTTTATTAATTTAAACGAATTTCTCTGGACCACAATAGTTTCTGTTTCAGACAATGAACAATTATCCTGCAACTGTACCTATATATTTCACAGTCATTCATGGTGCTCCTAATAATATCGGTACCACAGAAATAAAAATACTTGTAATTTATTCCTTATCAATTTAAAGGCAGTTCTCTGGACAACAATATTTTGTATTTCAGACAATGACCAATTATCCTGCAAATGTACCTGTATATTTCACAATCATTCCTGGTGCTCCTAACAATAATGGTACCACATAAATATAAAATACTTTTAATTTATTTCTTAAATGCAGTTCTCCAGAAGACAATCCTTTGTATTTCAGACAATTGAACAATAATTATTGCAATATTTTATAATCATTTCCGGTACTCCTAATAATATCGGTACCATATAAATATCAAATGATTACAATTTATTTTTTTATTAATTTAAACTTCATTGTTTCTAAAAGCTTAATGATTTTTTTTCAATTTTTTTAAAATCTTTTATCCAAAAGCCAGGCAATAAAGCCACTAAGACGCATGGGTTTAGTGAGTTTGCGAGAATATTAGAAAAAGAAAAATATTATTAAGAAGAGAAAGGAATTAAGAAAATAAAAGATAATGATTGACATTACGTCGACATTTCTGAAGATAAAAGTTGACTGGGAAACAAAAAGCTGGAAAAGACTCCCACAAGCGAGAAGTGCGAGAGAAGACGTTAGTATAAAACTCAGGGTTACATCTAGTCATTTCAGCGACAAAATGGTGAGACCTCACCGCCAATCTAGTATTGCACTTAAATTCATAAAATCTACGTGCTACAGAAGAAAGTTCATCATAACAATTACCTTAAAATATTTATAGAAAATTCAGATGGAAAGTACGTTACGGCGGTGGGAATGTACTGAAACCGAGATGCCAGTACAGGACTAATAACATTGCAGATTCTTTTTTCTTTTGGGGATTTTTTTGCAGATTCTTTTTTCTTTTGGAGATTTTTTCAAGAATCTCTGAGTACATAGCAGAAAAGACGCAGTTAACCAACTTTCTAAGTAGGAAAACTAACAATTCATGTGGGATACATCTTCGGTCACATCTATTGTGATAATATTTTCAGGCTACGTTTAAGAATGAAATAGTGGTTATCTCAATGTTCACTTTTATATTTTATATTTACAAACGCTCTATCCATGTTATTGAGCACTTCAAACCATAACTATAACATACCTTAAATCCCTATTGCAGACTCTCGCTCAGACACATTTGTGTCTGTTCAATACCCACAGAGCCAACCTGTGGTTTATACTGCAACTATGCTGAGCAGAACTTAGTCACAATTCCTGGGAGACAGCGTGTTATCTAGCGTGATCAAAATTTTGAACATGGCCAGCACCCTCAAGCCCTCGGCCACGATGACTTGTGGCTTTGTGCTAGCACAGCTATCGACGGCCTCAAGAGTTCTGTCTACACAATTTCCGTCAAGAGGCTTGGGTCAACCCGTCGTATAGCTTTCTGGCACTTGCAAAAGGTGCCGCAGGCTGGGCTTGTCCCCCTTCCAGACCGATAACATCAGGAAGTCTCCTTCCTGACAAATCGACCATAGTGAGATTTGAACGCGTGTGTCATCGCCAGAAATTTATATATATATATATATATATATATATATATATATATATAAAGAACAGCAAGATATATAATCCGGTGTTCTTATAGATATTTTTATTTTTACAAAATAGTGGTCAATGTAAATTTACAGAGCATTAATATTATAAATTAATTGATTTAAAATATGTTTTTTTTTTTCTACACAGTTCTAACCATGTTTCAAAAATGGAAGCTAAAAAGCCACGAATTTAATTTTGTGATTAAATTAAAGACATGGGGATAAATGGAACTAATGTCTTTAATTTAATCACAAAATTAAATTCGTGGCTTTTTCTTCCATTTTGAATTGTCTTAGACTCTGTATCGAAAAAAACATTTTTAAATCAATTAATTTATTTTTATATATATATATATATATATATAACTATATATATATAAGTGGACCTTGAAGTCAGCACCCAGAGGCCTCAGTCTGTTTCATGCGAAACGAAATGGTCATATACGTTGCGTTTTTCCTCGACTTTATATATATATATATATATATATATATATATATATATATATATATATATATGTACAGGTCAGTAATGCATTGTTGGTAGTCTATTGCATTACTCTAACGGTTATTTTGGTGGACGTGTTTGGTTAAATTGTTTATTATTTCCTTAGTTTATTTACTTCTTTGTTTGTTTGGATTAATTTATTTTACTGGTTTTCGTTTATAAATAACAAAAAACTAGTTTAGATAAGATAAAAATCGCATGGGAGTGAGATCTGGTGGCCTACGAGATCTCATAGTGAAATAGAGTAAAAAAAAACATATTTTAAATCAATTAATTTATATATATATATATATATATATATATATATATATATATATATATATATATATATATATATATATATATATAAACATTCAATATCTCCGCAAAATTAATCTTGCAATGTTTGGCAAACATCAAGAGGTTTGGAGCTCCAAACATCCTGGTGTTGACAAAACTTACTGAGAAAAACTACCATTCACATGCGATATGGTTGATTTTTTTTTTTTATGTAATTTGATTATATATGCTCTGTAATAAATACAATGAGCTCTCTTTGTGGATCATTTTTAATATTTTATATTATTAGGATTCACTTGGATTAATTACACACGGATTTTTACACACATACGCACACAGATACACGCAGACACACACATACACACACATATATATATATATATATATATATATATATATATATTGGTTGAATAATATAGACATATTATGTCTATTTATTTTTATTTGAATCCTCTCAAATTCAGAGATCAATTCCAAAGTGTTGTTCTTAACAAAGTAACTATAAACAATTTTTATTGCTATTCTCTGTCAGTGGCAATGATGAAGAAAGCATTACCTCGAACCATCGTCAGTGAGACATGCTGCAAGAACCACTCCGTTTCACGAGGCTCGTCCCTTAATCAAGACGCCATCCCGCCAATCCTCTGAAGGAACGCCATCGAACGAGGGCCAATAATCACAGAATAATCCACTGCTACATGAGTAAAAAAAAAATAAAAAATCTGTCAACAAGAGAAGAATATTTAACTATTTTCTTCTTTTTTTTTATCTCGGCGCCCCGGGCGACAGACTCCGTATCAACCGAGAACCTGATCAAATTCCCGGTCGCAAATATATCCGCACAGGTCGCATCCCAAATCAACGACTTCCCCATTTTAAAAGGGAAAATGGTAATGCCATCCGGCCGCTTTCCATCACCACGGTCGAGGCCTACGGTTTCGATTTGGGAATGGAACCCATCTGAATCCAGACCTCTTCTGATGATGTCGTTTTTTGCTTGTAAAGCGGCCTGCAGTACAACGACAGGAATGCAATCACCACATCTACATCTGTGACGCTCATATAATTTGAGACTATGACGGATCGCAACTCCGACCCGAGTTCAATCATCATCTAGAAGTGTAATTAATTAAGAAAAACACTTCACTTTTGGTTATTTCTTTTATTGTCACAAGTATGCAATATGATCAAAGATCATCTTCAGAGGTTGAATGAGTAAGAAATAAATAATTATGTAATTGATAATTGTAATTTATTTTGTAACTGTTCATGTAACGAGCTCCGTTATAATCAAGTTAAAAATTAACTTTTAAGTATATGTAAGTGAGGTAACTTATACATTTTATTATTAATGTTTTTTAAATATTGCAAATTAAATTAAAAAATTACAATTTGAATATCCCAAAACATTGTTTTTATAGTCATTTTAAAACATTGTTAATAATTAATCTTATTTAATGTTGGTTGCATATTTTCTATATAGAGCACTTCAAGAAAATGAACTTTTTCATTTTTTATGGTGGTGTATACTTGTATTATCAATTAATATTTCTGTAATACGTAAATGTGGACAGGACTATTCCTTCAAATGTTGTGGTATGGAACTTGAATTCGACATGTGTAATATAAGCCTTCCTTAACCGCAATTTCTTGTCAGTCTTTTCTTATCGAAACTTGTATAAATGAAGGATTGCTGCCCAATTCCACAATGATATATATATATAGATAGATAGATAGATAGATAGATAGATAGATAGGGATATATATATATATATATATATATATAGAGAGAGAGAGAGAGAGATAGATAGATAGATATAACGACGAGTCAGAATGTACTGTGCTCGTATCTGTGTGTGACTCTCTAACTACTAATAGGCCCTTGCACTACGCTTTCTTTAATTATAAGTGATCTTTAAATAGTTACAAGTGAATTGAGAATTAACTCTGTATTAATAAATTGCATAAAAATGCAATATGTCCTCACGGAAGAATAATGAATATATTCCATTTTTAATAAGATACCCGGATGAGACGGGACATTTATGCAAATTATCAAGTTGTTCGTTTCTGTTGGGATGTTCGGAAAATAATTACATATAATTACTATTCCAAACGGCAAATTACATAGTTTCCCCTTCAAAATAATCCCCCCCCCCGAGTCTAATGCCTCTTTCCGTCCTTGTTTGCTGCGCAGCTCTGCAATGCTAGAAGAATTCATTTTGGATGCCCTTCAGCATCATTGTTACGGCCTTCTTGATAGGCTCAAAACATTCAAAACGAGTTACCTCGATGTTCCCCTTGAGCTTGGGGAAAAGAAAATAGTCAAACGGAGATCAGATGAATAGGAAGGTTTTCCCGCTACAATGATGTACTTCTTGGCCAAGGCCTGCCAGATGACCAGAGAGTTGTGAGCAGGTGCATTTTCGGGGTGAAGCAATTTGTCCTCCCACAAAAAACATGTGAAAAAATGCAAGAAAGATAAGTTTACAGTTATATACTTCCAAGATATCATGATCGTAACACAGTCTGGATATCACTCTTTCGCTCATGACTCACATAAGACACATAGTCTTGGTACATTTCAGATAGAGCTCGTACAATCACCATTTGAAAATACTAGTCGAACAAATCCCGTGTCAATATGTGTGTCAGCATTTCAACAGTATCGAACCATCTCAAGAATATTGGCAAGATAAAGAAACTCGATAAATGAGTTCCGCATAAACTCAGGGAATGTCAAAGAGTTCGACGTTAGGAAGGTTGTTCGATACTGCATCTGTGAAATTCGCATGATCGATTCCATGATCGAATTGTGACTAGTGATGGGAAATGAATCTTTTACGACAATTCGAATCGAACAGTTCAATGGCCTTGATAATGACAATGTACCGAACCACAGATTATGGTGACTACTTGGCGATCCACCATTAGCGTTATCTATTACAACTTTCTGGAATTTAACCAGAGCATCCCTGCCAAATTATATTCCCACCAAAATGTGCCAAAGCGCTCGCTAGGGGGGGGGGTGCTCTTTAATCATATAAATAGACAATGTTATTTTAATTCAATCTCTTTAACTTTGGCGTTCACTTCTTTGGTCTTCCTTTGACTTTTGAACCCTCTCACACACGCACATACAAACACGTGTATATCACACACACTTGTTTTACGCACACGCACACACAAACATATAGCTAGCTTTATTTTTTATCCTTTCGTTTAAATTGTCTTTACATGTAATTATTTTTGTTAATTACTAGCAGCATGGCCCGGCGTTACCCGTGCTTGATTCAAAAATCGTCCGACTCATACAGCAATCGTTATCACTTGACTTAAAATATTTTTGCACTTCCTTGCCTTTAAAGAGTGCCCTTTGGCGTGCTGATGTTGCTACATGCCTTACTTCTTGCCTATCTCACACTGCGAATTTTTACTAAACTCTATACTAAACATTAAATCTGTTACGAAAAAAGAACTAAACAAAATGAACACAAAATGATCAGCTTTAAAAAAGGACTCGTAACTGGAAAAACTGAATGAAAAAAGAATGTTAACAACAAATACTTTTTCCAC
The DNA here is from genome assembly GCA_903632075.3 of Acanthosepion pharaonis. Classification (NCBI taxonomy): domain Eukaryota; kingdom Metazoa; phylum Mollusca; class Cephalopoda; order Sepiida; family Sepiidae; genus Acanthosepion; species Acanthosepion pharaonis. The sequence continues at coordinate 345,198 of CAHIKZ030004854.1, forward strand.
ACCCAACCCAGTTCTGCGGAATCAGAATCACCGTTGAGTTCAAGCAAACGAATGAGCCAGTTGGAGTAAAGTGCCATGCAGATTTAAATTTTGTCCATCTTTATTGACGAATGCAGCTATCGATTTTTTTTTTTTTTTGCATTCTAGCATGCTAGTTAACATTCGTGTCAGTCAGCTGTTGGCTCTCACGCTGGCCAATAGAATCTTCCTGCGTATTCACTCTGGCCAGTAGAAAATGGCCGCAAACTACATGAAAACTGCCGTAGAAGCATGAAAAAATCGATTGTTTCCAATATCGATGGGAGTTGGAAAATGCAACGTCGGTCTTGGGCTTGCCTCTAGCTTGTGGTCGTGCATTCCTCACACACACGCGCACACACACACACACACACACACACACACACACACAGAGACATCCTGCCTTTTATAGATAGAGATATGTATTGTCGTTTGTTTTATATTTATTGCGTTGTGCTCTTAATTTTATCCAGATTCGCATTGGGTCCGCCAATATTGTTTACTGGATAAAATGTCCAGAACGACGCCAATATTTACTACCCATAGTGTTTATTCCACCATAAATACTGTTATTTCTTCCACTTCCAGTAGGAAGTGGAAGAAATGAACGTTCAGTTAAGGAAAATGGACGAGCACTGGTTAACCGACGAATTCCAAATCTGCTTCATGAAATTCAAAGAAACACTACGACTTGAGACATGAGACTTTGAGATATTCCACCATATTTTTCCTGATCTTTTTCCAATTTAATAAGTCTATTGCGATCACTTTGACAATTTTTTAAGCCAAAAACATTCCCATGAAAGTAGATGCAGAAAAAGAATTCAAAGATTTTTGGCATCCATGTCTTTAGCGTTTTACTGTGAATGCATATGCCCGCTTGTACATTGATGACAGAAATACACCCGCGCACACACACACACACATACATCACACACACATATTATATGTATTTTATTTTAGTCCTCTCAAATTCACTGATCAATATCTTAATGTTGTTATTAGATTTATTAAGGTTAGGGCCGTAGTTTTTTTCGTTTCTTTTGTTTTCCAATATACTCTCAATCTCAAGCAAGACCATCTTCAGGGGTAGCTTGGTGAGACAAAGAACTAGTGTCACTGATAGCTTTGAATTTTTTGGTAAATGCGCACTAAACTAGCTGTGTTAATTTAAAAAAATTACAAATATATATAAAGTTACCTGCTTCTAGTTAACGTTACAACAAAACGCGTTTTATGCACATTTAAAAAACAATCCCAGCTATCAATTACATTAATCATTTGTCTTCGCAATTCACCCCAGAAATACCTAAAGAATTGGTCCGTGAATTTGAGGGAAAATAGATTATTGAACGGAAAAGTTCAGTATTCACCAACACATACCTATATATATATATATATATATATATATATATATATATATATATATATATATATAAAAGAAAAGAACAGTAAGATATAAAATCCGGTGTTCTTATAGATATTTTTTATTTTACAAAATAGTGCTCAATGTAAATTTACAGAGCATTAATATTATAAATTAATTGATTTAAAATATGGTTTTTTTCGCTACACAGTTCAACCATGTTTCAAAAATAGAAGCTAAAACCCTGAATTTAATTTTGCAATTAAATTAAAAGCATTAGTTCATTTCATCTTCAAGCGAATTTTGGAGTAACTTATAAAAACTACCGGGTTTTAAAAGACACAGCTAAAATCACGTTTTCATGGTTACAGAATATTCTACTTAAATTGAACAAGGGATGTCTAGATTTTCCTTATGTCAGTATCATTGTATCAGTTATTAGCTACAATTTGGTAAGGGGTAGGGATGTATTTTACAATGAAACCTGTCATCAGTTGAAGAGATGTCGTCTGAATTTTTTTTTTTTAAATTGTTAACCGTAAAAAAATTCAACGTCATTTTTTAATTTTAAAGATTAAAAAGATTTTTTTTTTTTTTTTTTTTTCCTAATACTTTTTATTTAACTACGATTTGAAATATTCTCCTTTTAATTTTTATTTTACTATATTCTTTTTAAGAACAGTTAAATGTATTAGAATCCATTATATTATGTAGGATTATTTTAACATCAAGTTTAAGTATGTATATGAGGTTACTTTTTTTTTTTTTTTTTTTTAAATTTATGACTATGACGGCAAAAATGGTTACTTAATTTCACTGATTTAGTAAACTTTTATTTTATATATAAACCTAGTATTATAATGTTTCTCATGTAAGTACTAAGGACATGGGTCATTCAAAAGCTTACAAAACTAGCTGA
>CAHIKZ030004854.1:352500-390000 GCA_903632075.3 Acanthosepion pharaonis
TGGTTACAGAATATTCTACTAACAGTGTGAACAATAGTCTGAATATAAGTAATATAACCATTTATTTTTCCTCCAGCGGAAGTAGAGACTTCTAGAGATAGTGGCCATCGTTCGATGACGTTCCTTCGGAGGGTTGACGAGATTGCGTTTCGATTAAGAGACGAGCCTCGCTAAACGGAGTGGCTCTTGGAACGTGTCTCACTGGTGAGGGTGTGAGGCAATGCTATCACCATCATTGCGGCTGGAAGAGGATATAAAAAAAATCAAATATAAATAAAATGTTTATTTTAAAAGACCAACCGAAAAATATTTAATCATCCTATCTAAAAACTCTTTGATAATGATCAGTTTTTATTCATTTTTACTGCCAAATTTCTTAAATAAACGAACTAAAACATTTAGAATGTTTTAAATTATATGCTCTTCGTTTGCTAAAAAGTTCAAATTGACTTCTCTTGCTTGATAAATTTCTTAGGAATAAATTTCACGAAATCGATCTCAGAGACGCAGATTGTCTTTCTTGGAATTTATTTCCCCGACAAAATACATCCAGATTTTATTTCTTCCCCTTAAGCTGTTACTTCAGGGTATTTGGAGTCTTAGAGCACTTTGTAAAGCAAATTCCTCATTTCATTTTTTTTTCTTTATCTCTGAACGAGTTTTCGCACGCATGCGCATAAAACAATCATGCGCATTTGAATCGCAGCAGAACGAATCTGTTTTTATCTCTGTAAAAATGAGCCCGAGTTAAAGAAAACATTGTTCAAGATTACCTCAAGGGTCTGCACATTCGATGTTTTTTTCGTGGTCATGGAAAGGAAGTTGTATAAGAGATAGATAGATAGATAGATAGATAGATAGATAGATCTAAACACAAACAAAGATATATGAGTTATATAGAGAGATATGAGTAAAGCCCATATTTGATATATACACAAAGGAAATATATATATATATATATATATATATATATATATATATAAGTTTTTAGCTTTATATATATATATATATATATATACATATATATATATATGTGTGTGTGTGTGTGTGTGTGTGAACTCCTTAGGTAAATAATCTAAAGTTCTTTTATTTTTTTGTTATTTTGTTTAAAAAAATAGTGCTCGATACAAAAGTAGAGCATAAATATAATTATTTATTTAAAAATATGATTCCAACACGCTACATAAGAGTTCTCATGTTTAAAAAACAAGAACTGAAAACTTCAATATAATTAATTGAATTAAAGCTCTGTTCCATCTTCAAGCGAAATTCTAAAATTTCGCTTGAAGATGGAAAAATCTTCGTAATTAAGAAAAACTACTGAAATGAAAAACAAACATCCTTGCAATAGAATTAAGAGACAAGGATTAGAAGATAAAAATTTAAAGTCGTGCAGAACCAGATAAAAACTCGCTGAAGAGTGTTAGTTAATGTTTCAGTTCCCTCTGACATGTTAATAACAACCACCTCCAAGATATTAAGATGTCACATTGTCTTAGCCCTGTACCGTATAGAGATGACATTCACTGAATAATTGGGCCCACAAGTGATATAACTCAATAAATGCTGAAGTCTCGCTTCAGAATTTTAGAAAAATCCTAATAGATTTAAGTACTCATCACACAGAAAGTAATTTAGTTTTTTGTACAAAACCGGCTCAGATTATGTGAACTTTTGTATTCATATATATTAAACAAACAGGGACGTCGAACGAGACGAGGGGTATTCTTTGAATTAGCAGTGGCTAGAATATCTAAAAATGAAATGTTAGCGACTCAACTTCAGCATATGTTCAACAACACTTTTCTTCCTCAAAACGAATATTATATTTTTGTTATTATTTGTAAAAAATAGTGCTCGATACCAGAGTAGAGCATAAATATAATTATTTATTTAAAAATATGATTCCATCACCCGACATAAGAGGTCTCATATTTCAAAACAAGAGCTGAAAACTTCAATATAATTATTTGAATTAATGTACTAATGCCAATAAGCATGATTTTAAAAAAAAATCTAAATTTTAAATTTTTCGGAGCCGAGCTTGTTATTATAATTATGACCATTTCTTGGTCACTTATCAGTTTTTCTGTAAAACTTGACCAGGGTGTTTGTTCGATCTTTTGTCACACAAATGAAATCGAATTTCTCACGTTTAATTACTCACATTTTTCGCTTCTTTATTCGAGTATACGACATTACAAATTACGACTTAACGACGACTTTTACAAACTTCTTTGCATGCTGCAACAGTAGGGATTAGCTTTCCTCTTGGTCCGTTCAGAAGGTCTACAACTAGAATTCTTACACTCTAGATCTGTGACATAAACACAATAGACTTGTTACATGCATCTACACACAGCTATGATCAAATTGTTCGTTTACCACGCACTTCATTTTATTGCACTGTAAAAAGTACACACAAAAACCTTTGTGTGAATTTGTTTCACAAATTATTTTTCTAATCCATTTCATTCAATTCGAAAGAAAAATATTACTCCAATAAATAAAAAATATTAAAATTTGTAGATCCGTGTTTGAAGATTAATTTAATTCTTCGTTCAAACCCGAATATTCCGCTATATATATATATATATATATATATATATATATATATATATATATATATATATATATATATATCTGTGTGTTTGTCTTTATGTGTGTCTGAGTGTGTATGTATGTTTTGTATGTATGTATCTGAATGAAGACAAAACGAAAACTTATCTTAGACGACGCCTTTCGTCCTCTGATGCAATTTAACAAGGCAAGTGTAAGGATTTTAATTTCGGACAAGTCTTTATAAACTAAAGTATAGAATTGCATTAATTTTTCAACTTTATAAATATAAGAACGCACAAAATATTCTTAAAGTTAACTGTGAAAGTCAAGGTAAATTATAGAATAAGTGATGTAATTTAATGTCTAATAAACAAAAATCAGTAAATATTCTTGTGGGATTTGTTCTTATACGGTAAGATAAATTTTCTTTTTATCTTTTTCACATTGTACTTTTACAGCAATGAAAACAAGAAATTCGCTATTTGATGGAAATCACTCCTGTATAGAAAATAGAGTTGTAAGTGTTTTATCAGATGCCGATTGAGTATTTCATAGACAACTGCTTATGCAATGGTTGTTCTCCGAATCTAAATGGGGGGGGGGAACAGGCACATTAAGGCAGACATGATCCGTGGATGGTGCGAATTTATTCTCGGATATCTGAACATAAATGAGAGTGTTTGAGAATTTGAATTTTCTTTAATTATACACGTGTATCGTAATCCGTGCTCAAACCAGAAACCTGTTCATATATAATCGACAATGATGTTGAGAAGCGAGCGCTAAAGAGGATGATAAATTTAGAATCAATCAACATACCAATTCTGAATTTCCCTAACGCTCTTCACAGAGAGAGAGAGAGAGAGAGAGAGAGAGAGAGAGAGAGAGAGAGAGAGAGAGAGAGACTTATTTATGTCCATATCTAACTAATATAGCCTGGTCTTTTTAAATAGATAGGAAACTATATTTGACATACACACAAGTGAAATATATATGCATAGAGAGCGAAATAAATAAATAGAGAGATGTAAGTAGTGGCAATATTTGACATATACAGACTGGAAATATATATATATATATATATATATATATATATATAGTTAAGTTATGAAGAACTTGGTAATCTGTATGGGTAATCCCAAGGAGGATGAAATCCTGAGAGCTCAATGTAAATCCAGAGCTAATATTTAAAAGAAAAACAGACCACTTTAAGGTTCCATTGACTTAACGTCTAAATAGGTCAAGGTCTGGTCACTCCTCCTCCCTCAATACTAAGTATGGTTGAGAGAGATATGAAATTAATCCCTCCCTAAACTCTACCATGTCTCTTTAACTACTCCTTTCACACTCTCTGTTAAATTACAAAAACTTAAACTACCCATCAATTTTAATTTCATTTTTCGTTTCATTTCTGGAAGTGCTATCTGATGATCCGGCATCCTTTAAAAGGGCTCTGGTGAAGCAAATTATTACAATGGTCCCTTTAAAAGAGTCTGTTTTACTTTAATATATATATATATATATATATATATATATAGTCTGTTTTAATATATATATATAGTAGTCTGTTTTACTTTTATATATATATATATATATATATATATATATATATATATATTGTTACGGTCCTCCCCTGTCCTCAAACCGCGTCAATAGCGGAGATAAAGGAGGATCTTAATGTGTGTTATTATTTATTTTGACAACTTTATTTCCCCAAGGGTCTCTTTCTGATAGATCAAATACGGTCGAGCAGGCTGGAATTGCTTAAGGAACACACACAGCCGGTGACAAATAACAGAAACACAAATGTAGAGTTAACAGTTAAATAAATTTATTATAATAAACAATAGACAACAAGAAAGATACGCCGAAAATAAAAACAATAATTCAATAAGAAATGTTGGGGGACATAAGAACGGGAGGGGGGGATCTAAACTCCCAGAAAAGTAATAAATAATTAATAAAAGATGTTACAAGCCGGCATGCAAAATTTACAACATGACAAAATGCATTGATCACATAAAAGAGAAACAGTAACGTTCTTATCTTACTTATTATAAAACGCAGATTGTGTGTGTGTGTGTGTGTGTGTGTGTGTCTGTACGTTTATATATTGGATCGGATTTCCAACATTTTTCAACCGATTTTAATAAAACTTCACAGGACTACGTAAAATTACCTTGCGGTGGTTCTAATAGCGTCAAATATTGAAAAAACACAATTGTTTTTGCACGAAATCAATTTGAAAACATGATTAAGAGGCATCACGAGAATGAAAGGGGGACAACTTATATCGAGTTATACTTATTATAAAACTCAGGTTGTGTGTGTGTGTGTGTGTGTGTGTGTGTGTGTGTGTGTGTGTGTGTGTGTGTGTGTGTTCGTTCGTTTATATATGGCATCGGATTTCCTACATTTTTCAACCGATTTCAACAAAACTTCACTTTTTTTGCCAGGTAGTGTTTCTTATTGTCTTGCACACTTTTTTCGTTATTTTTAAATACAGAATGCTTTAAAAATTCCATTTACAAGACAATTGTTTATAATAAAATTCTATTCAATCGGTAGATCCATAACGATTGAAAACAATGTTTTTTGTTTGAGTTTGGGTTTGACCAATTCGTAAAAAAAACAAAAAAAAAACAACAAAACAAAACAAAAAAAAACTAATTAAGACATGCGTGTCCGTCAACCTTAAACATTAATCTTTGTCAATTTTATTTTTCAGTCTTTATGATGGTCGACACTTGATTTATCTCTTACTGTTGCCTCCCCGGGCAACGCCGGTCTCTACTGCTAGTTGTTAATAAAGTTCGTCTTCTTTTCTCTTCTCAGTCTTATATTTCTCTCTTTCTTTTTCTTTTTGCACAAGTGTCACTTTTTAAGGTTTTTCCTCTTTTTCTCTTTTTCGTTTCTATTGATTTCTTTTTCTTCTTTCTTTCTTTCGTTTCTCGTCTAGGGGCTTGAGTTAAGAATCAGTTGTCGTTTCGTGGTTCTCAGTATAATGTATATCTTTCCTCACGTTTTGACACACTTCCCTCTTCTCGTGCCGAAGTTTACTTTCTTTTCTGGATAAACCTCGTTAAAGATGCTTTGAAATCCGAAATCACATTGGACTTCTCTTTCTTTCGCATGCACGAATTTATAGTGGGTTTTCGCAAGTATCGCAAACTCGTCTGCTTGGCTCGGATGCCGAAAAAGATTAACTCTTTTCTGCTGTTCATTTTTCATTATTTCTTCTTATTTTTCTGTCTTTATTTCATAACGTGGACATTTATCTCCAAGTAAGAACCTTTTTCCTGGGTGGGCGAAAAGTGGTTACTGACCCTTTCTTTCACCTTTCTCTGATCGCCATGTGGACTTCATCCCGTTAAATCAGTTACGACCGGTTTAAGCGAGAATTAAAAATTTACAAACTGTGACACAGCGGTCGCGTGAAAATTAAAAGCGAGAAATAATTAAGGCGAGAAGAAGCTGAAATAATTAAGGCGAGAAGAAGCTATCACGAAAAGACATACTGAGCGATGTTATTTTTTTTTTAACAAAGAAAAATAGTAAAGGTTTTATTTTCATTTGCGAAAAGAAAAAGATTTTTTTTTCTCTCACAGAAGATAGGAGATTCGTAAGATCTCGGATCTGTCGAATTAATTTATGTTACGGGACGGCCAATAAGAGATAGCCATCTGCCCATGGCAATAATGAAAGTTTCAAATTGGTCAAGTGGCCTACAAGACAGAATGCTAAGAGATAATGGTAATCAGGTCACGCACTGACCGAGAAAGACATCAGCTGAAGACCACCGCCAAATAAAAAAAGAAAGGAAGTGAAAAGAGAAAGGAAAAGAATAAACCATTAACTATCCTTCGGCGATATCATTTGGTTTTGGGAAAAACACCTGTTTTATGTCAGAGCTGGCCATGATAAGATTTTGATTCCTGGACAGATTTTGGCGACGGAAGCATGTAGGCATTAAGGAGACAAAGAGATTCACTTGACCAACCCCAATGATTATTTGACGAAAATCTCGATTGATAAAGTCCAGGTGACTTTCGGTTAAGATAGAGATTAAGGACCACACTACGAGTCGTAGAGGGTTGGCGTCGGAAAGGGAAAGGAACGAAAATAACTTTTTTCCCTTGAGCGATAATGGTAAACATATGAGAAGGAGGGGAGGCTTCTTGACGCCTCTGAGGGGATTGGTGTGAGATACCACTGTAAGAGAGAGGGAGGCCTGTTGACGCCTCTGAGGGGATTGATGTGAGATACCACTGTGAGAGAGAAAGGGAATCTGTTGACGCCCTCTGAGAGGATTGATGTGAGATACCAATATGAGAAAGGAAGAATTTGGGAGGACGATACCCTTAAGAACCCCTCTAAAGCAAAAAGTAGGGGACTTCCAAAAATGGAAAGGGATAAATTTTCCTGTCCGAAAACAAAGAAAATCCTTGTTGTGGATTTAGAATTGTCGAGGAACCCCAAACCACAAGCCCTTAACCGGTTTTGGTCGGCGTCTATATAAGCAGAGTCAAAGCGAGTAGATGGCAGTCAGTCGGAGAAAGTAGTTGGAGTAAGGGAGAAGTTAGTTGCAGTTGAAGAGACGCAGACAGAGTTGAGCTGTGAGCTCTGAGACCAACCTCGCAGGAAGCTGACTGAAGATCCACGTATCCCGACTTAAAATTCTAACCCAAAACAATTTATTTTTGAAGAACGACTTAGACTCACAACACCAAAACAAGTTTTACAAATATCGCCTGAAGATACAGAAAAAAACCAGTTTCTTAAAAAAACAATTTAAGATATTAAGACTCGCCTAACAAACACAAAGTGTCACGAATCCATATTAGCGGTTTGGGAGAAAGACTCAGTCCTGTATTCAGCAACCAGATATAAAAATATTTGTTATTATCTTTTTAACACATTTGAATTTTTCGAGTTGTTACTTTATTTTCTTTTACATATACTTGTGTGGTGTTACCTTTGATCGGACTCGGCTTACATTGCGGCCCGCCGACTGATTGATTTCGTCTGCCTAAGTTGAAATCACAACGTGGGTAGGTTAGACTAGAAATCAAAGCAGTTACTTCGGTAACCAGACGTTGGAGGCGAGCTGGGAACGACAAAGCTGATACTGAATTTAACCAGATTCCCATCTGAATCATCATAGGGTTAGAACGTCACATTTGGTGCCGCGACCAATATCAAGTTACATTGGTCGTCGCAGGACAGGACGGCGACGGGGCAGAGAAAGCCCGGGGTGACGTCACAAAACTTTCTTCATTCACACTCATGTCCGTTTGGTTAGGATCTGCCAACATTTAATTTTACTTCATCCATCATTTTCTTCTTTCTTTTTCTATTGTTACATTTTCTAAGAGTACTGACTTTTTTGTCTAAAATATAAGTATGGATACATATTTTAGGAGGGGCTTATATATATATATATATATATATATATATATATATATATATATATATATATATATATATATATACGTGCTAATACCTTTGGGAAAGGTATGAACCCTCTTCTTCTCCCTCCAGCTATGGCAGGGCAAACTGGGTTCTATAGCCTTGGATGGCAACTGGTCCAAGAGAAGGACAATTCAAAACCTGCGGAGTGCACCAGGTCTCTGTAATCGGCCCTTCAAAAAGTGTGGATGGTTTCATCACTATAATCAAATCTCATGTACTGCTGTCGGGCTGTCGGTTTCCTGGCAACTGATCTGCTTGACCCTCATATATATAGTGCTTTCTGCATTCTGTTGAGGTCTCTATCAGACTCGATGAATTAATTAAATTTATCAAATCCTCCGACTAATTAGTATTTGTGTTTATCATCGCTTGAACCGGCTTCTAATGCTACAGTAGGTAGCGGCTTGGTGAGAGTAGTCGTGGCTCCAGGGGGCACAGTCCTATGGTTACAGAGAATCTCAGTCGGAATATGTGAGCGAGCGGCGTTTTGTTGAATCTGGTTTGCAATCTCTTCGTCGCCGAGGCCCACTTGGAACAGTTGGTATGATGTTCGCTTAACAACCTAACTGTCAGGGTTTCAATTCTCGGTAGTGGATGCGCACTGCTGATGAGTCCCAAATATAGGGCGAAACGGCCGTCCAGTGCTTTCTGCATTCTGTTGAGGTTTCTATCAGACTCGATGAATTAATTAAATATATATATATAGATAGATAGATATGAACAGACTGAGATATAGATAGATAAAATGAAGAGAATTATATAAATAGATATGGAAAAATGCAGAGGGAAGTGATATATCTTTCAGATTGGAGTGCGCATAATATTCATGATTAATATAGACTGCTAAAACCATTCATGTAAACATCGCAATAACGCCAAAAGGAATTAGAAAGCAAAGATGTCGACAAGAAAGACAGGAAGTTAGAAATAAATAATTCTATAAAGAAAAAAGAAGAGAAGTAAAAGCAACAATAGCAGAAGCTTCAGAAGCAATGAATGATGGGAAAGGCAAGTCCATAAATTGTGCAGAAGCCATTACTGGATCCATTCTGACCACAATACATAATGCCTGAGTCAAATTCATCATGGCGGCATCAAATCATTTGCTTGTGACCGATAGCTTATCTAACGGCAGCCATGTTTGCTTGTCGGCAAATATTAAACGATGATTACAGACATTCAGATGAATGCGATTCTTAACCATTAGAATTTATTCTTTTATTCGGCCATTTTCGCTTTTTTGATTTGGCTATTTTCTTCTTCTTTTTTTTTCGACATTTTCAATCTTCTTTTTCATTTATATCATTTTATTCTAACATTTTGCATAATTTTATTTCGTAACCGTACATGTTCTTTTTTAATAATTTCACCCAAAGGAAGGTAATAAAGTAACTAAGACACAAGTGGTTGCAAATTGTTAAAGAATACGAAAAAGAAAAAACATTATTACGGAGGAAGAACAATATAAAGAATTAGGCAAGTCAATTTTTGGACAGTAGTAGAAGTTTATAGGTTATTTCCCGTTTAGGGTTAGATTTGCGGTTCATTCGAAAAAGGAGACACGGCACGTAAAAGAAAAACAATTATGAGAACGAGCTCGTGTAAATCGTAGGCACAACAGGGCTTAGGAGAGATACAAAAGACAGGAAATTGTGGAGACCCATGACCGCCTATGTCCAGAAGGTATACGACAGATAGAAAAAAGTAAGCTCGTGAAAATGGTTCGCAGAGCTCGTGTAAACGGTTTGTTAAGAGCTACAAAAGGAAATGGTGAAGAGACATGACCGCCCACGTCCTGATGGCTGATAGAATAATAATAATAATAATAATAATAATAATAAGAAGAAGAAGAAGAAGAAGAAGAAGGACAGGAATAGGTTGAATGGCAGAACAGGGATTAGGAGCGATAGAAAAACGCAAAATATACTAATAGCTACAAAGGAGTGGAAATTGTGGAGAGCCATGATCGCCCACGTCCTGTAAGGGTACGGCACATAGAATAAGAATAATAAAAAGCTTGTGTAAATCGTTGGCAGAACAATGATAATGAGAGATAGCGAAGAAACAAAATTTACTAAGAGTTAAATAGGACAGGAAATTGGAGAGGGCTACGATCACCCACGTCCCAGGGACATGGTGCATAGAAGAAGAGAAGATTCCAAATAGGTTAATTATTTTTTGCAAAGGTATTAGGTTGGTGCAAAAATAATGACATAAGAATGTCGTTTTTTGACGTTAAAAAATACGTCAAAAAACGACATTATTACGTCATTATTTTTGCACCAACCTAATAAAATATAGACGAAAATTTCATTTATCAGAATTATTATTACTGGAAGCAATAAGGAAATAATTTCTCATTGGTTTAAAATTTACTCTGCATAATTTATGTTTTATTCTTTTCTGTGAAATACACAATGAAATAGGAGATCAGACCCAGGGGTACCATCATTCTCTCTCTCTCTCTCTCTTCCTCCCTCTCTCTCTCTCTCTCTCTCTCTCTCTTTCTCTCTCTCTCTCAAACAAAAGACAAACAAAAAATGAACACATCTCCCTATTATTTTGAGCATGAGCAGTAGTCTATCCCTTATTTCCTGTTTGGAGTAGCGTTTCTTTCTCTTCCACTTCCGGTAGCAGCTTTTTTTCTTAGTGTCGTTATTGCATTGTTTGGGTTGAATTGATTAAAAAGAACATGAAACAGCAATAACCTTTAAAATATTAGGTTGGTGCAAAAATAATGACGTAATGATGTCGTTTTTTGACGTTAAAAAATACGTAAAAAAACGACATTATTACGTCATTATTTTTGCACCAATCTAATACGTTGAAGACACCTTGCGGCAGCGATCATTTTACGTAGAGCCCAAATATAAAATTGTCCCTAAATAAATTTGTCCTGGAACTAATAGAATGAAAATGTAGTTCCGAGGGCTGTTAGCCTCAAACAAAAGGAACCAGGGATACGTGTTGTCTTTTATTATATTTTCTGATTTACAACGAGAATTAGAAATGTCCACCGTAGGAGAGCAAGGAGCGGCCGAATAATATCTTTAATCATTAGAAGGTCTCTGTTGTCCGCTGCCGAGCAGCTAGCATAGCAAACAGTTATGCAATACGAATGGTAAAAATGATTTCATCGTAAATATATGTCTATTCTTTTTACTGTTTAAAATGTTCCTTACGGATCTCCTCTTTTTATCATCGTTTGTTTCAATGTTTCTGATAAGCAATTTAATTTTTCATGGAATAATAATTTATTATCCGAACACAAATTTTCTTTTGATTCCTGCAAGGAGATTCAGTATCAGTCACATCTTATTATCGAGGTTTTTTATACATTCACCATTTAATAGATATTTCCTCACATGAGATACGCTTATTTAGAGAAAGCAATCGACCATATCCAAGTTGAAAGATAAGAGGCTGGCTTTTGAGTACAGGAGATACAGAGACTGACACAAAACACAAACGTGCAGATAAATGCCATTGTCTATTATAAAGCTTCATTCCTTTTTTATTATTAGGATTTCATTCATCTTCGTTTGCTTAATCATTTCGCCTAAAATATCTGATCGCATAACTGCTGCTCAATTCAACCGTAACACACAGACCACATCCATTGCTTGTTACTGCCCAACTAACACGTAACAAAAAACCTAGTCAAAGACATTTACTCCGATCTGAATATAGTAACAGAAAATTTAGACATCAGAAATTTGTGATGAACTATTTTTTGTATTTACTGTTTTCAGATTACCATGCGTGATACACGCGTAAGCGATCAGATATCTTTCGATACAGGACTGACGAGGCAGATTTTTTTCCCGCAGTAGATTGCCATCTCTTTTTATGGGAGAACAGTTGCAATCGAAGGCTATATAACCCTGTCTATCTTGCCATTTAGCCATAGCTGGAGGGCAAGAAGAGGATTCACACCTTTCCCAAGGGTAATAGCACGTAAGTGAATGTCATGGATTCGACTGGAATTCGAACTCGGCTCTCCGATTCCTCAATACGAGCCGCAATCCATTACTCCACCGGAAAATTAGTAGAAAGACTATATTTCATCAATTTCTAAACCAGCTCTTAAGAAAGTTGGTTCACTAAGATAAAAGGTGTTACTAAGTGTGAGTGAATATGAGAGAAAAATAAGGACAGAGAAGAATAAAAGCAATAAATTACATTTAGATTTTCTAGGATCAAAGTTGAGTTTCAAGTAAAAAGATGGAAGAGATTTCCTGAAGACACTCTTAGCATAGAAATTACGCATACATATTGCAATTTCAACTGTAAAGTGATAAGACCTTACCGCCAATTTAGTATTTTGATTTATAAAGTCTATGCGAAGAAGGTAATATTTAGTTTCATTTAACTTAAAAATTAGGGACAATACCAATAGAATAGATAGAGGGACGATGCTATTCATTCGGTCTTATCTTAAACTTAGTTATCTACGGTTACTGACCAGCATATACCACACTATTCCTTACACTAAAACAACACATTCTTATATACCATTCTTACTACAGCCACCATAATACCTAAAAAAAGTCTATGAAGTCCTAACTAGTTCCCACATGTACAATTTATCTTTGGGCGGTGGGGAATAAAATAACAACTTTTAAAAAAGAAAACCTATAGAGGAAAGTTGATTAGATTTATAAATTTATAAAATCTATAGCGGAAGGTAATATTTATTTTGTTTCAATATAAAAATTAGAGACAAGGTCAATAGGAGAGATAGAGGAAGGATGCTATTCATTCGGTCTTTTCTTAAACTAGCCATGATTACTGACCCAAAGACACCATACTATTCCTTACACCAAAAGAACCCATTCTTACGTGCTATTCTTACTACAACCACCATAATTCCTCAAAAACTCTATGTAATCCTTATTCACATAGAGGAATATCCATCAGAAGAATTACCTCGAAAGTATTTATAGAAAAGTCAGAGGGAATCTACGTTACAACGGTGGGAAACTGACTGAAACCGAGATGGCAAGTCAATACCGATAACATTGCAGATTATTCTTCAGATTTTATCGAGCGTATTTAAATATATTGCAGAAGCCCCTTACTTGATGTGACAGCCATATTCGAAGTTAGGACTAATGATATACATATACATATGTAAAATAGATTCCAGAGAGAAAACTTGTCTAGCACGTCACACTGAACTAATTTTCCTAGCTGCAGACTTAGCAATTGATTTAATATAAGTTTTCCACTTAATGTCCGCGGAAAGAAACATTAATCCGAGAAAGAACTATATCATACCTGTAAGGTGAATTAATTATTATTCAGACACATAGGGCGGAAATAAAATACAGATGTATCGCCCCAAAAAGGTAAGTAATGAGAATATAGGGAAGAACATTACTTCGAATCCATGTAGTTTCTCTTCGGGCTATAGTAGAAAGGATGCTTTTTTTCGATCTAATATTTCCTAATTATGACACATCACGCTGACAATAGCATAAAATGATGCTAGATATTGGAAAGCTTTCGATATTGACAGCAGACTTATATAGCAGATGGGTAAATTAAAAATAATATCTGAATACAGGTGACATTTTGGAACCACGTGATAGGATAGGTGTTTGAACTTTCTCTGCTGATATCTATATTTTATAATTTCATTTCGCTTCTTTGATAATATTTTCAATTCTTTTCATTTTATCTAATTATTGCTTTCTCCTTCTTAATTCAGAATTAATAATTATTCTACAAATTAGATTTAAGATATTCAAACATCTTTCTATACGAGGGGTGTGACTGAATACTTCGTAAGTTGACCATGAAAGAATGGTGCCTGGACTTTTCAATTTTGTATGCACTAGGTCCAACACTTTTTATTAAAAACTGCATTGGTTATTTCCATGTAAACTGATATCTGACCATTCAAAGAATATTTCAAAGTAACTAGTAGTGCGATATCTTCAAAACTGGCATCATGGTGTTAGCAAGTACCTACAGCAATAGGAATTTATCCCCATTTCTGCTGATATGTTTGCTATATTAACGGATAATGCTCCATCTTTATAAACAGTGTGAAAGTGGGTAGTTTTAGTATGGGAAGGGAATGTCTTGGAAATGGTCCAAAGTCTTGATGAATTCTGTTTTCTGGAAATGACTCATAAGAGTTGCTTTACCCGAACACTACAATCTAACCTGTTCAAGTCTAGGGTTAACCATTATCTTCCCTACCTACCCGCTTAATCTGTTTCTGTTACTCTGTAGCCCTCTACCTGATTAGTGAAACTGACTCCCAAGAGGATGCTTCCCCAATCACTACAATCTTAACCCGTTGACGTCCAGGGTTAAACATTATCTTCCTTACCTACCAGAATGTTCCGTGTGACTTACATTGAAGCCCTCTACCTACTTTGTGGAACGAACTCCCAAGAGGATGCTTCCCCGATTACTACAATCTTAACCTGTTCAATCTAGGGTTAAACATTATCTTTCCCACATATAATCTGTTCTCCTTACCTTTTACTCTGTAACCCTCTTCTTTAAGTGGTTCTTGAGCCTTGTACAAAGTGAAAACCTTCTTCAAACAAATCGCTTCAATGTAGAACTGACTACCAAAGGAATGCTTCCTTGGTCACCACAATAACCTGTTCAAGTTAATCTTCTTCACATATAATCTGTTCACCTTACCTTTTACACTGTAACACCTCGAATGGTTCTTGAGGCTTGTACTGAGTGAAGACCTTCTTCGCAAGGAAAGCTACAGCGTGAAACTTAGTTACAAACGAATGCTTTCTCGATCACTATAATGTTAACCTATAAAAGTTAAACCTTATCTTCCACACATATCTCCCAAAACTATACCTCGTATCTTTTACTCTCTAACATTCTATCACGAGTGTCTCTTGGGCCTTGTACAGGGTGAACGTTGTTGCTAAAAAAAATACCCGTCAGAAATCCATTTAATAAAACAAAACTAAAAACATTTTTCTTGCTCTTTTCAGTTTTCGTCCAATTGTCGCTTTTATGTCTTTCCGCACAAACTGTTTTTTTTTTATTTGTCCGCTCCTAAACAGCCTGACATGCCTCATAATACGAAATCACAAAGAAATTATTTGGATTACCATTGCTTCCACCACCTTCGTTGATCTCCGCTTACAAAAGCCTCGCCGCTTTTACCTCATTTGTATTCAACTTAAAATCACTGTAATCTGCAACGAAGACCAAATTACGAACACATTCAGCGTTGCAGAAACTGATTGGGTTCGCCTGTCCACATCGAATGGACACAGAAACCAATACGAAACGCCTATAATATTAGCAATAATAGTAAGAATAATAGAATTAGTTGTAAAGTTTGTTGTGGTCGTAACAGGAACCTTAGTTGATTTAATGAGAAATATAATCAGAATAATGATACGATATTTGGCTAATAAAAATGCAGCAAGCTTTGCTAATTTATTTAATACTACAACTAATAGTACTAATAATCCGATGAGGAGAAGCATAAATATTGTACAAGAAATCCTAGTCGCTCTGAAGATAGAATTTAACGACCATCTTGGGAACAGATTGATTTAATCATATATAAGACAACCAACAATGATCGCACTCTTAAAAATAGTGCATATCCTGAAAAGCTAGATTTGGTTCTTGTGCTGATATAAAATGTATTTTTAAAAACAGCCAGCAAATTTTGCAAAAAAAAATTTTAAAATAAAAATAAAAAGAATTTCAATAAAAATAATAAGAATATTATTAATAATAAGTATACACCTCACACATTACTAAGTGCTTTATCTATATGAAATCTCTGTGATCTTAGTTTTTTGTTTGGTTATTGTTGTGGTACGATCCACCTAATTTACATAGTGGAGTACCGACCATATAAATATGGGTTGGTACCGGAAGACGAGGAGGAAGTAAGAAGAGATCCAATCGAGAGACTCTGCCCGACTGCGATTAAGTCAACCATTCTACAGGAACAGTCTTCCCAAGAATATAACAAAACTAACTGTAAATATTGTGTACCTTTTTCCTTGTTTCAATACATTTTGTTTACGAACATTTTGTGTTGTATTATTATTATTCCATGCTTATCCAAGCTTCAACAGTTATATAAAAATAATCAGTTAGATCTCAGGTGTGGACCCAGAAGAAATGTGTATACAACAGAAATAAAAGGAAATGATAATAGTTAAGAGACGAGCGTGATTTAAGAAAATAAAAAGATAAGGAAAAACACAATGTTTGATAATGTTAAAAAATATTTCAACAGGATGCCTATCTTCAATTTATATTCGAACAAAAATCCAAATATAAAAATATATAAATCTACAAAAAGCTATAAGTCTTTGTAGAAACGTTACTTGTCTTGTATAAATTTATTGTATTTTTAAGTACAATTTTTTGCGCAAGACCGAAGGGAATTGGGGTCAGTCTGGTCGTCTATGACTGTCCAAAACCTAGCTCATTTGAATCGTGACCCATTCATTTGTTACAATTTACTCATTCATCGCAAGAATACATCCGTTTTCCTCAAAAATATTACAGACTCACAGGGGAATATGTAAAAAAAATTGTAGATATTTACAATAATACTTTTTTTTTTTTTTATTGCGTGTCTTGTAATGAAAAAATGGCTACACTGGAAATGAACGCATCAAAAGGAACGAAACTCAACCAGCGTGAAGGGATGCAATTGAAAAGCGCTTTATATGATCGTGATCATCTTGGAATTTTCGTTAGCTGATTAGTTAATAAGAAGAATTAATCTTATTATAAATCTGATGATACTCTCCTGTTACTTTGTTCATTTCTAGACCGGAAGTTAGTAATTTGCATACGCAATTCTTCTCATGAGTTTTGAGGGTCGCAAGGTCGGCAGATTCTGAATATTTTTTATCCGAATCTTCACCTTAAGATGCTTGTCAAAATTACAGTCGTTTGCAATAAAATGTTATGCTAGATCCGTTGATGTCACATTGTTGTGTCTGGTATCATACATGTGTCCATTGAATCTTGTATTTATTTTTTCCGTTGTGCAACACCCACAACATTTTTTTTCCAGTATACAAAAATATATAAATCTACAAATAAATTATAAGTCTTTGTAGAACGGTCACTTGTCTTGAGAAAACGGCTGTAGTTGTAATCAACGCGTTAAAACGAATGAAATGCTATTAAAGAGAAAGAACAATAAAGACTAACAATTAAAACGAGAAAAGATAATGATTGTCATTGCATTTAAATAAAATTTGATGGCAAGAATCCGGATGAGATTTCTACAATCGAGAATTGCGATAGAAGAAACTGTCATCGTAGAACTTGCGGATACATCTAACCATTTGAATTGTAAAATGATGAGACCTTGGCGCCAATCTAGCCTTGCTCTTCAATTCATAAAGTCTAGGTAGCATAGAGGAAAGTTCATCAAAACGCCCATAAAAATGTTCAACCATATTTCAACAGTATGTGTTCTTCAAAGTTAAGTTTAAAAGTTGAAAGTTATATTGGTTCTTTCTTTCCCCAAATAATTGGTTCGTTTTCTTCTAGAAATATATGCTTCTATTCTTATTCTGTTTAACATTATGTCTGCTATGACCTCAACCTACTTCAACTTAAAAACATGTGATCGACTTAAATCGTCTTATACTTTACAACACTTACAGGAAAGCAAGAATTATGAAAAAGAAATACATTGTGTTTAACAATGTTTAACGAATATTTCAACAGTATATTTGTCTTTTTCAATTTATGTCTAAAAGCTGCATACACAAATAGAAATATTAAAAAGTACAAGTCTTTGTACAAATGTCGCTTGTCGAGAAAAAATAATTGTACTGGTAACCGACGCGACAAAGAGAATTAAACAAAGCCAGCGTAAATGAAATGCAACTAAAACGGAGGTAGACCAATGGGGACTCTACTCGTCTTGACATTTTCCGTTATTTGATTAGTTACTAAGAGCAGTTAATGAAATAGTTTAGTACAAATCTTATGGAACTCTCCTGTCATTTGTCCCGCAAGGTTGGAACGTTAGAAGGTTTCAATTAAATCGCATTAGAATAATTATATAAACGATTAGTATGATATGACCTCGGCCCTAATCTAATACTACGGATAAATTTTTGAGATATCAAAACGGAAAGTACGTCACAACAGTTGTCAATAAAATACTTAAAGAAAAAGCAGAGGGAAGCTACGTAACGGCGGCAGGAAAGTGATTGAAGCCGAGATGACAGATCAGGACTGATAATGCTGCAGAAGCCCCCGTTCAGATATACATCAGCACTATTCAATGCAAAAATGAATGGTAGATTTATAAATGTATAAGATAGATTCTGACGAGAGAAATTATCTAGTACCACATAGTCATGTAACTTCCCTGGCGGCAGACATAGGAATTGACACGATATAGACGTTTCAATTGAAAAAATTGTAAAACGTATACGGAGAAGGCGTAAAGAGTCACACTCTTAGGGGTTAGCATTAGCCATACTGGTGGAATGTAACAGCTTCTCTAAGTTGATTAAAGATAGCGGTCTCATTTTGGGACGTCAAAATTTATGAAATATTTCTCGACCGATAGATCAACAGACTGGAGGTCAATTTCGACATAAGCTCCCAATTCGACTTTATCGAACATACTACTTGTACTTATAATACTTAGTACTTCAAATACTAGGGAGTAGCCCTGTCAGAATTTGGCAACTGCAACACAGAAATCTGCATTCGCGACAGCTATACCTGCGATGGTCATGCTAAAGAGGATGTGGAAGGGCAACATCAGGAACATTAGACCAAATTCAAGCTCTAAAAATCGCTTGTCATATCCATCCTCTGTTTCGTGTGTTATTGGATACTCCTGGCTAAGACAGGAAAAAACGATCCAGGCGTCCGAGGGTATCTCCTATTGGGAATACAAAAACAATGACTATTACCTGGGCAGACAGAAGAAGGAAAATATTATGGTTTGGCCAGGTCATAACAGCCTCTGCAAGACCAGCATGCAACGCACTATTGAAGGCGGGCACAAGCGGGAATGGCAACACAAGAACTAGTCAGACATCAAAGAGTTTACGGACATGATAATGCCGAAACTCCCGTGAGCACCCACCAAGAGATCACACAGGAGGAGCCTATGAGGAAGAGCTTGTCTGTTTCTCCGTCTCTTAAGTTACCTTGACGATTGAAGCTGCTGGGGGTTGGACAATAAGGTAAAAATTCTTAAAATTAAGAATGGTATCGGAACATTAACAAGAGACATAAACATTTTACTCAATACCAACATGTGGAAATTATTAAGACAGATTTATAGTAACATATATACTTTGTCGTTAACAGCAGAATGATCATCATTCGAATACAAAATAATGTTTTACATCGTCTGGTGAGCCCACTGTTCATCTCCAGGTCGTCAGCAAAATCCAGAGACGGATATGCAATGTGATAAGTTCTGATCTGGCAATTTCTCACAGACGTGCTGTGGCTTACTTCTGTCTTTTCTAAAAAAAATATTTTCATGGCAACTGCTCTGACGACGAAATACTTTCGCTGCCCCCCCCCCAACTGCATAAATTTAAACGTGCTACTAGATTGGCATCTAGGTCCCACCCTTTCACTGTCGAAACAGTTAAATATAACCGCTTCTACTCCAACAATTTATTATCTCACACTTCGAGACATTGCAACTCCCTTCCTCTTACTTTTTTCCCTGATAGCTATAATCTTTAAATATTCAAATGTAATGTCAATCGACATCTTCTGATAGCTTGACCCTGTTGCCAGTCCTTCCCTATATCCTTTCTCAAACACTCCTCTTTAATCTTGCTCTCACTCTCTGTAACCCCTTGCGTGCTTGTGGCACTCCTGCCTTGCTTGGGGTGAAATACTTAAAAAATCTATCATAGATTAATGTTTGAAGGACACAGGGCATTTTTTATTAATTTAAAAGGAATGAAAAGAATTTTAAGTAAAGAATAAACAGCAGGATAATGCCATCAGTATCGCAACTCAGTTGCATAAGGACAAATAGACATTTGAGAATATACATCGCTAACAGTGTATATTATAGCATACCTTTAAAAGCTGTCTTTTTAAAAGAATAAAAACTAATACAAATATTGTTAATGTCTGAGATAAAACGAAACCCCTAAATTCCATATGATGCAACTACGGTCCTTCCAGAACTTTCTTTCCTCAAAGTAAAAGTTGATATTTTGGGAAACACTAATACGGTCAGGCGAAAGGGCAATGGATAATTTTCATCGATTGATCCGTGCAAAAGGCTATTATTGCGTCCCTTTCACCGATGACAAATACCCATCTTGTATGTGTGAAAATGGTGAGCAGGTCGTTGCAATCAAACGATGAGTTGTCTACTTATTGTCTCCTGATTGAACATTTCCCAAAGAATCATGGCAAAAGCGTCATTCTTTCTAAAATTACCTAATTCATTCGACGTGAATCAATCGCAGTGAAAGCAAGGAACCAACAAAGCACGGAGACATATGTCAAGGTACACATTGTTCTCTGTGTGGGCTGTGTCCGAGAGAACAAACATTTCATCTTAATAAAGAACATACATCTATTATATATATATATATATATATATATATATATATATATATATATATATATATATATACATGGGGGTGGGTGTAAGCGTAGGTTAGATGTGGCACAAGGCCGAATTTATGGAGCACCCAGTGAGGATAGAACTAACTACATAATGGATCGAACTAGACAAACTTGCTAACCATTACAACACGCCGAAGTTCCAGGTTTATATATATATATATATATATATATATATATATATATATATATATATAAAAAGGCTTAAACACTAATATTTCATGGTCATAATTTATTCCATTGCAATCGTAAATATGATCCAATTCATCAGACCTACAAATTCAAATTTTTAATTTGTAGGTCTGATGAATTGATCGTATTTACGATTCCAATGGAATAAATTATGACCATGGAATATTAGTGTTTAAGCCTTTTTATTATATCCTTACTCTGTCCTGGACATTGAGTTCTACCTGGATTCTATCCTCTTGAATTTTTCTATTCAAAAATATACATGAATGTGTATGCACCTATGTATATATATTTATATATTTTGCATATATATGTGTATATTTACCACTAATATTAGCTATATATATATATATATATATATATATATATATATATATATATATATATATATATATATATATATATATATTATTTGATAATTCGTATGGATAATTCCGAAGAGGATATAAATCCAGAGAACTCAATGTAAGAACAGAGTTAATAATGATGATGAAAGCAGAGACTTTAGAAATCCATGGTAATATTTGATTTCACAAAATCGATTAATCGATCTCATCAGACCAAACGGTTTTTAAAAATTCATCCCGGCACAATCGAAAGCTAGTTCCGAATCATATCTCTTCTTCTTCTTCTTCTTCTCTTTCTCTTGTTCTTCTTTTCCTTTCTCCTTCCTTTCTCTTTCCTTTGTCTCTTTTTGAATATATTTGCTCTATATCTACCGTACTTCACTTCTCACACCCGGTGAAAAGAGGTCAACCTGTCAGCTCTTTTCCACAACAGGTTTCCTTCCTATTTTCCTACCCCCCCCCCCTCTCTCTCTCTCTCTTTCTCTCTCTCTTCTAAAGAAATATGAAATAATTCTATTACGGCAAAAGTTTATCAAAATAACATCCCAATACATGTGAGTCATTTGCAAACACACAAATAGACAGACGCAACTATGTTCCCTATATATATATATATATATATATATATATATATATATATATATATATATATATTTCTCTTTTTCCCTTCCCCATATTAAAACATTATTTTAAAATCCATCTTATGTTTAAAATTTCTTTTTGCCTTGATTTATTTATTGCTGTGAAAAAAAAAAGATCGATTAATCTCCGCTTTCATCAGTTCGTGGGCAAAAAATGATCGATCGAGAAAAATCGTCGAAAGAGTATGTTTATAAACAGTAATTCGGACTTTGCTAACCATATGATTCTTTCGAGCTGAATGGTTAACAGTACGTCAGATCAAATTACACTTCCAATAACGGGCTACTGGCTCAATTCCTGTCGGAAGGCGCATATTTTCTACGAAATTTTCCGAAAATTCTGGCCAGTAACTGTAATTAATACTCTTTTATTAAAAAGCAAAGAATTTACTTAAATTATACCTGTAAAAAATAACGTATAAACAGAACATATATATATATATATATATATATATATATATATATATATATATATATATATATATATATGTATATAAATAAAAAGAAAGAACAGTAAGAAATAAAATCCGGTGTTCTTATAGATATTTTTATTTTACAAAATAGTGCTCAATGTAAATTTACAGAGCATTAATATTATAAATTAATTGATTTAAAATATGTTTTTTTTTCGCTGCACAGTTCCAACCATGTTTCAAAAAATAGAAGCTAAAACCCCGAATTTAATTTTGCAATTAAATTAAAAGCATTAGTTCCATTTCATCTTCAAGCGAATTTTGGAGTAACTTTTAAAAATTACCGGGTTTTAAAGACACAGCTAAAATCACGTTTCCATGGTTACAGAATATTCTACTTAAATTGAACAAGGGATGTCTAGATTTTCCTTATGTCAGTATCATTGTATCAGTTATTAGCTAAAATTTGGTAAGGGGTAGGGATGTATTTTACAATGAAACCTAACATCAGTTGAATGGATGTCGTCTGGATTAAAAAAAAAAAAAAAAAATTGTTAACGGTAAAAAAAATTCAACGTCATTTTTTAAATTTAAAGATTTTCGGTTTTTTTTTTTTTTTTTTTTCCTAATATTTTTTATTTAACTACGATTTGAAATATTCTCCTTTTTAATTTTTATTTTACTATATTCTTTTTAAGAACAGTTAAATGTATTAGAATCCATTATATTTTGTAGGATTATTTTAACATCAAGTTTAAGTATGTATATGAGGTTACATTTTCTTTTTTTTTCAATTTATGACTATGACGGCAAAAATGGTTACTTAATTTCACTGATTTAGTAAACTTTTATTTTATATATAAACCTAGTAATATAATGTTTCTCATGTAAGTACTAAGGACATGGGTCATTCAAAAGCTTACATTTATTTATTAATTAATTTATTTATTTATTTTAAATATATGTAACCTAAGTAATAAAGTTTCATATGTATGTACAAAGAACAGGTTAGAATTCATTCAATTTAAAACTACAATTTTAATTACAATTTTAAAATTACAACTTTAAACTTTTAAAATATTTTCATTGATAGTTTTAATAGACTATATTACTTTATAACAGAAGGAAAATTACTCATATTAAGTAAAATTATTTTTCCATATCAATGTATATTAAAATTAAGTTATAGCTGTACAAAAAACTTAGAAAAAATCATTAAGAACCATAATGCTAATATCTTAAATAAACACTTATACCAAAACCAAAAAAGTTTAGACAATGGAAAAATTAAGATAAAAACTGATGGAAATAAACAAAAACTATGTAACTGTAGAAACCCTCAAAATTGCCCACTACAAAATAAATGTTGCACTGAATCATTAGTATACCAATGCAATATCTCTTCGATTGAAAGTCCTGATAACATAAAAATATATATAGGTTGCACTAGCCATGAATTCAAAAAAAGATTCAACCAACATCAAACTTCATTTAGAATAAATAGATATAAAAATCAAACAACTCTCTCAAAATATTTCTGGCATCTAAAAGAATCAAATAAAACACCTACAGTAAAATGGAAGTTAATAAGAAAAGCTAGAATTTGTAGATCATTAAACGACCCGTGTCCTCTATGCATACAAGAGAAACTGTATATTACTAAGTTTATAAAAAATAAAAATTTACTGAATCAGAGAAATGAAATAGCTATTATCCTTAAATAATATTAAAAAAGTCTATTGGAATGGCAGTGAAAATGTTTTAAACTTGTATTTAAAATTTAAAATTGTAGTTAAAACGTATTCAAACGTAAGCACCTTTTAAAAATTGTAGTTAAATAAAATGTATCCTAAACGAAAAACCTCTATAATAAATGTACTACAAACACTTGAATGAATCCAATAAAACACCTACTGAAAAATGAAATTATAACAAAAGCTAGATGATGTAAGGTAATGTATGACCCATTATTCTTTGTACATACATATGAAACTTTATTACTCAGGTTACATATATTTAAAATAAATAAATAAATTAACTAATACATAAAGTTTACTAAATCTGAGAAATGACTAAAATAGTTTTGTAGTCTGTGCCATTTATATTACTTAAATAATATTTAAATATAATAGTTTAAAAATTGTAATTTACATATACTTTGATATGGAAAAATAATTTTACTTACTATGAGAAATTATCCTTCTG
Organism: Acanthosepion pharaonis; assembly: GCA_903632075.3. Classification (NCBI taxonomy): domain Eukaryota; kingdom Metazoa; phylum Mollusca; class Cephalopoda; order Sepiida; family Sepiidae; genus Acanthosepion; species Acanthosepion pharaonis. The sequence goes on from CAHIKZ030004854.1 coordinate 376,948, forward strand.
TTATAAAGTAATATATTCTATTAAAACTAACAATGAAAATATTTTAAAGTGGTAATTTTAAAATTGTAATTAAAATTGTAGTTAAATAAAATGAATTCTAACCTGTTCTTTGTACATACATATGAAACTTTATTACTTAGGTTACATATATTTAAAATAAATAAATAAATTAATTAATAAATAAATGTAAGCTTTTGAATGACCCATGTCCTTAGTACTTACATGAGAAACATTATATTACTAGGTTTATAAATAAAATAAAAGTTTACTAAATCAGTGAAATTAAGTAACCATTTTTGCCGTCATAGTCATAAATATAAAAAAAAAGAAAATGTAACCTCATATACATACTTAAACTTGATGTTAAAATAATCCTACATAATATAATGGATTCTAATACATTTAACTGTTCTTAAAAAAGAATATAGTAAAATAAAAATAAAAAAGGAGAATATTTCAAATCGTAGTTAAATAAAAAATATTAGGAAAAAAGGAAAAAAAAAAACCGAAAATCTATGAATTTAAAAATGACGTTGAATTTTTTTTACCGTTAACAATTTTTTTTTTTTTTTTTTAACAGACGTCCATTCAACTGATGTCAGGTTTCATTGTAAAATACATCCCTACCCTTACCAAATTGTAGCTAATAACTGATACAAAGATACTGACATAAGGAAAATCTAGACATCCCTTGTTCAATTTAAGTAGAATATTCTGTAACCATGGAAACGTGATTTTAGCTGTGTCTTTAAAACCCGGTAATTTTTAAAAGTTACTCCAAAATTCGCTTGAAGATGAAATGGAACTAATGCTTTTAATTTAATTGCAAAATTAAATTCGGGGTTTTAGCTTCTATTTTTGAAACATGGTTGGAACTGTGTAGCGAAAAAAACATATTTTAAATCAATTAATTTTAATATATATATATATATATATATATATATATATATATATATATATATATATAAATGAAATAATAACAGTGTGTCTGAAGATTTTTATTTTTAATATTTTTTATTGTTCACCTGCTGACCTGAGATGGAACAAATACATTGAGTCAATTGCTTCTTCCACCGCGAGGAAAGTTGGCTCTCTGTGCCGCGCCAGGAAATTTTTCTCCCCTGAATCGATACTTCAAATATACAAAACAACCATTCGCCCTTGCATGGAGTATTGCTACCATATATGGTCTGGAGCCCCTTTTGCTTACCTCGGATTTCTTGACAAGATCCAGAGACGGATATGTAATCTAATTGGCCCTGATCTAGCGTCTCGTCTGCAGTCACTCTCTCACAGACGCGACGTCGCCTCTCTCTGTCTTTTCTACAAATACTTCCATGGTAATTGCTCCGATGAGCTGCTTTCACTGGTTCCCAGACTCCATGAATTCAAGCGCCCTACGAGGCTGGCATCACGCCCCAACCCTTACAATATAGAAATTTTTAAATGTAGCCGTCTCTTCTACTCCAATAGCTTCATACCTCGCACTTCTCGCCAGTGGAACACCCTTCCCAATTACTGTTTCCCTGAAAGCTATAATCTCAAACTATTCAAATGTAATGTCAATCGACACCTCCAGTTACCTTGATCTAGCCACTATCCTTCTCCTCATCCTTTCTTCTATCACTCCTATCCGTTCTCACTCCAAATCTTCCGCAACCCTCTGCATCCTAGTGGCTTCACGCCTTGCTCGGGGCGTAATGCTTAATATATATATATATATATATATATATATATATATATAATGTAATCATAATAGCATAATTTCGACTTAATGAATGCTGTTTCAATTAAAGGATGCCACTCATAAGACAAGAAACTTGGTACACTTTATTTAATTGCTATTATTTGAAGGATAGAAATTTAGTGGCTTAAAACAGAACAAAAACTTTAATGCCAAATGTGTTGTTTAAACTCTGGCAAAATTTCTTACTATTTTTTCAGTCCCTAAGTTGGATGTTCTTTTTTAAAGAGACCAATTACTTTGTGCGGTCTCCTCCTCGAACAACAAATACTTAAAAGATTTATATGTTAGTTAATGTTTTTAATTAATTCAGTAAAATATATAGTTAATTTTTTTACATGTTAGTTTTTTTCCATCATATAATAAATCTAAAATTTCCTGGTTTTTATATGCGGTACCCTGTAGAAGAGAATTAAGGCGAGTTTGTATTGTAAGTTTATTAATTCCAAAGTCTTTCAAGGGAAACATACCTCTAGGTTAACCCAACACATAATATTTCTAAAATAACTACTATAAATACAATGTGGGATTTTGTTTTTTAATCATTTCACCATTTACCATAGTGCCACATGACCAGCAGTGGGGCCGTCGGGTCTCCACAATAATGTACATCGTCCGACCTCGACAGGTCAATACATCTGGGATGTTCACATATTCTTTGCATGTCAGGGTTATTTGCAGCGTATAGACGGCGCTGGCAAAGTCTGATTTATTTAATACTGAAGAAACATCCCCTAACTTACAGCTTTTCATAAAGAAGCACCCCCCGCCCCGGTTGGTCTTTAGTAATATTCAAAAGCATCCGATGCAGAGAGATCCGCGTTTTACGGGTGCCCATATAATGCGTCTAGAGTTTAACGTCCTTCTTTGTTCCCACTGACCGCTTGGTCGCTTCTTTCGTCGCCAGCATGATGTCCCACATTGCATCTCTCGTTTTTGCCTGCAATTTCGGTTTTATTTGGATTCTTTTTATAGCTTCCCTCCGCTTTCGAGGTTTAACATCAGTTGTTAGCAGAGAGAAGGTCCGAATGGTTACTGCCTCTCAAGCTACTGGAATAGTCATCAGTTCATTGCCAGAAATGTGCTACTGATACTTTTTCTGAATACTACTATAGCAGAGTTCGTTTTTTTTTTTCTTGAGCTTCTTCAAAACTCATGCTGAAGTTGACAGCACCGAAGAATTTTTAACTGAGGAGACTCCGCCATATTGATGGATTGGTCACCTCAGCTCCCATCACAAACGAACATTTAAAAAAAACAAGAATTCAATAAAACAAGAATTCAAAAAAACAAGAATTCAAAAAGCAAAACTTTTTTCCACACGTCCAAAAAGGAAAAAGAAAGTGGGAATGACCATTTCTCTTATGAAACGAACAAAATCGCCGATTCCTATTTTCAGTATTTTTCTTCCTTCCCATAATTCGTCTCATTTCCTGGTCTGCCGCAGTATCTTTCTATAACAGAAATTGCCTGTTGGCGCTTCTTCGTCTCTCCCCCCCCACACGAGGTAAACGACTTTCTATTTTCTATTCTTCCTTCATTGAAGGATATTTATTTATACAAATTGTATAAAATGTGGCACAAGGCCTAAAAGGGGGATGGGGGAAGGAAGGTCCTCTTCTGTCTTAATTCTAAACTTAGCTAGTCCCAGACACGGACCCAAACATACCAACAATATTCCAATCACCAAAACAACACATTCACTCATACCTTTCTTACTACGTCCACCATAATACCTCAAATTCTCTATGAAGTCCTAACTAGTCCCCCTATGTACAGATATTGGTCGTGGGGGGAGGGGCATAAAACAACAATTTTTAAAAAGATCCCCAAATGAATATGTACAATATGTCTTAATATATTTACAAGAAAAACAAAACAAAACAATGTGTTAGTAATAAACACCACCACAAACCTTAAATGTGGCAGAAACATCAGTTAACCGGACGAAATCAATGCGGGACTATGAAAAAATCAGGAAAACATTCATACCTCCAAGCATTCACAAATGGCACACACACATTCATACACAACAACAAATACGAAAAATCACCCATTCGAAACGAAAGGCGCCTCGCATCCACCAGAGAACTGACATCACTGACCACCTAACGAGGGAGGGGATGGGAAATTAAACCAAAGAAAAATAGGGACAGAAATAAAAGGGGCCAACTTCCTTCATTGAACCTACAATAAAGTAGATATAAGAGACGTTTATAAACTGCCTACCCGCAAAGTAAAAATTGTTCAATCTGCTATTCTTCCAAGGGTGGATGGCAACTCCTGATACCCCCATTTTAGTAAAATCAGGTGGTGTCACGAAATGTTCGTTTTCATTTGTGTACGACGAGATGTGCTGTCCGAAAATAAACCCTTGCGTCACAACCCGAAAAAAAAAAAAAAGATTCACGATGACCGGTATTCATATTGCCTCTACAAAAACCGAATTCTTTCCAATGCTTTATTGCATGAATAGGTTTCCATAGCGGCTATCGCTTATCATTTGCTCACTGTGCAAATGCTTTACGAGTTTAGCAAAAGTGAAATTATAAGGACCCATTCGGCATTCATTAACGAAATCGTTCACATTGATATCATTTATTGATTCGTTTTCTACGGCTTATCAGCCCTTTGCAGGTTATTTAAAGGCAGAAAATTCATTTTCGATTGAAAGAATTTTGTGGGGAGATACTAATAGTGATCCAAATCTTACTAATTAACCCATAACTGGTGGGAGAAGATTTGGATTCATACCTAATCAGAATTTTCCCAACATGAAATAATATAATATAATGTAGCTATAAAATGGGGTATCAATTATATATTTCATATATATAATGAATCAATGTGATGGAGGTTAGCATCAGCCATGCTGATCGAAGGCGAAAACTATTCTCTAAGTCGATTAAAAGAATACAGTTTCGTTTTGGGGTATATAAACGAGAAATATTTACACCTCTCTTCGACGCAAAGCTTCCATCTTCAATTCAAATTTACCATCTTCTACCGAACCAAGCCAATGCCTGCTTATTTAAATATAAATGACAAATATACAACTACCCACGTTTTGCAAGAGTTTTCACCTGCTTTATAATGCTTATATGTCGTTTATGGTGTATATCTGCGAGCATGTTTGGTCTGGATTATCTTTAATAAGTATTTCGGTTTCTTCATCATCAGCTACAGAAGGCCCAACGAAATGTTTTCATTACTCTATATAAAATTTCTATAACTGATCCAAACGAAACACGTACCTGCATTACTATAAAATATGGCAACATTGTAGAGAATTTGACTGTTCAGCAAGGAGAAAATCAATGTAATTACCTGGGTAGTTGATGCTTACTAACTAGAAGTGGTTATATTTTTACTGATATTTTATAGTTACAGGTGTCACTTGACGTGATTCATGAAGTGGTTAAAGGAAGCCTTTTCCTTTTCTTTTTTTTTTTTCATATTTAATTAATGGAAGTTGCTACGCGGTCACGTTATATCGCGAAAAGAAATCTTACTTCGAAATTTAATTTTGCTTCTTTTCCTCGGCCTGAACCGTCTCTAGAATTTTGGGGGTTGATGTTTCTGAACATTTTGTGAAATAAGAATCTCTGACGTATCTGTTATGTATAATAGCAGCGACGGATTAGCGAGAAGGATTTCTCTTTTGCGATCGAAGATCAGGACAAATCTAGATGTTGCTCGTTTGGAGGACGAACTCTATGTGTAGACAGTTTTGGCTTTTCAAAAAAAAAAAAATGTGTTAGAGACAGAAGCCCGCGTTAATAAATCACAACTTCAATTTTCTTCTGAGGAAGACTGGGTGGGCATCTAGATATTGTGGGGGTGAGGTTTTCTCGACACCATCCCTATAAACAGCAAATATCTTTTTTGCTTCTTGTATAGGGTTTTTCTTTCTTTCCGAAGGGTAAATATCAAAAAATAAAGAAAATTAATCACATTTCCTATATTTTCACATTAAATAAACTTTAAAATCACAATTTAAACTCCGCAATTGCTAAATTATATATATTTAAAATTCACGATCAACAGAGGAACAGTAACGAAATAATCGTTGAAACCTCATCTTTAAGAATATATGTATAAGACTACCAACCGTCTTTAGAATATTGCTACCACATATGGTCTGGTGTTTGTGCTATTTATGTAGAGTTCTTAATAATATCCAAAGAAGAATATGCAACGTTATCAGTCATGATCTGGCATTTCGGCTTCAATCAATTTTTTGTCTCGGTAACGTAGTTTCCCTCTGCCTTTTCTATAAAAACATTCATGATAATCGTTCGTCTGAACTCTTCACTGTGTTGTTGTTTTATTCCGCTCCCTACAAGGACAATGAATTGTACATAAGGGGACTAGTTAAGACTTCATGGAGATTCTAAGTTATTATGGTGGATGAAGTAAAAAAGGTAAGTAAGAATGCGATGTTTTTGGTGTAAGGAATATTGTTGTATGCTTGGGTAAGTGTTTGTGTCTAGCCAAGTTTAACGTTAAGATAGAAGACAGCCCTTTTACCCATTCCCTATTTTGGCCTTGTGCCAAATTTCTGTATCTCAACGAAATATCACTCTTCACTGTGTTACCTAGTATTAATGAATTTAAGCGCAGTACTAGATTGGCAGCTAGGTCTCATCAATTCGCAGTCGAATTAACTATATATAATCGTAAGTTCTATATTAACAGTTTCTTTTCTCGCGCATCTCGCTTTACAACTCTCTTCCGACTCTATGCTTTCAGAACAAATTTGTTGTTCATAAATTTAAATGCAATGTCAATCGTTATCTACTGTCTTCCTAATTACTCTTCTATTGTCCTCGTTCTTTCATAATTGTTTGTTTTCTTCTTCTTTCATGCCTTTTATCCTTGTGGCTTTACTGCCTTGCTTGTAAATTCGATTAAATAAATGTATATATAAATCATAAATTTCAGTCACGTGTGAAATGAAATCTTTTAGATAAATGACACCTGTTGAAAAAGGCTTCTGACATTTGTTCCAAATCAATACTTATTTACTAAAAGATGGCTTTATCAGAAAAAAATCGCGATTTCCTTACAGCATTTACTGATTCGGTCGTTCTCTCGATAAATACGACTTTTGATATACATCTCTTTTTTTTCCTTTGAAAACAATTCCATTTTGTAGAAAGAAATGAAATCATGAAATAATACCAGAACAAAATCGAAAGAAAATGTCAAAGATCAAGAATTGAAAACAAGAAACATACAAAAAAAGAACAAAAACATTTTAATTCTGTTTGTAAAAGAAAAATACCTTTCATTTTGTTCCATGACATTCGAAACTTAAAAAAAACTTATTTAAAACAAAATAATTTCGTTTACAGTATCTTTTCCGTTGGAGTGTCTTTTAAAAATGTCCTTTAGTTGTAAAGATACTGTTCAGTTTTGCTTTTCTTTCATGATAATTATATTTTAATAAAGTAATCCGATACTCAATGAACATTGTGTCTCGAACAGTACTGGTTCATTTATTCTTCTCGATACTTGCAACTGAAAATAAACGTTAAAATGCGGAAGTTGAAGTTTAATCTTTTGAAATAGCTTCAGGAGCTAAAAAAGAAATTGAGTGATATGTCATATGTCAGGCAAAAACAAAGACGCCATTTTCAAAATTTAGCATGACCGAAACCCGAGCAAGATCGAGTCGTCTTTTAAGGATAAACGTCAATTGTCAACAGTGAATTGTCCGAGCGTAATTTGAGAAGGAATCGATTCTTTCTTTGCATTCGTCTTATTTCCTCTTTTTCTAAATATCTGCTATTCTCTTGTAAAAACTCTTTGCAGCAGTCCTTTCGTCTCTCTTTCTCTAGAGATTAAGTGATAAAAGCATCTTCAGTCTCTCCCACTATATTTAAGATGAGCGCCTAGCGGATAAAAGACTGCAGGATTTAATTTTCGGCCGTAGATGTTAAGTTCTCTTTCACAAAAATACCCATGGGGAAGGTAAGAATATATATTTACCTCCCCTAGCGAAGGAGACTGGAACTCTAGCACTTGGGAACAATTAACATGACAGGGCTGTTTCAGTTTTTTGTGTATATATGTACAAGTGAGTTAGCCTAAATGACTTGACTCACTTTATAGTCCACCAATAGAAGGTTAACCAATCAGAAGACGTAGAATATTCAATCCGTCGTGTATAAAGGCGGCCATTTTGTCTACTCTACCCGAATGTCCAGTTCCAGCTTGTCAGGCGAAGAGATAACAGAAGGACGAACTACGCTCTGCTACTTTTACCAAAATATCCACTGCTAACCTGAACAACGCTTTCCTACTGTCTTCGAAATATTCACTGCTAACCTCTGGGTTCTATACTCAAAGACGACCGTCATCATGAACAACAAGGGCAACTCTGAGTTATAACCACACCAAATAATGGGCGCCATCAAGTTATCGTATCCGGGACGCATGTGCAAGCGGTCCCAAAAGTACCAATTAAGTTACAGAACTTGTGAGATTTTCTCTAGGATTTTCATATTTTCTCACGACTTTTCAGACCTTGTGCTGAAGTCGATAATGCTAGATACAAATTTAATAGTCAGTTTTTCGTAGGTTGCATTACTAGACTGGCAACGATGTTTCATCAACTTACAGTGGAGTTGGTTAGATGTAATCGTAGATTCCTTGCTAATAATTTCTTTTCTCGCACTTCTCGCTTGTGGAACTCCCTTCTGGCTCCATGCTTTTCAGCCAAGTTTAATCTGCAAAAATTTAAATGCAGTGTCAATCGCTCTCTACACTCCACTCGATTACACTACTTTTGATCTTGATCAGCAATGTCTCTATTTCTAACTTTTTCACGCCCAGTAATCACTTTTTGTCTTATTGGCTTTATTGCCTTGCTTCGGATGAAATCGATTAAAAAATTATCTGATCACGTCTAGATAAATTCTCTCTTTTTCATTCTTTTTAAATGTCACTGTTTTGTGCTACTAATTTTTTTCTGATTTCTACATTTATCAATTTGCATCATATTCAAATATTAAGCATTTTCACACTTCCCATTGAACTGATATTCTTTCACAGCTAGATGTATTTCTAACCCCTAGGATCCATTCACATATATTATTATAATTGGAATTATTAGCGTCTCTCTCCGGACATACGATATCTACTATTCTTTCTCGTCCTGTCTGGGTTTTTTTTACATTAATACTTGCTTTGATTGCCTTTGTTCTGCGTCGGTATTAATAGGTTTAGATTAGTTTGGTTTAGATTGGTTTGGTTTAGATTGATTTGGTTTAGATTGGTTTGGTTTGGATCAAAAGAATTCAGAGAGGCCGCTGTATTATGCCTTTAGAAAAAATCAAGAAGCTCTCCCGATAAGGGAGAGGGAAAGAATAAAATAAATACGACCATGAGGAAAAAAGAAAAGCTGATCGTCGAGATGAAAAAAAGGGGTTTTGTTCGAATGAGTTCTTCGCTAGGGTACCCAGTATTTATCAATTTAAGCGCAGTACGAGTTCTCTTCAAAGGTCTCATCAATTTACATTTGAATTGGCAAAATGGAACTGGAAGGCTAAATCGCTGTTATGTCACACTACTGTTTTTGCAGAAAAAAGAAAGAAATACCTCCCCACTTAATGAAGTCAGAACGTTCATATAAATGAGCCACTTTTAACCAATTATCGTTCAAGTCTCACTGAGTGGAATGGATTGCGTAGAAGAATAGGCTATTCCATTTCCATACTCCACGAATAAAAAATTATAAATGTCCAGCAAACTGCAATAAAAGCTAGTGGCGGACCTAACTATAATTTCGGACCCTGAAGCTTGGACAGATACAGTAGCCCAACCCCTCGCAATCAGCAACAATCGATTTGAGGAACTCCCAGATTGTAGGCTGGAGCTACAGGTACTGCAAACTTTTTAGAAAATCTTGAAATTTGACCAATTCAGTCAGTTATGTGCCATGCGGGATACACACGTACGCGATCATGTATCTTTCGATACATGACTGACGAGGCAGATTTTTCCCGCAGTGGGTTGTCATTTCTTTCTGCGGTAGACCATTTGCCATCCAAGGTTATAAAACTCGACCTGTCCTGCTATTTACTTATTCTTCTCCACCACCACCACCACCAACCCATAGCTTGAGGGAGGAGAAGAGGATCCATACCTTTCCCAAGGGTATTAACACGTAAGTGAATGTAATGGATTCGACTGGAATTCGAACTCGACTCTCCGATTCCTCAATCCGAGCTTCTATCCATCACTCAACCGTGCCTTTGACCAATTACAGCCCGAAATGTGATTTGAAGGTCGGGAACACTAGAATCAAACAAACACGGGAGTTTAAGTACCTGGGAAGCGTTTTGACAGCGGGCGGTATGTGCGACACTGAGATCCGTAGACCTATTGGGATGGTCAAGGATACATTCCAAAAGATGGGCAGAGTATTGCAAGACAGTAGGATTTCTTTGGTAACAAAGAAAAGAATACTGAGCTGTTATGTGATATGTCTTTCTTTACGGCAGCGAATGTTGGATTTCCTCAAAGATGAAGAAGAGACTCGAGGTGACGGAGATGTGGTTCTACAGAAGGATGCTAAGGATATCATGAACCGAGCGTGAAAGCAACGATGAGGTCTTAGAGAGTTTGCAAACAAGGAGAAGGCTTATACTTAACATCAAGAAGAGGCAGCTGAAGTTTCTGGGGCACATAATGTGGAAGGAGGGCCTGGCGAATCTGATACTTACGGGTCGAATAGAGGGAAAGAGAGACAAGGGAAAACAACGCATGACATACCTTGCAGGCTTAAGCAAGTGGATGACAGAACGTGGTCTGGGGGAAGAAGCAGAGGGAAGGAATTATTGAGAGCTGCAAGGGATAGGAGAGGTGGAGAGTCATGATCGCCTACGTCCTGAAAGAATATGGTGCATAAAAAGGAAAGAATCCCAACATATTTTAAAGCCAATATCAATTACTTCAACCCATCGGTTTATGATTCTATCACTAAAATAGCCTCATTTTAATAATTTTATCTTCTATGACTAAAATGGCTTCATTTTAATAAGTTTTAATTTATGGTTGTATCACTAAAATGGACTTATTTTATTATTTTTTTTATTCTACGTCTGAAATGATTTTTATTTTAATAAATTTAAATATAATAATATATATATATATATATATATATATATATATATATATATATATATATATATATATATATATATTGATGAAAATTCGCACCTTTACAAAAGAGTTGTTTCAGGGTCTCCTCTGGGATTATAGGCACTGAGGGTTAAACTTCATTAGTTTCTCTGCCACTGATAAAAGCGATTAAAATTTTCTGCTTGCCAGACTCTGTGTTAGAGCAGATTTGGCATTTTTTTTAAAATTTGCTTACGTTCAAGCCATAGTTGAGAGAAAATGAGCCAGACCTTTCTTCTACGAAATTCAACGCCATAGTGTAGCCCGGTATTTGGGCACAGCTTGTTGATGTCACTTTTCATGTTGATATCTGTTAATGTACCTGCTCACTCTGACGGTAATATACACCGAGGTCTGATGGACAATTTCAGATGAGATTATGTGTATATAAATATTAATCATATTCCACAATAGGATAACGTCATCCATTATTATGAATTTTTGACTAGTGGTTACTTTCATCTTTGTTTCAGTTAGACGTTCCTGTAACTTTGATTCTGGTCGATGACCTACAACGGTGAGTCAATTAGCAGCGCAAAATCAAGTATAAAGGATTATCTTTTGGAGGGATTCAATTTACGTTCATATTGCCTGAGGGAAGCCCGCTTGAAAGCACAAGCGGACTAATTCTCGTTTTTTTTTTTCTTTTTTTCTTTTTTCTTTTACTTCTTCATAGCTTTTTTCTTATTTTTCTTTTTACAGTTTAATTCCGTTTCTTCATCATTTCCTCATTCTTATTAACGTTGTATATATTATTTCTTCAGTTTCTTTTCCTACTATTTCTTGCTTGACCTTTTTTCACGGCTTATCCTTACATCACGTTGAGACGCCCTTTCTCATATGATCACGAAAGTTAAGCAACGTCGAACCCGGTCATTATCTAGATAGGTGGCCGCTTGAAGCTATAAGTTTGAATGTTCGGCTAGTGTAATGATTAAGTGACTTGGAATAGAAAATCGAAGAAACGAATTACAATTCCAGACGTTTTTTTTATATTTACTTACGCGCAAATCCATCTCTTCTTCCCTGCCTATGGGTTAATTAGTAGGATTTGTAGCACTAAAAGATTTTAATTCTAGTTTCTCTACTTTTTCTTCTGTAATTGTTTTTCTTTCCTTCGTGTTTTTCTTCATTCTATATAATCGTCTCCATCACCATTTTTCTTCGACATCATTTTTCTCTTCTCTTTCCTCTTATCTTTCCTCTTCTCTTTCCTCCTCTATCTCCTATTCTCTTTCCTCTTATGTTTCCTCTTCTCTCTCCTCTTCTCTTTCCTGTTCTCTTTCTATTCTCTTTCCTCTTCTCTCTCCTCTTCTCTTTCCTCTTCTCTTTCTATTCTCTTTCCTCTTCTCTCTCCTATTCTCTTTCCTCTTCTCTCTCCTATTCTCTTTCCTCTTCTCTCTCCTATTCTCTCTCCTATTCTCTTTTCCTCGTCACTTTCTATTCTCTTTCCTTTTCTCTCTCCTATTCACTTTCCTCTTCTCTCCTCTTCTCTTTCCACTTTTCTCACATATTTTCTTTCCTCCTCATTCCTCTTCTCTCTTATAGTCTTTATTCTCTTTCCTCTTCTATCTCCTATTCGGTTTCTTCCTCTTTCCTCTTCTCTCTCCTATTCACTTTCCTCTTCTCTCCTCTTCTCTTTCCTCTTCTCTTTCTATTCTCTTTCCTCTTCTCTCTCCTATTCACTTTCCTCTTCTCTCCTCTTCTCTTTCCTCTACTCTTTCTATTCTCTTTCCTCTTCTCCCTCCTATTTTCTTTCCTCCTCATTCCTCTTCTCTCTCCTATTCTCTCTCCTATTCTCTTTCCTCCTGTTTCCTCCTCTTCTCTCCTATTCTCTTTCCTCTTCTCTTTCTATACTCTATCCTCCTCTCTCTCCTATTCTCTTTCCTCATCTCTTTCTATTCTCTTTCCTCTTCTCTCTCATAATCTCTTTCCTTCTCTTCCCTCTTCTCTCTCCTATTCTCTTTCCTCCTGTTTCCTCTTCTCTCTCCTATTCTCTTTCCCCTTCTCTTTCTATACTCTATCCTCCTCTCTCTCCTATTCTCTTTCCCCTTCTCTTTCTATTCTCTTTCCTCTTCTCTCTCATAATCTCTTTCCTTCTCTTTCCTCTTCGCTCTCCT
>CAHIKZ030004854.1:400000-560000 GCA_903632075.3 Acanthosepion pharaonis
CAAAATCAAATGTCGAACAGTGAAAGTCTAAAAAACAATTCTTTATTAAAGATTCAAATTTAATTTCGATTTTCGTCACAATTGCAGTTGATATTGTCTAATTAACCTTTAATTTGTTTTTTGTTTTTTTTCATTTTCTAGCCCGCGAACTGTGACGTGTTCGAAATATTACATAGTTCAGGTTATGTAATGTCTTTTAATATTGACTTTATGGGAAGGGACAATAAAAAATGGTGACCGGTTGTGTATACGAAGAAAGATTATGCCGAATTAAGGTGTCGAATAAATACAGTCTAAGCTCTGACTCTCCTACACGTCCTTCGGTATTTATGACGGACACCAGCCAATCGCACTCCGGTGAGGAGGAAGACAGATGTACGCATATTCCATTATATCAATAAGTATTGCTGGGAATTTTGCAACAAAAATGTATTATTGGTATTTTGTTATAAAAATGTATGGCTGACATTTTTACTGCAATAATGAACTTTTATACTTTCCTAGTATTTTTTTAATTTTTAGTGTGAGTTAACTATTGCCCATTGTGATGCTACCACCACGGTTCAGGGTGGATCTAGGAACAATAGCAACTGTGTTCCACACTCCTCAAAATCTCTAATCCCCAGAACAGAGACCTTGCTTCCAGATTTAGTTTGTCGTCCCCCTAACTGTCCAGACTTGAGTGAAACGAAAGGATGCAAGGTGGAAATGTCAGCTAAATGATTCATTAATAAAAAATTACATATATATATATATATATATATATATATATATATATATATATATATATATATATATATATATATATATATATATATACACACACATACACACACACACACACATATATATATATATATATATATATATATATATTGACTCACACACAAACTATAACTCTTTAACTATCCTCTATGTGCAACGATCCTCTTCCTCCCCATCATGTTTCTTCCGTGATATATTCTTTTAAATGTGGCTGCGGTAGGAACTACATAGGAAGGACTTCCGAGCGTTTAGATTGTAGGATCAGGCAGCATGTCCCATTACGAGTTCTTAATCCGGAAGCTCGTAAGAGCCAGTTGGTTAATACTTCCGGTTCAGCGATCACGGAGCACTTAATAAATTGCAGGGATTGTGCGAAGAACTTTAGTCCGAATTGGTTTACTGTACTGTCCAGTTCGCACTCTCCATTTCATTTGAGAGCACTAGAGTCTTTGTATATTCGGTCCAGGGAGCCATCTTTGTGTAAGCAAAGAGACTGTCTCCTTGGGCTTCACGTTATTACACTCTAGTGTTTATCATAATTTCCCCGCTCACACTCCGTTATATTTTTTTTTCTCCCTCGTTTATTGTGCATATTTGCACAGTTTAAAAAAAAAGATATATATATATAATATTTACTTATTTATATATATATATATATATATATATATATATATATATATATATATATATATATATACTCTACCATGTCTCTTTAACTATCCTCTTACACTCCCTGTTAAATTACAAAAACTTAAACTACCCATCAATTTTAATTTCATTTTTCGTTTCATTTCATTTTTGGAAGTGCTATCTGATGATCCGGCGTCCTTTAAAAGGGCTCTGGTGAAATAAATTATTATAATGGAACCTTAAAGTGGCCTGTTTTTCTTTCATATATATATATATATATATATATATATATATATATATATATATATATATCTACAGAAATACTGACACAGCTTTGCTATTTTATGTTTACTTAAGAATCGTTTCATTCTTGCCAATTTATTTTTGTCAGACTAATTATGAATCTTATTATCATTCTTTATCCGAATGGTAATTAAATTTCCACGCGATCGTTGCTAAAGTTTTAATAGCACTTAAAGTAGTAATGCGTATATAAACATGGCTAAAGGGGACAAATACAGACCCAGTAAGAAATCATTAAGCCAGAGTTTAGGTATTTAATCACATCTCCATGGAGATTGGTTAATTTGTCTTTTGTGATGACGCAAATCCCCAGAATCTCGCAAGAGAGCAAAAGAGTCAAATTTTGTTAAGTTATTCATAGTCGGCCTAATGACCTCGTGTTTGTAGTTACTATCACAACGTTTCGACTGATATACCCTCCAGCCTTCTTCTGGTATCTATTGATCATGCTAATGATATTTCAAACAGAAATCATTATATAATAAATGATACTAGACTGATTTCTTTCCGCTATCCATGTCTGGAGCTATCTAGACTTAGTCCGCATGGATATGTCACTTTTATCTGGTTTAACGACTGAAATCACAATTACTATACATTAACAAATACTTTAACCTTTAGCTTTAGTGTTTCTCAGCGTTTTTTTTTTTTTTTTTTTTACTTCCTGGAACACTTGTAGAATAATTAAAACTCTAGAGAGCACTTTAAATTTCTATAAGGAAAAATTAGTCATGAAATTTAAGAACGACAAAATAATAATTTAAAAACTCTCCGGAAATAAGCATCCATTTTAAAAATATCACCATGTTTTATCACTTTAAAAGATATTTTAGTGGATGCCCATATTTGATCAGACGCCTCATTTGTTTATTAAATAGTATATTTATTTATTTATTTTTGTTTACCAGCTTGAATATTCGAGAAATCGTATTAAAGAAATTATACGCTCAATAACAGGACTAGAAATAGTGCCACCAGGCAGAGGTCAGTTTTTTTTGTTTGTTTTTTATTACGGCATATGAACCTCAATAGGTTATTTAATGTCGACAAGATTTTTATTGCGGGTAATTTTTTTTAAATATATAGCTGGTAATACCTTTTTTTTTTCAAAATTGTATTACTGGTAATATATTTTTTTAAATGTATTGCTAGCAATAATGTATTGCTGGTAATAATTTTTCATCAAAAAATTATGGCTGATAATAATTTTTTACAAAGTATTTCTGGTACTAAAACCTATTTTTACGCTTTCATAGTGTTTTGGCCCCAGTTTGAGGGTTAACTATTTTCCCATAGCTGGAACCCTAACAGGTGCTACCACCTCGGGTCAGGGTGAATCTGGGAACACCAATAATTAAGAGTTGGTTCCACGCTCCTCAGATCCTCCCGATAAGAGGCCTTGCTGTTGGACGTATTTTATCGACTTACCCAGGACACGGATGTAGTTTATCGTCATACACAGGACAGCCGGGCTGTAATCTGTAGATTGGACGTTCGCTGAAAGAACCTAGGCGATCGGCTAAAGCTAAATAGTATCTTTAAGCGATTTTTTTGTTGTCATGGATTCTCGAAATTTTTCATATCTATTCCGTTTCGTATCCCAAAGAAAATAAAGCAATTTTCTAAAGAAGTAATGAAGTTTTGTTTTATTAATCGAACAAACCTTGAGTAGACGCTCATCGGCTAAATTCTTCATAGCTCAGTCGGCCTAGAGCACGTCGTCTCTAACAACTGTTCTCTCTGACCAACGAGACGCAACTTCGAATCATGCTTGTGAGTGCATATTTTTCTTTAATAAGATGTCTCGAATATTCAGGACGGTTGAAGAAAATAAATAAATATACTGTTTAAAAATAAATGGTTCTTCTACTTAATTACGAGAATCTAGTAAAAATAACGTTTAAAAATATTTAAGAAAATCAGCACTTTGTATATTTAAGTATGCCTGTTTGAAACACTTGATGTGTCGATGCAATGTTTTGAAGGCTAGACTGTATATCTGATAAATATACTCCATTTCCTCATCACAGCATTTAATATCCGATATATACTTGCATTTAATGTTAGTAAGTGTAGAAAGTCCCAATTCACAGAGGCATGATATGGAAAATTGCAATAAAACATTCAACACTTTATTAGAGGATATCCTTCTAGAATAGCAGAACAAAAATTGATTAATGGACACATCATTATGCTTGATTTGTAAGCCACGATCAGCAGATCTAGTGACCAGCTCTTCCTTTTCTGTTAAACGACAGGTCAAGCTCATCAGTTGAAACGTCAATGAAAGTGTTGCGAATACAATCATATCGTTTAGTGTTTATAGATGGAAAACAAAGTAGAAAAAATTAGAGGAGAAACGTATTACACAGATGCGCGAACAAAGTAGAAAAAATTCAAATGTTTGAGGTACAAAATTTATAAATAGTTTTAAAATCGGACTTTTCAGCCAACAATTTGTTTCAAAAAAAAAAAAGAGGGGTTGGCGCGTATATTACGAGGGACAGTTAAAATAAAATATCCCCCAACAGATTCAGAGCTTATAAACGAGAGGAAGGTTTTTTAATCCTATACAGGTGATTCCAAAATATATAAATATTATAAACAAATGTTTGGACATCAAAAAATTTATATGAAAATAGTTTTAAAAACATTTGGAAACCATTAATCAGCATTTCCAAAATAATTTTAAAAGTCTCCCCATGAATATGGGGCCCTTTCAGCCAACATAGCTTGTGCCAAGTTATTTAAAAAGATTTTGGAATCGGTCTGTATAGGATTTAAGAAAACCTGTATAGGATTCTCTCTCTGCCGGCAGAAAGAATTTATAAGGTCTCTGAATCTGTTGGGGATATTTTATTTTAACTGTCCTCGCTAATTTATTTACATGATTTCCCTTCCTCGTTACAAGTATATATACTTGTTCGTTATTTTAGTGTGTTTCCAATTTTTTTTTTTTTTTTTGCTCTTCAATATCGTTAATATTCTTTTCGCTAATCCAACGATTGTCTCCTGATGAGATGTTGGCTGAAAGGGCCCTAGAGACTTCTAAAATTAAAATCAATGGTTTCCTTGTTTTTAAAACTATTTATATTTATATATATATATATATATATATATATATATATATGAAGAAAAATATATACGGAAAAAACAAACAAAAATCCCTATATACAACTATGCCGCTCTAATGTCATGTCTTTGTCATGTTGTATTGATAATGTTATATTTTTGAATATGTCCTGAAGATGGTTTATTAGACCGAAGCGTCCGACGTTGACATATTAACATTAGAGTGGCATAGTTGTATATAGGGATTTTTGTTTGTTTTTTCCACTTTTAGGAAGATTAAGTCGTTTCTCAGGCATTTTCGTACCAAAGGAAAACATTTTCAAACAATCGAAACTACATTTCCTTTTCTAAATCCTTACTTAAAAAATGGAAATTTGCCTGGTTGACTGGCTATTGTTTAGTGGCATATCAAACTTTATACGATATTTAATACCGAAAGCTAAATGTTTTGTACACAATTGTATTTTATTTATTTGTTTTGTAGACAATATTGCTTTAGTAAGTCATTTAGTAATAATTAACCCATAATTTGATGCTGAAGAGAAGGATTAATTAATTTCCCAAAGATATTTGCGCCAAAGTAAATATACCCAATACAAATCGAATTCGAACTCGGCTCTTCAATTAACAATCCCCAGCCATTATCACTTACACCACCTGATATTCCCAAGAGGCCACCCATCTAGAAACCGACCAGTCACGACTTTGCTTAACTTCGCGGATCGTTAGGGAAACATGTTTCAATGAGATATCGTTTTTCAGACCCACCCTCTAAAAAAAACAACACTGATGCCTTTGTTGCCAAGCTTGGCTCTAATCGAACAGATCAATATTTATCAATTTCCTAGAGCATGTTCGAACCAGTTATTGGAAGCAATATTTCCAGTGAGCAAGAGTTTGTTCCCAAGCGGTCACTCATCTTAGTTTTAACCAAGTTCGACTTTGCTTAACTTCGGTCCTCTTATGGAAACCAATGTTTCAATGTAATGTGACTGTAAGTCCTCACACATTTGGCGCCTTTTCTCCTAACCTTGTCTCTATTCGACCTCGTTGTTTCTATATCATTCCTTATTCCATTCCTATATTCGAATCTCTTATTGCAAGTCATATTTCTACTGAGCATGGTTCTGTTCACAAGCGGTCACCCATCTAAGTACTGACCTGGCTTGACGTTGCTTACCCTCGTTGATAATAGTGGAAACGGTGTTTCAATGTGATATAGACTTACGCCTAGTTATTAAATGCTCCGCTAATAGAAAGATTAAATAGTTTGCCTGGATCTTTATTAAAAATAAATATTTTTGAATTTTTTTTTCTAAATATAAATATAATAAAATTAATAAATATAATAAAATTACTCTTCTGTTATTTTGGGTCGCACATGACTTCCTTTCAGGGCGCAGTCGTCAGCCTAGGCCAATCGGTTGGGAAATGCTACACTAGATTATTTTCAAATGGGACAGGATTTAGTCGTCGGATTTGTTCCCCAAAATTCGTATAAATTGAAACATCTTCATTCATTATAGTATGGCTTTGTAGGAAACCTTAAGTAAATATTAATTTGAAAACCCATCATAAAAATAATTCTTGTAGATTAGTAATTACTAAACCCTTTAGACACCTCGACATATGGATCAGTTATAGTAAATTAAGTATAGAAAGAAATTGAACATAGAATAGGCTATGCCAGGGGTAGTTTCACACAATACTGCAAATTGCTACGAAGCAATTAACATGAAAACTCGACCCATATTCTTTAATAGCCTCGTCAGAACGAAACTAACATATGGATGTTATGAATGTCACCAAAGACGTTCAGAAGATATTTAAACTGTCAGCTGTATACAACCGCTTCCTCAGATCATTAGGGATAAAAGGCTTTGAAGCCGTAAAGTCTTGCCAATGATCATTCAACTTTGACCATTATGGACTGGCGCTACATATTCACGGACAAAGAACTATAGCAAATAATACAAACCAAATCACTTGAGGACTACCAGCACCAGCAACAACCAAAATGGATAGTACATTAATTAGAAGAGAAAATAATGATATAATCAAGATATTAACATACCACACCACTTCAAATAAAAGTGTAGGAAAGGATACCCTCATCAATACTAGAAAGAGCGATAACAGCTACTGGACTTGAGAAACCCGTTTTCCTAAAATACGCGTTTTAAGAGAAAGAGTTTATAAATTTCAATCGAAAGCTATACTGGCTGCTCGGTCAATGAATGTCAAATGTTTCCTTAGGAAGCGGCATCAGTACTGGAAAGAGCGATAATGGCTAGAGGGATTCTGAAACTTGTTTTTTTCTAAAATACTTGTTTTAAGAAAAAAGATTTTATAAATTTCACCTAAACCAGAATTGGCAGCTCGGTCAGTGGATGCTAAATGTTTCCTTATAGGGAAAAGGCTAATATTAAAATTATCATTAACATTTTACGCAGTCTGTGTGTCATGGTGGCTGTATTAGGTTTCCTATATTTGTAAGCCTGTATCTGTCTCTTGAAGTGCAAATATTTATAATAATATGAGAAAATCAATTATTTATTACTCGCCTTTTGCCATCCTTACTTTAAAAGCACTTGAAGCGAATACAAAATGACACTGCCTTTTATTGTTTCAATTCCACGGCATCTTTGTCTTCCTAATATAACTTGGGGAAGAATCATTATCTGGTTCCAGAACGTATCACTTCTCGAAAACAGATTCGCAGAATAACTTGCCTCGTCGGTACCAAACAAATAAAAAAATAAATAGAGATTCCTCAAAAAATAAACAGTGGGAAGTGATTATCTAGTTTTATGATTAGCAGAGAAAGGATTGGCTTAGATGTCTCTCCGGGAATATCGATTAAGTTCTGAGATGCGATCAGCTGTGTCATTGGGTGTGTTTGCATTATCACACCGGCTGACACTTTTTATGTAAGCGGATATTCTCTTTTTCTTAATGGAGTACCCAGAAGGTTATTTTCAGAACACACACGAAGACTTACCGGGCATAAAAACAATTTTCATTCTGATTTTCACTTATTGCTGGCGTATCTACTGGGAAGCAGTGCATTTTAATTGATCATCTCTTCCAAAAAGGATCGACAAAATATTTCAACGATTTTTCTCCTTATTTATAAAGGGTGTTCCAATAACTTGGACCAATTTTAAATGTGAATTAAGTTTAAGCGTCTAATTATTTTCTTTCATATACTTTTAGATTTGGGCGATATTATTTTCCACACACAATTACCATGACTAAAAGAACATGATCCAATAGAGAAATTAATCAATTTTCACTAATAACACTGATTTATTTGCTGCTGAATTTGATCCGTCTTAATGAAACACACTTATATATAATCCGTCATAATGGAACACATTTTATTTACTGTTTCAAAGAAGCAGCGTAAACAACGACGTTCGTGCACGCAAAATAACTTTCAGGACAGCTTTTCCTTTGACACCGCTATTGTTTTAACTACAAAAATTTTTATTGTTTTAAAAAGAATTAGAATTGCAATAAATCCTAAACATATGATGAAAATGAATTTACACATTTTTTTTGTCCTTGAGAATTTACAGCAAAATATTTATCACCTGAGGTGTCAATAGAAAAATGTCCTTTTGACACTTCGTTTTTTGGGGGGTTTTCGAGCATAAAGATCAAAGTTTACCAGAAATATTTTTGATATTCATAAATACTTTGGTAAATGTATGATAGCAGGCACTCTGATTAAAAATACCTATACGTTAGTTTTGCGTCACAAGTGTGAATTAATATTAACGCTGCAACAGTGAAATTTTCACGATATCCCTATTTGAATTTTCTCATGTATCTTAATTCTTCAGTTAATGATTGAATAAGCTCATGGCGAGTTCTACGACAATAAAATATCCATAGAATTTCCCCTATCGTATTGTTGGGTAGAGTAAGCCAAATACAGATTCACACGTAGGTGCTTCCCCGAAAGGTAATATCTTAATCTCTTCAATATATTAATTGTTTTCTATCTCCCTTCTCCCAAACAAAAATCAAAACGTGTTTATATTAAATATACCAGCAATACAGTTTTATTAAAAAAAATACCAACACTATTTTTATACTGAAATTACTAGCAATACAATTTTATATTTAAAAAAAAATGACTACTAATACTATATCTTTATAAACTTTTTGACTTCGAGCAAAATGTCTTATATTAGCCTCTGCAAGGCCAACGCCAAGGAAAGAGTCATTAAATGTCTAAATTATATGTTTTTAAGGTTCCTGAAAAATACTTTTCTTCTTCATTCATTTAGTTACCACAAAAAAGGAAAGAAATTCAAAAAACTATACCTAAGATTTAAAATGAAATTTTTAAAAATGAAAAAACCTTTCTTGAAGCTTTTATTTAATTTTACTTACAAGCTGATAGATTAAATTTTATATTTTCAATAAACTAAATACTTTTTTTGTTTTTAAAAGCTAATTTAAATTGATTGGAAGGAGTTACTTTTGACTACAATAGATGATTAGCAGCCTTTTCAGTCATCTTTCATTGCAATGTAATTCTCTGTTTTAAAAAAAGTCTTCAAGGAATAAAATCTACTTTTCTGAAACTTTATTTGACGAATATTAGCCGATTTAAAGTATAAATTATCTGATTTGAAACAAATATTATTTACTTTAACTTTAATATCGTAGAAATCCGTGTTTTATCCCCAAGGGTGTGTTTTTAAAAGCTGTGTTGACAGCCTGATGACAGATCCAATGTTTGACGGAGAATTTTGTATGAGAAATATAATTTAAGAAAATGGCGAAAATTTAAAGAAAATTATTTGATTTTTGCAAGAATTTCCAAAATACTGACATTTTAACGCTAAAAATCCCTGTAGTAATCTTTGGCTCACTAGTAACGCAAGAAAAACAAGAATTTTAACCGAAATTCAGAACGAGTTAAAAAATTTAATAAAATAATTTAAAAAATGCTTTGGTCTTTCCTCTTAATAATAACATAAACATTTTGACGATACAACTTTGTTTTTATCAAGTATGGGTCCTTTTTTCATCATTGTTTGCATTGTTTTAGAAAATCATTGAAGGTCATTACACTTATTTCATTTTTTAACTCTTCTAAAACTATTTTAAATAATTACAATACCTCATCTACGAAATATAAACAGATCCTGAAGGAGGCCGGGGCGTACGAAGACCGAAACGTCGTGAATACAGCGACGAAGATGAGGACAACATTCCGAACAATGTAAATAGAGTAAATAATTAAGACACCTCATCTACGAAATATAAACAGATACTGAAGAAGGCCGGTGCGTACAATGACCGAAACGTCGTGAATACGACGACGAAGTTGAAGACAACATTCCGAACAATGTAAATCGAGTAAATATCTCCTCACAGAACTGGAGACAGATATTGGAAGATAAATAGTTCAAAATATTGAACTATATCTCATAAAAAAGAGATACACATTTTTCATCCAATCTTTTAGTAATCGATAAATCTTTTGGGAACATACAATACAATTCCTTTCGAATAATGGCTCTCAATATATATTCTTAAAAAATGGTTCGCTTAATTATTTGAAAGTCGAAAGTGAGAATGTTCACAAATTGTTGCTGGGACCTTAATTGATTTTTTTTTTTTTTTTTTTTTTTTTGTAAACGCAGTTCGATTATTAATTTACGAAACTTTTCACTTTTCTGGTTTCATTTAATTTCTGCTTCTTTCTTTGGTTCTTTCATGCTTCTTCCGCAAGAAACAGTCTAGTTTTTCCAATGGTGAAAGCCAAAATGTATTAGACGTTCTTAAATCCTTTTTATTGTATGCTTCTGAATCTTTGTATTCTTCTAAATCCTTAGAGTTTCCTGTTATCTTCTACCTTCTGCCTTTTCCCAGCAACTCGACTTCGTATACGTATGTCTATAAAAACATATATATATATATATATATATATATTAGGCTGCAGACAAGTCTCAAAATAGAAATTTGCGTGAGATGAAGTCACCCTCCTTATTGAACAAAAAAATGCAATGATTTATCTCTTTTTGAAATTTGAAAATAACCTCTTTAACTGTCTGTCTTTGGCCGACATATTTTCAGCGGGTTCTTTTGGATCGATTCTATTTTTATAAAGTTTAAGATCAAATGTTTCACGTCAATTTTACAAGTTATTTTTTGCTACTCGTCTGGATTTCTTTGAAATATTTGAAACATTTCTTTTAAATGCAAGTGTAATAAACAAATCTAGATTATAATATTAATTTATTTATCTTAACCTTTTTATTAATCATTTATTTAATTTACATTTTTATAAACATTTTTATTCACCCACCTCGCCTCAAGAAAAATAACAATAAGCAAAAATTGCTTATTGCGTTGCTTTTATTTTTTTTTATTTTCACCTTTTTATTATTTTACATAATTTTTTTATATTTTTTTATATTCTTTATTTTTTTAATGAATATTTCGTCCATTGTTCTTCTTTCTCGCTTTTCTTTCTTTCTTTCTGTCGATTTTCTTTCTTTCTTTCGATTTTCTTTCTTTCTGTCTTTCTTTCTTTCGATTTTCTTTCTTTCTTTTCTTTCTTTCTTCCTTTATTTCGTTTTTCTTTCTTTCTTTCTTCAAAAGCGTTGTCGTCGATTTTACTACTTCCTCGCCATCATTCTTCCCTTCTTTTTTCTTTCTTTCGTTTAACTTCCTTTCTTTGATTAATTTTCTTTCTTTCTTTCTTTCTTTCTTCCTTTTCTTTCTTTCTTCCTTTTCTTTCTTTCTTCCTTTATTTCGTTTTTCTTTCTTTCTTTCTTCAAAAGCGTTGTCGTCGGTTTTACTACTTCCTCGCCATCATTCTTCCCTTCTTTTTTCTTTCTTTCGTTTATCTTTCTTTCTTTGATTAATTTTCTTTCTTTCTTTCTTTCTTTCTTTCTTTCTTTCTTCCTTTTCTTTCTTTCTTCCATTTCTTTCTTTCTTCCTTTATTTCGATTTTCTTTCTTTCTTTCTTCAAAAGCGTTGTCGTCGATTTTACTACTTCCTCGCCATCATTCTTCCCTTCTTTTTTCTTTCTTTCGTTTATCTTTCTTTCTTTGATTCATTTTCTTTCTTTCTTTCTTTCTTTCTTTCTTCCTTTTCTTTCTTTCTCCTTTTCTTTCTTTCTTCCTTTATTTCGATTTTCTTTCTTTCTTCAAAAGCGTTGTCGTCGATTTTACTACTTCCTCGCCATCATTCTTCCCTTCTTTTTTCTTTCTTTCGTTTATCTTTCTTTCTTTGATTCATTTTCTTTCTTTCTTTCTTTCTTTCTTTCTTCCTTTTCTTTCTTTCTCCCTTTTCTTTCTTTCTTCCTTTATTTCGATTTTCTTTCTTTCTTCAAAAGCGTTGTCGTCGATTTTACTACTTCCTCGCCATCATTCTTCCCTTCTTTTTTCTTTCTTTCGTTTATCTTTCTTTCTTTGATTCATTTTCTTTCTTTCTTTCTTTCTTTCTTTCTTTCTTTCTTCCTTTTCTTTCTTTCTTCCTTTTCTTTCTTTCTTCCTTTATTTCGATTTTCTTTCTTTCTTTCTTCAAAAGCGTTGTCGTCGATTTTACTACTTCCTCGCCATCATTCTTCCCTTCTTTTTTCTTTCTTTCGTTTATCTTTCTTTCTTTGATTCATTTTCTTTCTTTCTTTCTTTCTTTCTTTCTTTCTTTCTTCCTTTTCTTTCTTTCTCCCTTTTCTTTCTTTCTTCCTTTATTTCGATTTTCTTTCTTTCTTCAAAAGCGTTGTCGTCGATTTTACTACTTCCTCGCCATCATTCTTCCCTTTTTTTTTTTTTTCTTTCGTTTATCTTTCTTTTCTTTGATTCATTTTCTTTCTTTCTTTCTTTCTTTCTTTCTTTCTTTCTTCCTTTTCTTTCTTTCTCCCTTTTCTTTCTTTCTTCCTTTATTTCGATTTTCTTTCTTTCTTCAAAAGCGTTGTCGTCGATTTTACTACTTCCTCGCCATCATTCTTCCCTTCTTTTTTTTTTCTTTCGTTTATCTTTCTTTCTTTGATTAATTTTCTTTCTTTCTTTCTTTCTTTCTTTCTTCCTTTTCTTTCTTTCTTCCTTTTCTTTCTTTCTTCCTTTATTTCGATTTTCTTTCTTTCTTTCTTCAAAAGCGTTGTCGTCGATTTTACTACTTCCTCGCCATCATTCTGCTCTTCTTTCATTTTCTTTCTTTCGTTTATCTTCCTTTCTTTGATTCATTTTCTTTCTTTATTTCTTTCTTTCTTTCGTTGTATATTTCTATTACATCATTATTTGTTTTCTCTTTCTTCTATAACATTATTTCTATTGTTGTTCGTTCTTTCTTTTTTCTTTCTTCTTCATTAATTTAATTAAATAGTTATTTTTCCATCTTTATTTTTTCTTCTTGCTGAAAGTTTATTTCTTTCTAACTTGGAATTTTTCTTTTATAATTTTTCTTTTTTCTGCCATTCTTTTTTCTTTCTTGCTTGCTTATATTCTTTCTTTCTTTAATTCTTGCTTTCTTTCTCTCATCATTCTTGTTTTCTTTCTTTCTTACACGCTGTCTTTCATTTTCCTTACTTTCATTCTTTCTTTCCTTCTCGTTTTCTTTCGGTCGTTCTCTTCCTTTAAAAACTCTTTCAAAGATTATATATCCATTCCAGTAGATCATTTCGGCGAATAGTAAAGAACACCAGACCAGATTTTAAGATCAACTGTAGTGAGTTTCATCCTCATCTGGCGCTCATTATTTGTGCTCTTGTGCCCACCTAATCTCCGCTGAGTAAATAACACCCTATCTATTTCAAATATCTGAGTAACGGTAGTTGTTCTCTGTTTCCACACAAACTCATTTTACTTGGTTTTTACTTAAATATTCTAAATATTAGTGGGGAGCTCAAAGAACACATCACTTTCTGGAGGGATTTCTTTCTACTAAAATGGCTCTCCACAACTTCCTGTCGTTTGTAGGTCTTAATAAATTTTGTCTTTTTCTTATCTCTCCTAAACCCTGTTCCATCATCCATTTACACAAGCTCATTCTTCTTCTTCTATGTACCGTATGCCTTCAGGACGTAAGCGATCATGGCTCTCCACAACTTCCTGTCCTTTGTAGCTCTTAATAAATTTTGTCTTTTTCTTATCTCTCCTAAACCTTGTTCCATCATCCCTTTATACAAGCTCAGTCTTCTCCTTCTATATGCCTTGTCCCTTCTGGACGTAGGCGGACATGGCTCTCCACAATTTCCTGTCCTTTGTAGCTCTTAATAAATTTTGTATTTTTGTTATTTCTCCTAAACGCTGTTCTGCCATTCATTTGCACAAGCTCATTCTTCTTCTATTGATCTGTCAATTCAGGACGTTGGCGGTCATGGCTCTCCACAATTTCTTGTCGTTTGTAGCTCTTAATATATTTTGTCTTTTTTTTTTATTAATCTTAAACCCTTTTCCATTTAGTCATGTTCATTAACCATGTTATGCGTTGATTTCCTTTGTCTCTCTTACGTTCAATTTGCCATTTGAGTGTCTGATTTTCCAATCCCTCCCTCTTCAGAACCGCATTTCTGCTACTTCAAGTCTCTTCAACATCACTGTAAGGGTTCAGTAATATTTTCGTTGTTTCTAACGGTGTTTTTCTGTCTCTTAATTCTCTGCTTAACTTCTGGAAGACATCTTTGGTTCTCTAAACGCGCCTTGGGATTTCAGTGCTGCACTGTTCGTCTTCTGTCAAAAACACTTCCTTAATATTTAAATTTTTGTAGTTGGTCGATTTTGTTATCCCCGATTGTAATTTTGGCTCTTCGTTTTGCTAACAACCATGCAATCTGTCTTCTTGCAATTGATGTTTAGTCCTTTCTGTCACTTTCCTTCAACACAGCGATAAACAAGGTACTTTCAATGACCTTCCTTAGTGTCTGATGTCCCTGGGAAATTGTTATTCCTTTCGAGAAATAATGAACAAAGTTACATTGAAGGAAACACACTCAAGGCTTTCAAAGGCGGGATAATTAATTAATCTTTTACTGTGTTAATTATAAGTTAAGGTCTATCCACGCCGAATGATTCCACTGAGCTAATAAATTAAAATCTAACGGTCCAGGCAATGTTCTAAGATCGTCATATATCATTAAATCCCCAGAGATGTAGATATTGTCATTAGGACATGAACACTTGTAATAGTGGGTCCTTTGGGTGTTGGCTTCTAAAGCAATTAAAAGTTTCTTAGATACTTATCAGTATTTTTGTTTCGCATCAAATAGGGATGAATCGAAAAGTTATGATGCTCAAGCGTATAAATTGATTTTCTAAATAAAGCTTAGATGTGGCACAAGGCCGAAAGTATGGGGCACCCTATGAAGGACGAACTCACTATTCCATCGTAACTGTTTTAATGAGACAAGCTTGTTAACCATTACACGACACCGACGAGTCTCTCTGCCCATGCTTCTATATGTTAGAAGCAAATAACTCCGTTTCTTGTTAGAAAGATATGTGTTCAAATGCATACGGTGGAGATAACCGATTCCTTTATTGGCAATATTTATAAAGAAATAAATTTAAAAATAAATCTTTTTTTTATTAAAACATATATAAAAGTCTACAAAATTTAAATAAACATATTTCCGAATATTATAAATTTTCCGTTCAAATTATTTTATATTTTAAAAAAATAAAAATAAAAAAATGCGTTCGCCACCATCGTCTGAAGAAGAGCCTACAGTTCTGAAACATGATTGCATTTACTTTTCCTCTCATTCTCTGTAACCCCTTGCGTGCCTTGCTTCGAGGAAATGTTGTAAAAAAAAAGTCTCAGGTTACTTTTTATTAACTTTCCAATTATCTTGCTATAATTGTAATCAATAGAAATCCTAGACATGTAACTTCAGCAGTTATAGGTTACCTGATCCAGCTTCTATTTTAAAAATAAAACAATTTTGAAAAAAAAATATCGTTGCTAATTCTTCTAAAAATGCCTACAAACTCTGCAAATTGTTGACACCCTTGTGCAAATTAATTGAAAAAAATGTTTTAGTTTCCTTTCTTTCAACGTACCTTCCGTTTTAGACCCACTAGAGTGACATGGTGTCATTTAGTTTTATTATTTTCCTCTACGTCATTTGCAGTGGTGTGCCGTGATATTAAATTTATTTTCGGGGTGTATGAGGAAATTTGTTTGGCCTTGCATCAGATTTGTTTCACACCCAGACACTATTGTCTCGAATGTCGATTAGTTGTTCTACAGACATTGTCTGCGATGGACGTTACTCCAAGGAAGCACACGGAAATTGTAACACAATAGCAAGCCCTACTAGTGAGCAAATCAAAGTACTATAGTCTGGCTGATTTAAATCCGATCGAGAATCTGTGAGGAACAACTTCGTGGAATGAGGTACGAAGTACTAACCTATGCACTGGGCCATATTCATTGGGAAAATACAAAAAAGTAAATAATAACGGAATTATTTGTTTTGTTTCAATTAATTTGCACAAGAGTGTATATCTTGTCAGCCAATACGTAACTGATGATGAAATTGTAAATGAAGAATAGACACTAAGCACCTTGACTAAACTAATTGGCGTAGCTGGCGCAATGTATTCTTTGCAATGATTGTCAAATCATCCACGGATCGATTCGAACTTAATAAAAGGGTATCTAATGAAGATTTCAATAAAGTTGGTTTACATATTTCTATAATTAATATATTTTTTTGAACTTAAGAATAAGGAAAATTCATATTTATTTCTTTATAAATTGATAAATGAAAAAAAATCCATTGGGTTGTTTTTTTTTAGAATGTTATGAATATAAAATTACTCTCGTAAGTACCAATCGAATTATTATATAGTGTATCTTATTTTCGTTGTCAGTTCTTAATTCCAAAGGCAATGTATAAATTATCTTTCGTACGTTTGGATTTTATTAAAATTCTACTCATCGCTTATTAACAAAATAAACATTGACAAATGAATGAAGGTAGTAAGTAATGGGTTCAGTTTGTTATGTAAATTTTTCGCCTACGGAAGTCAAAACAAAATATCCCTCTATCATCTGATTTCTTAAAATATGTAAAAAGTTAAAATCCAACATAAGATAATCTGAACGCTTAATCAACTATATATATATATATATATATATATATATATATATATATATATATATATATATATATATAGAGAGAGAGAGAGAGAGATAGAGAGATAGATAGATAGATATGATTCTATGCGTGATTATTTCTTTGTATATAAATTATATGCTGCCTAATGTTTTATGTTTATAAAAAACTATCGATCTGCAGTACAAAAAAATTCCTAAAAAACTACTAAGACATAACACTATATTAATTGAAAAAAAAATATATAAACTGGAAACAACCGACAATAGTTTTATAAATGAGGATCACATCATTCTATGGATTAACAGTATTTCAATGCATATATTATATTCTACTAGCGATGTGATATCGCCAATAATAGCATTAATATTGCTGATTGATTTTATGCGTGATTATTTCTTTGTCGATATATATATATATATATATATATATATATATATGTTATGAAAAACTTGGTAATCTATATGTGTAGTCTGGTGAAATAAATTATTATAATTGAACCTTAAAGTGGTCTGTTTTTCTTTTAAAAAATAATATATATATGTGTGTGTGTGTGTGTGTGTGTGTGTGTGTCTGTGTCTGTCTGTGTCTGTGTGTGTGTGCGTGTGTGTGTATACTGCATTGACAAGTCACAGTGAGAATCTCCCGGGGACTAAATGACTATCTGAATGGGGTAATTTGGGTTTCATTTTGTAATTCACTTATATGATCTATAATAAATATATTGTGGATCAGTTTTAATATATTATATTAATAGGATCTACTTGGATTATTTACCCACGATTTTTTACCTATATATGATGATGAGCTCTACAGTTGTTTTCGACGTATGAGTGTCTTTCAGTTCAGTTTTGTGTTTATGCTTCGTATGAGATTTGCACGTGATTTGCAAATAGGGACATGCTGAAGGGCTGACCGTCATATGGGCTGGTGTATTTGCCTGAAATTTAGTGTTAATTCTTAATTCTCTCAGATGGTTGAGACGATTCTTTTCAAAGTTAGTTATACCTCGGTATTATATATTTCTCCATTTTTTCTTGGTTTTCAACAGCGAGTTCGAACTCCGCTATAGGGATATTTGCAGCAATTAAATTGTAGCTTTTCCTTGAAGAGTAACAAAGGACTGCCTATATTTCGCTTACCACACATGTGTGTTTGTATGCGTGTGAGTGTGTGCGCGCGTGTGAATATATATATATATATTATTTATTTAAAAATAAATATAAATAAAAATAATAACAATTTTTACCTATCATAATTTTACACAAACCCCACCACACGTATATACATACATGCGAGGAAATATTTTTCAGTGAAAAAAAAATATATATATACATAATATGACATGGATACATTCACAAGACATTAACGAGACATTTCCGCCACACTTCCAATGTTTAAATTTCAACATACAAATGCGTATGTATAGACATAACACCACCCGTATACATACATGTGTCATAGCCGAAACTGCCCACATACGTTTATATATGTATGAGTCCCGACGGACGACCAAGTATGTATATGTGTCTGCATATATCGATGTTTGCGTTAGTACGATGAATGACAAAACGACGAAATTTCCCCCACCACTTTCACAATAATACCAATACATGCAATCTACATAAACCCACATTTTTTAAAACATTAATCAGTTTGTCTGACGATCGCTAAAGCGTGAAACCCAGGGTCACAAACTCACATCTATCCAACCAAATATGTTAGCTCTATCTCTGATATTGAGCGCTTTCTAATAAGTACCCGCATATAATATATAAATAATTATACATATATATATATTTATTTATATTTATATACACTTTTCACACACACACATATATATATATATATATATATATATATATATATATATATATATATATATATATATATATATATATATATTCAGGAAGTTGTAAGACAAAATGGAAAAGGATACTTTGTAGCACGTTTTCGTTACTTCATCGAACTTGCTTTGTTTACGTTGTTGCGACTACGAATGCGCCTGAAACAGAGATGCTGGTAGTTTCAAAATTCTTTTAAAGAATTTTTTTTGTTTTCAAATAACTTTTGCAATCTAGGCAAAGCCATCTATCTTCTTATTTCTTTTTTCTTTCCGTCATCTTTGTTTTAAAATATCCGGCATTTTGATAATATTATGGTAAGAGAAAATCTGTTAAGAATCGAGAAGAAGCTGGTCATAGAATTACTTTCGCTGAATTAGCGATTTAGACATTTTCGAATTAGTTAAATATTTTCCCTTTTAATTAGAGTAGAGTACAGTGCTGTTCGATAAAAGTCACTCCCCTGATTTTTTTTTTACTTAAAAATTTTTTCACCTATTGTTTTGGGTGTCAAACTAATTTTTAATCTTACTCATATAAAGACCACTTCCGACCATCTAGTAAAAAAGTTTACTCACACTTCTATTGATAATTATAATTTTGAATATAAATGAGCTTTAGGAAAAAACTCTATGCAAAAAAAAGTGACTCACTTATTTACTGCAACTAGTTATCAATAGAAACATAACCGAACAGCTTTAAATAAAGAATAATAGAGGTATAATTTATTTATAATAGGTAATATAGTTCGAAATATTTAATAATCTATGGGTCCTCCTTTATTTTGAATAACCTTTTTAACCATTTTTGGCATTGACTTCATTATGTTTTGGCAAATCTCATCTCCAAGAATTGAATTCCATTCGGATATGAAATTCACAATCAAATTCTCTTTGTTGTTCAACTGCTTTCTCGAGAGCCTGTACTTTATAATGCTCCATAAGTTTTCCATGGGGTTGAGGTCAGGAGATTGGAGCGACCATGTCATAACACTCACCTGCTTCTCATCAAAGTATTCCTTCATCAATTTTGATTTGTGACAGGGAGCATTATCCTGCATAAAAATGAGCTTGGTGGGGTCGATTTGCACGCTTTCAGCAGAAGGGAGCAGACAAGACTCTAAAATTCTCTTGTACTGCTCGCTCCTCATGGTCTTTTTAATAGGTTTTAAAAAACCAGTTCCACGAAAAGAAAAGCATCCCCAGAACATTATACTGAACGGATGCTTGACAGTACTTACTGCTAAATTCAAAGAGCTTTCAAAGCTTCTTCTTCGGATTTTAGATCGCTTATCCTTTGAATTTAGCTCAACTTTCGTTTCATCGGAGAAGAGAACATTTAGTCAGGTGAGTCATCGAACAGCACTGTATATTTTATGTCAAAAGTGTGGCCAGTTTCGTTACGGTGGACAGCCAATGTGTTTTGTTGGGTTTTTTTTAAATGTTTCTTTTGTATTCATATAGACTTTTGTTTAAAATTCTTAAGTTTTTTTTCCAGTATATTATTTCTGGCAATCATTGCTGTTGATAAATTTAAATTCCTCCTCAGGTTTTGGCTTGTCTTGTTTGTATTGATTAATTCTTTTATTGCTTTAGATGTAGTTGTGACAAATTTTATGTTGAGTTAAGATAGATTCTTTTCGATTATAGTTGTGATAGAGTCCGTGGGTATAATAATATATATTTTTAGATTCGTTGGATTTGTCAGGAAGGACAGTTTTTCTATTTTGGAATATTTTATGAGCCTTTTGTTTCGCATCGAATATGAAATAGCCACAGTATCACCATTTTTGACAGATTTATCACAATGTGGGAAATTTAAAAACAAATATAATGGAAAGAAGAAGAACAAAATAATAATAAGTTTAGATAGATTGCAAAAATTATTCTTAAAATATTGAAACTACCAGCGTCTATGATTCATACGCATGTGTAATTATAAAAACGTCAACAAACCCAGTCTGATGAAGTCCTAGCGGATTAAATACGACACAATTAATAATCTTCTTGATATATAAAATATACAGAATTATATCATATCACACACAGACACACAACATATATATATATGTGTGTGTGTGTGTGTGTGTGTGTGTGTGTGTGTGTGTGTGTGTGTGTGTGTGTGTGTGTGTGTGTGTGTGTGTGTGAAAATGAATATAAATATAAATAAATGTATATATATGTATAATTATTTATATATTATATGCAATGGTACTTATTAAGCGCTCAATATCAGAGATAGAGCTAACATATTTGGTTGGATAGATGTGAGTTTTGTGACCCTGGGTTGAACAATTTTAGCGATCGTCAGACAAACTCTGACGATCGCTAAAGCGTGAAACCCAGGTCACAAACTCACATCTATCCAACGTTTTAAAATATATATATATATATATATATATATATATACTAGAAGCAGAGCCCGGCGTTGCCCGGGGATGGAACAGTAACAGATAGATCAAGTATCGACCATCATAAAGACTAAAAAATAAAATTGACAAAGATTATTGTTTAAGGTTGACGGACACGCATGTCTTAATTAGTTTTTTTGTTTTTTTGTTGTTTTATTTTGGTTTTTTTTTACGAATTGGTCATACCCAAACTCAAACAAAAACTTTGTTTTCAATCGTTATGAGTCTACCGATTGAATAGAATTTTATTATAAACAATTGTCTTGTAAATGGAATTTTTAAAGCATTCTGAATGTAAAAATAATGAAAAAAGTGTGCAAGACAATAAGAAACACTACCTGCCAAAAAGGGAAGTTTTGTTGAAATCGTTTGAAAAATGTAGGAAATCCGATCCCATATATAAGCAAACACAAACACAAACACACACACACACAAACAACCTGTGTTTTATAATAATTATAACTCGATATGAGTTGTCCCCCTTTCATTCTGGCGACAGAATCGTGCTTATTGTGTTTTCAATTTTTTACCGCAAGGTAATTTTACGCAGTCCTGTGAAGTTTTGTTAAAATCACTTGAAAAATGTAGGAAATCC
Organism: Acanthosepion pharaonis; assembly: GCA_903632075.3. NCBI lineage: Eukaryota > Metazoa > Mollusca > Cephalopoda > Sepiida > Sepiidae > Acanthosepion > Acanthosepion pharaonis. Next base: position 421,711 of record CAHIKZ030004854.1, read on the forward strand.
GATCCAATATATAAACGTACAGACACACACACTCACACAATCTGCGTTTTATAATAAGTAAGATATATATATATATATATATATATATATATATATATATATATATATATATATATAGGGTACGGTGGATAAATTACACCTAACTTAAGCAGAAAATGAAAATAATGCTGACATTTTTTTAACAGATATATTTACCAAAATTACACAAAAATAACTTAAAATAGGAAATAATAAATTCATCCAATAAAAACTTTCTTGGCTCCAAGGCGATTTCTGCATCTCATGTAGACGGTCTCCTTTTGAATGCTGTCATGACCCTTGACCTTTGGTGTTACCATGGTTTTGTTGGTCCATCGTTCAACTGCACCCATGCATAATAATCAAGGGATGTGAGGAGTGATGTGGTCGCAGAAATTGACTCACAACTATCACTAGATTCTCCTACTTGTGTCGCAGCGTGCAGAGTCATATATCAAGGCACAGTGTCTTCCAACATCAACCCTCTTGGCCCAAGACAGCAATAACTCCTCACAGAACTTGGTGTAGGCCATGCTGGTGAGTCTAAGGCCTACACCAACAAATATAGGAATTCTTTTCTCATTAGAAAAATCAAAATAGGTTTTCTGAGCTGCCATACCCACGTAATCGCCATTAGACTCATCAAATTCTTTTCTCCTCAATGACACCCAAACACTCTGAAATGTTTGTATTGGAGCTTCCGGTGCGAATGCCAAGCAGTACAGAATGCCATTTCCAAATTTCTGGTGGAGTGAATTGCGTCATGGTGCTCTTTTTGTTACAGACGGTGCCCAACTAAACCTATAATACGTTGCAGTCGACAAAATAAAAAAAATTGCAATTCACATCACACCATATATATATATATATATATATATATATATATATATATATATATATATATATATCGGGTGTATAAAAATACTTTTACAAACTTATGGAGGCCGTCTTCCTCAAACCAAGGACAAATGTCCATATATATATATATAACCGTAAATCCTTCCTTTTTTGAGTTATCAAATTTATAATTTACGGTAGACGCTTTTAAATGTATAATTCAAGATAAAATCCAAATCACATTTACCAAATTTAAGACGGGTTCCTCACACCAAAACATATAAACATATGTCGGTGTACCGCAATACAGCAACTCATAACAAATGTTAAAAATGCCATCTGCTTGCTTCTACACGTGCATGCACCCTTTCAAATACTCCCACACGGTGTCAAATGGTGTCGCAGCCCCCAAGTTACGTCTCTGAATTATTAATATCTGATGCATTATCGTCTTGAGTGGTCCAAAAATAAAATTCTAAACGATTGAGGTTGGGGAACGTGCAGAACATGGAATAAGTCCTCCCTTATCTATCTATCATGGTAGATTTCAGCCAATGCATTGCGAACAATGTGACTACAATGTGCTGAATTCCCATCATGCATGACCCACATGCTGCGTCTTATTAGCAGGGGAACTTCCTGTAGCAGGTCTGGAAGTTTGTTCAAAATAAACTCCCTATAGACAGCTCTTATAAGACGTGCTGGGAGATCTTATCCATTATTATAATTTTAAATATTTCTTTAATATGTTCTCGATAAATGTGCTAATAAAAATAGTAGTTAACTTATATTAAGTCCCTAAACTATTTACTTAAAAAATTAAATGTTTAAATTGATAACATTCATCATTTCTAAGACATCTAAATTTCTATCAAGCATTGAAATCTATCTTTTACATAATTTTGTTAAAACAAAATTACAGCCTCTTTCGATTCACTTTGCCGTAACACTCATTTAGATATCTCTGTATTACTGTCGTCTGTCTCCTCTCTCTTTTCCATTTTTCCTTTTCTTTTCTCCCCACTCCCTTCCCATTCCTGTATATCATTTCCATTATGTTAAACATCTAAATAGGTCACGATTAGATCACTCCTCCTACCCCAATATAAAGCATGCTTAAGAGAGATATGAAATTAACCCCTCCCTATACTCTACATTGTCTCTTTAACTACAACTCTCACTCACCCCTGTTAAATTACAAAAATTACACTACCCATCAATTTCTAATCCCCTTTTTTCCTTTCATTTCGTTGTTGGAATTGTTACCTGATGATCCGGATTCCTTTAAAAAGGATTTTGGTGAAATAAATTATTGTAATGGTACCTTAAAGTGGTCTGTTTTTCTTTTTATATATATATATATATATATATATATATATATAATCTGATATACAAATCTGATAAAAACCAGATCATTTAAGGCAACATTTCTTAACCTTTTCCTAAATCACGGCGTACTTTTAGAATAACTAAAACGCAGGGGTATACTTTAAATTTTAATAAGGAAAAATTAGTCACGAAATTTGAAAATAGGTAAATACGTCTCTTGAAATAAGCATTTATGCCTTCAAGATATTACATTGTATATTTAAACATGCTTGTGTAAACACTGTCCTTGATGTGTTTTGGCATTTTTTTCGTCATTATCCTATGTCTTGAAGAAGGGGAAGAATTAACTATTTCTTAAATATTAAGGAATTTAGCACCCATTTTAAAATATCAAAAGGCAAAAACTTCACTTAGATATGTAAACCTTGTGTTTTGTGTATCTAACTCTCTTTAAACATAATGAGTTTTTGAATATAAAAATAAATCATAAATTACACTTGGATACATTTCAGGGCCCACCGGTTGAGAAAAGCTTAATAATGTGGGATATTCGGATGTTTTATACTTTTGATGTAAGTTAAAGTTACACAGACAAAACTTACCCTTAAGCTAATTTATAAATTGTTGTGGATTCCGGGGATGGAATCCTGCACAAATAAATAAACAACGCCAGTAATTGAGATAGAAAAATAAGTGTATTAAACGTAAGAATACAAACTTGAAATGTGGATTAGTATTCCAGGAATGCGGGTTAGTAGAAAAGTATATGTACAAGTGTCTGTAAGTGAAGCCGTAATTATCTCTCTTTCCGGATTCTCGTGTAACTCTGGGTGAACACCCAGTGTCGACCTTCTTTTGTCACGCTATCTCTCCGTAGTATAAGTATACTTTGGACGGGTCCAGCTTGTGTACAAGGGGTGAGCTCCACAATATAAATGATTATAATTGAGTAAGAATTCCAAATTTCCTTATTTCGGTTTTCAATGCCATTTTCTGTCTTCTTGAACCCTATTCTGTTATTGTCATTCTTCTCAGTTCTCATTACTATTCTCATTCTCTTTCTGTAACTATCTGCGTCCCAGTGGCATTATTGCCTTGCTTGGGATGAAAGGATTAAAAGAAAAATACAAAAAACAATTAGAGTTTATTCAATTATAAAAACAATTGAAATTCCCAAGTCATATAGCACAGACAAACTTTCTATTAATTCAGACGATTAGCACAAGGAAGTTTATAATTTAGGAATTATCGGTTGCTTGGGAAGAATATAACGCTCTGGCCAACGAAAGAAAACGCGTGAAGTACCAGGAATTATTCAAAAGGTGCCAGAAAATGGTTGGAAATTTACTTTTATCCGATAGAAATGGGGTGCAAAGGTTTTGTGGGACACTCACTAAGCAAAGCATTAGCGAAAATTGGAATCGTTGGAACCGCAAAAAAGAAAGTACTGAAAGAAATCTCAGAATGAAGCTGAAGAAGGACCCCGGTGAATTTAGCTGAAAAGGAATGATCCGTGGATTAAATAATGAATAAGTCCGCTCGTTGGATAAAACGGTTTTTTGGTTATTGTTTGTCCTAAAGTAAATGTAAAAGAAAAAAATTCTTACCATAAGGTTGGCGCAGACAACAGACAAGCAAATTTTGATTGCCTAATACAAGTCTCGTTTCCATTATGAAAACAAATCTACCGCTTGATTAATAATACATTCTCTGTTGCTAAAATCACATCGTGCAGCGAATTATACGGAGAGGCGGCCTGTAAACATGTCAGGGTACCTGACAGAACGGATATGATGTTGCCATACCCGAAATCCGTAATGAAGCCAGGGTAACATCCCCGATGACCTCTACTGTTTTATAAATGTATTTTGAGAATATATTGACCATATTTACCATGTGTTTTTGAGAACTTTTCAGTAAAGTTCCGCACGGTTTTTGACGTTAATATTTTTCGACGAATGTTTTTTACATTAAAGAATGCTTTCGATTTCAGTATTTTTGATGCGATCAAAAATAGTGATACTCGAATGGTTAAAGGTCATTTATGTAGATATGTAGAATAGAACAGATCAATAATATTGCAAACTCTTTTCTGTGTTATTCTTAATGTATCCAACCTTATCTTACGTTGGAGGTACAGCATCTTTATTAGTCGGTTTCAATCGTTTTGAATCATTTATTGTTTTTAATATGAACAAATTTGGCACAAGGCCAAAGGGGAAGTGGAGCTAGGCTGGTCAACACTTTCTTCCTAGACCTAGCTAATCAAATTCTCGAACGATATATTCATTACAATTTGATCATTCACCACAAGAAATCACCCATCTTTATTCAAACCTACATAAACCACAATGCCACACATTCACAGGAAACCTAGTAAAAGCCACATAACAAATGATTTTCATTCTATCAGATATACGCTCATGAAATGATCGTGGAGGGGATAAACTCAAAAACGAAACTAAAATATAAAAAGAAATATTCAAACTATAATAAGAGACTTAAAACAGAAAATCAAGGCTGGACCCGTTCACTCGAACCAAGCTTCATCTTGTGCTGATGCCCAAAGAATCCAACCAAATTCTGATGAAAATAGGGATCTTATCGCAAAGTTCCATCCATTCCCTACATCTATACCACTATTCCTACCGCGGCTAGCAACGCAAGAAATACCTTTCGTTTCACTCCAGAATATCGGGACGACACATTATTGCATGCATATGAGAGACCGATGTACATGAGATGTTCGACATCGATACGAGTCGTAAACTCGCCGACATAGGCCCAGAACAGGCGCCACTGAGAGTAGGGGTAGAAGAGGTACAAAGCCGTTTCCTCTAGACCAAGGTCACGCCGATGACAGTCGGGCAAATCCGCCTAGCCCGCTCTGAAAATATGCCAATGAGTGATTGCACGGTCCTAATCAATGGCTAGGTAAGCGAAAACTCAGGATTACTGAGGTAATCCGCCGCTGGTGCCCAAGTCCACAAAGAGCCGAGTGGATCCATTCAGACCCCGACCACTAATAACCGATACAAGAGTCTCTTAGGTTGTGAAAGGTCACTGGACCGGGCAATATCCCCACAAGCCGCTCGGCACACTATGGGGAATCTTGACTGATTTCGAGGTTTACGATGGCGCTCAGTCCTGGAAAGGAGGGGAGTGATAATAAGACTAGGGAAAGCGTCCCTACCACCCCACTCCAAGATCGAATACTCTGTCAACGCACGGCATAGGAAAGCCAAGCTCGAGGCGTGTCGATGACTCACCATATGTGGCATTCCCAGCCCCCGTGAGACGAACGCTGGCCACAGACATCGCAGCACACCTGAAGGTTTCCACAAAAGGAAGGAGAAGTGTTTGAGCGCCTTCCTTTTTTCTTGCAGAGAAGGAATACTGGCAACCGTTGCCCAAATGCTCTTCACTATCGAGACAAGGCTCCATGGTAAATCTTCTCTCAAAATGCCACCGAAACACCTCGTATATGTATTTGGTCGAACTCTTATGACCTCCTGGGTATCGACCTCTCGAATGTAACTATCGGAATCTCGACAGAACTATTACTCGCGCAGATCTCAAGCCATGTTCACGTCATCGATAAAAATCTTTTTAACATATATCTCACTTCCTGACCTGATAGCGCTCGCTAGCCGCTAGTGCTCGCACCAGACCTTGCCTAGGAAATGTTGCCTTATTACTGTTGATATTACTTGCATATCTTGATTGTGTGCTTTATATTCTTTAGTCCCTGTTCCTTTCTCTCTTTATTGCAATTCTGTTTGTTGGACAATTCCGTTATTTATGTTTGCATTTGACAGCGCCTACTCACTTCACATTCCTATTGTCGAGCGCGGGGCACTTATTGACCAAACATTTGTCGACATGTTACAGCTGCTGTACGTATAATTGTGCATTTAGTGTTTCATTGCATTTTTCAATCTCTAAATTAATAATTCAGGGATTACCCCCACCCCGCCTCGCACAAATTTAACTTTCTTCCATGAGGGCGGCTATGGAGATTTATCCACAATCAACTGTCTTTTACCTTGAACATTGTTATATGCAACCCATTTTTCATTGTCCATTATTATTTTTTAAGCATTCCCCACCGTAAGCAAGACGGGACTGCTACTAACACACAAGGGATTACAAAGAGGCGTGATAGAGGAAAAGATTAACAGAATGAGAATTAGATCAAAGCATATGAAGATATCGATTGACATTACATTTGAAGATTATAGCTATCAGGGAAGCAAGTAAGAGGCATGCAGAGTAGAAGAGACGGTTCCATTTAACATTTCCTTCAGTGAAAAGGTGGGACTGAGATACCAACCTAGTAGCACGTTTAAATTCATGCAATTTGAGAACCAGCGAAATTAGCTCGTCGGAGCAGTTACCGTGAAAATATTTGTAGAAATAACAGAGGAAAGCGACTGCACGTCTGTGAGAAATTATGATATATTTTTAAGAAAAGGTTTGTTCGGATGTTACAGTCCTCATTTCAAATGGTTTCCAAAGCAAGAATTTCGTATGACCCTACCTAATACATTTATCTTGACTTTATTTCAAGAGATATTGAAATTTTACTGTGCTTACTCGATAAAGAAACATTACTTTCCACATATTCTTTACATCGGTTTCACCCCAAGCACGGCAGTAAAACCAGGAAGATGCAAAGTGTTACAGGGTGTGGAAGAATTAGGAATAGAAACATTGATAATGAGCGGGAAAAGAAAAGTGTAATCAGTAGGATAGTAGATAGCGATTGACATGGCAATTAAATTTTCAGCAGATTAAACTTGGCTGGAAAGCATAGAAACGGAAGGGAGTTCCACAAGCCAGAAGTACGAGAAAAGAAACTGTTAGGATAGAACCTAAATCTACATCTAATCAGCTCAACTGTAAATTGATGAGATCACGAAACCAGCCTCGTATTGCGTTTAAATTAAGTCGTGGTAAAACATACTGAGTATTACATCCGACGAATTATTCTTATATATATATATATATATATATATATATATATATATATATATATATATATATATATATATTTGCTCTTTACTTAATATTTATGTCTTCATTGTCTTTACTATTAAGTCTGTTTCCTCGTTGTTGTTTTTTTGTTTTCTTTTGTTTTGTTTTTTTGTTTTATCAACGAGAGGTGGAAATGCTATTTTGTCCTAGTTTCTAGTTTAACTTTTCTTTCCATTCTATTTATTAATTAATTTCTTTGTTATTGTTTTTATTTTCATATTACGTGCGACATTTTTTTGTTTTGGTAAGACTGGTTTATTTTATTTTCGTCTTACGTCGTCCATTTTTTGAAGTGGAAAGACTTGTTAAATTTTTCCACGAGTCTCTTTTAATTTTTCTTTTGTAGGATTTTGTTTACATAATTTGTCTTATTTTGTTTTTCTTATTTACGTCGTTTTATTTAATTTTGCCTAATTGTTATTTGAGTGATTTTTTTTTTCTGTTTAGTTTACAAATCGAAAATTTTTTGTCTGCCTTTTTTGTTATTGTTTCTACATCGTTAAATTTATTATTTTCCTATTTACATTGCTCGGACTATCATCCTCATCTTTGTTGCCATATTTATCACAACAAAGATAAGGATAATAGTCCGGGCAATGTAAACAGTTTACATAATACCTCATCTCAGAAATATAGACACATATTATTTTCCTGTTTTTTTAGTACGTGTAAATGTTATGGGATCTTACCCATAATAATAATAATGGACTATTCCATACTTAATAAATACTGCGCCTCAGCAGTAGTTCAAGTCGAGTCAGTAGTTCAAGTCGAGTCAAGAGTTGAGTCAGAGGCAGTCCGAAACAGAGTCGCCTTCAGACAATTACTACAAGACATTGGAATAGTGATACTGGTCGAGACTACATTGTTCTCTCTACTAAACTTGATTGTTCATACTAACACTTCTACATCTCTGTATATATTCCTGTTTGTAACATATCTGTGTTATTCCATACCTGTGTTCGCGTTCATCTTTATTGGTTCTACCTTGGAGCGTCACCTGGGGTACAAGGAACCGGACCATAACAGTAAATTTTTAAGTTAACGTACCTTTTCACGTCTAACTTTTTAAACTGGTTTGCGTCAGTCTTTCGTTTCTATTTTGCGTTTGTCTCGTTAAATTTGTCTTTTATTTTCTCGTATTTTTATATTTCTTTATTTTTTTGCTGTTTAGAAAGTATTTATAGAAAAGGCACACAGATGTAAAATTACGGCGGTCAGAATATGACTGAAGTCGAGCTGCCAGATCAGGACCCAAAAAATTTCTGATTCTTCTCTGGATTTTATCAAGGACCTAAATATCAGGGGCACCGGATCATATGTGATAGCAATATTCTAAGCATAGACGAATATTAAAAAAATGTTTTAAAATGGTGCTAATACTATATGATATTTATACGTCTCCTATTTCCATGTCATAGTCAAATAACGCTGAGAATCCCGGTTCTAGTTCGATCACTGAAGTTAAACAGCGTCGAACCCAGTCAGTACTTAGATGGGGAAGCATTTTAACACTGGTTACTGTAAGCAATTTCCTACTCTTCGCGGCTTACGGCCACATCAGTATGAAACACCGGTCCTGATGCGACCACCAATGTTAAGCAACGTCGAGTTTGGTCAGTATCTAGATGCGTGACCACTTGGAAATATCAGGTGGTGTAAGCTTGGATATTCAAGTAAAATGAATAACGGCTCTGAGCTGGAGATTGTAGAACCAAGTTCGAATTCCGGTCGAGTTTGTAATATTCATGTACACGCAAATTCCCTTGGATGAAAAGACACAGAGGGACAACCTTACGGCGATGGGAAACTGACTGGAAGACGAGTCGCCAGATCAGGACTGATAATATTGCTGATTCTTCTTTGGATTTTATCAAGAAGCTCAAGGTAAATAACAGAAGCACAGGACCATATATAGTAGCAAAATTCTAATCATGAACGAATTGTTCTCCCCAGAATGTATATTACATATCTATATATATGATAGATTCTGTAGAGAAAAATGGTCTGGCACGAGACAATGAACCACCTTTCTTAGCTGACAAAGCAATCGATAATTATGTAATCTGTGTCGTGACAGAGCGCTTCATGCCAATGACAATCGATACATCTGAAACCGAATTAAAATAAATTTGATTTAAGGACTAATTGATTGATTAGTGTTTTTTACGGCTTACCATCCATTTTCAGGTTATCCAGTAAATATTTTAGATTATAAAAATTTTTTGTAGATAATAAAGATTTTCTGTTGTAAGTTGTAAGTAGCTGGGAATGGCTCCTGAATATCCGTAAGGTTCCAAATATATTTTATTAAAAAAAGGCTCTTATTAGGTTATTAATAAGTCATTGTTATATTTTCAAATCAAATCAGTTTTGTTTGGCATGTTAGCATGTTTCTGAATGAAAATACTACCGCTACCATGTAACTTAGTACTACCATTTGGCTTGGATAGGGGTCTCTCTCTCTCTCTCTCTCTCTCTCTCTCTCTCTCTCTCTCTCTCTCTCTCTCATTTCCGCGCATGCGTATTTCGATTATACAGCCATCTAGATTGGAAATGGGTATGATTAATCAGCTTCTCGAACAAAGAAACCCCTGTTAGAAAAACCAGATGGCCAACCATAAAGTGTTTTTCGATTTGGGCCTGGATTTCTAATTTCCAATATTTTCTTTGAGATCAACTGTTTGTCTATTGCAGCTTTTATAAAATGTTGTCTTTCTAATCGGATATTTCCACAAGCCCCAGTTGGGTTTGTTACAATCACTTACACGTAAATATCCTCGGAAAAGGTACGAATCCAGCTCCTCTCCCCCAGATATGTGTTAATTCTTCTGCCGTGTCCTTTCAGGACGTATGCGACCATTCCATATTTTTTTGTAGTTCTTAATAAAGATTTCTTCTTTTTATTTATCCTAAAAACTGTTCCGCCATCCATTTATTCAACCCCACCGAGAATGTTATGCATTGCTTTCCTCCATCTCTCTTGGTTTCAATCTGTCCTGTGAGTATCAAATTTTCCAAGCCCTTCCTCCTCATTAAGTGCACGCCACCCCCCTTCCCGATGTTAAGTATAAATCTCCTTTTTGTTTCCATTTTTACTTTTTTACGTTTTTCCATGTTCGTACTTAGAAGTATTTGATGAGTTGAAATGAATATTTTGGAATTGGCTTTTCTTTTTATTCAAAGTCCAATCAAAGAAGAAGAGGAAAAAAATGAAGAACAACAAAGAGAAGAAAAAAGTAGAAGAAAGAAAGGATCAAAATAGGAGAAAAAAGAAGTAAAAGAGGAAAAAAGAATAGAAAAACGAAGAAGAAGAAAGAAGAAAAAGAAAACGAAGGAGAAAAAAGAAGCAGAAGAAAAAGAAGGAGGAGAAAAAGAAGAGAAAAACGAAGAAGAAGAAGAAGAAAAAGAAAACGAAGGAGAAAAAGAAGAAAAAGAAAACGAAGGAGAAAAAAGTAGCAGAAGAAGAAGAAGGAGAAAAAAGAAGAGAAAAACGAAGAAGAAGAAAGAAGAAAAAGAAAACGAAGGAGAAAAAAGAAGAAGAAGAAGAAGAAGAAGAAGAAGAAGAAGAAGAAGGAAAAAAGAAGAGAAAAACGAAGAAGAAGAAAGAAGAAAAAGAAAACTAAGGAGAAAAAAGAAGAAGAAGAAAAAGAAGAAGAAGAAGAAGAGAAAAACGAAGAAGAAGAAAAAGAAAACGAAGGAGAAAAAAGAAGAAAAAGAAAACTAAGGAGAAAAAAGTAGAAGAAGAAGAAGGAGAAAAAAGAAGAGAAAAACGAAGAAGAAGAAAAAGAAAACGAAGGAGAAAAAAGAAGAAGAAGAAGAAGGAGAAAAAAGAAGCAGGAGAAAAGAAGAAGGAGAAAAAAGAAGAGAAAAACGAAAAAGAAGAAAGAAGAAAAAGAAAACGAAGGAGAAAAAAGAAGCAGAAGAAGAAGAAGGATAAAAAAGAAGAGAAAAACGAAGAAGAAGAAAGAAGAAAAAGAAAGCGAAGGAGAAAAAAGAAGAAGAAGAAGAAGAAGAAGGAGAAAAAAGAAGAGAAAAACGAAGAAAAAGAAGAAGAAGAAGGAGAAAAAAGAAGAGAAAAACGAAGAAGAAAGAAGAAAAAGAAAACGAAGGAGAAAAAAAGAAGCAGAAGAAGAAAAAAGCAGAAGAAAGAATAAGAAGAAGAAGAAAGGCGAAGAAAGAAGACGAAAGTAAGAAAGAGAATAAAGAAAGAAGAAGAAACCAAAAGAAGCAAGAAAGAGAATGAAGAAGAAAGAAAAAGAAGAAATTTATGGTTATATCAATTCAATTACAATGTAGTTGTATAATACAATCTTAATTAACCATAACGTAATTATAAATATTTCTATTTATGTCATATATTATAGGCTGAAATTCACATGGTGTATTTGCCATATAATTATAAACGGATTCTGAACCTTTTTTTGAATATCAGCTCAAAAACCGCAAATTTATTGACAAAATATTGACTCGCATTATAAACTTGGACATTGTCTAACGACGTCTTTTTAATTATCACGCACACGAATGCATACACCAACATCTATTGGCAAAATCGTTATTTGATATGTATGTCTAGGTACGTTACATTTCCTCACATCAAATGCGATACCAAAATGCTTCTTCTGTCGAATGAATTTTTCTCACAATCAGATAATATATATATATATATATATATATATATATATATATATATATATATATATATATATATATATATTCTTGAAATTATTTGTATTTTAGAAGTTATTAAACTTGCTATTGAATTAAAACGAGTTTCTAGTTTATATTTTTAATTTGATATTTAATTTTATTTTTAAGTACCTTACATTTGTAGCAGATGTACTGAACGATGCTCATCCATAATTCTAGTAGGCTTATGGCCACATCACGTTGAAACATGGGTTCTCGTACGTTCACCGAAGTTAAGCAACGTCGAACCTGGTCAGTACCTAGATGGATAACAGGTGATGTAAACGCGGGTGGTGTAATGGATAATGACTCCACAGAGCGAGCTACCGTTAAGTCCGGTACGCCTTAACCAACTTAGCCAGGAAGATAATAATATTTATTTAATAAATACTCGATATATTTAATAATACTTGAAGCGCCTACTTAATTACGAGTATGAACTAAAAATAACGTTTAAAGTGACAAAAATATTTCAAGTTAATAAAAAATCCATTCTAAAATTCTCTTTGTTTATGTTTGGATACGAAAAACTTTGAGAGATTCTATGACGGACGAAATTTCACTTAGAGATATAAAATTTGATCTCGGCTGCTCTTCGTGGTTAAATTGCATAAAGCCTGTCGGGGGGTAACGTAACTTCTTTTGCCATGAGGGACGCAGGTTCAAATCCTGCCAGAGAACGTAATTGTTTTCTTTAATAAAATATTCAGCCCGGTAGACGAAAATAAATAAATATACTGTTTAATAAATAAACTGGTCATCTACTTAAATACGAGTACCCACTAAAGAAGTTAAATTAATAAAAAAAAAATCTTTTGGATTCATAAAAATATCAATTCTAGAATTCTCTGGAATATAAATGTATGGAAGCTATAGTGACCACAAAGTGAGGGATCAGATTATATATTGATTGTAATATATATTGACCACCCCCTGCTTTATATACACATAATGTTACTTGTTTATCAAAGTACCTTTAGGAAGGAATACACCATAACTTCCCCCATCTATGCGTTAATTAGTAAGATTGTATCACTTCAAAATCGTCGACAGTAGATTACGGCAACTCCAAATCACGGACGATTTCATTTATTTTATTTCCTCTTTTGTGCTTTTTGTGTCAGGATCAACGGCCTGTCTTTCCTTCTTGGCAGGATGACATTTAGACAAAGTCACTTTCCTGTTGCTAGGCATCTTGGGAATATTTACAGAAAAATTTCAAAGACACAAACGAACTCGGTGGAAAGTGTGTTGTACCGAGGCTGCCCTGCCTTTGTACTTGAGACGCGCGATAGCTTACGGCCATATCACGACGAAATACCGGATCACCGAAGTTAAGTAATGTCACTACGTAGATGTCTGATGGCTTTGTAATACCAGCAGATGTAAGCTTCGGTGTGTTGGTGGTCAAGTGGATAATGGCTCGGAATTGTTAATCGAAAACCCGAGTTCCAATTTTAGTTGGGTTCATTAGATTCACTTACATTCAAATATCTTTGAGAAAAGATATGAATCCACTTATTCTCCCAGTTATGGGTTAATTATTAAAAGTTGTCTCACTAAATCATTATCACCAAATAACCTGCAAATTGATGATAACCCATAAAAAACGAATCAATCATTCAATGAAATACTGATAAGCTACACAGACATGTCTTTTAGATTTATTTACATTCTCTGGAATACAAAATGTATTGAAACTACTGTGGCCACAAAATGAGGTGTCAGATTATATATCTATTGTAATATAGAACCGATCCCCCACTTTATATCCACATTATAATTTCTTGTTTGTTGATAAGCCATAGAAAACGAATCAATCAATCAATGAAATACTGATTAGCTACACAGGCATGTCTTTTAGATTTATTTACATTCTCTGGAATAGAAATATAGTGAAACTACTGTGGTCACAAAGTGAGGGGTCAGATTATATATTGATTGTAATATACAATTGATCCCCCACTTTATATCCACATTATAATTTCTTGTTTGTTGATAAGCCATAGAAACCGAATCAGTCAATCAATTATAATGCGGGCTAGGGAATACTAGCGATATTAGGAGTTGGGGCGAAAACTCTCACGCAACGAGACGCGGAAGTCTTGCCCAGGCATACTAATTCGCTGCCGTCGTCCTTAAGTCATACACTTGTAAGTTGAATATGGTGAATGTCGTCCACGACGTGTAGTTTAGAATAGTGCTTTTATGCCCTGATATATAAACTAGGTTAGCTCAAATTACACACCTATATATTACTGTATTAACCAAAACTATACAAGGTTATATTGACACAGGACTGATACACTGGTTCTTAACTGCTTCAAAATCAAGTTAATTTCCTGACTTTATATAAGATAGATTTGTGCTAAATTGCAAGTGATTAAATTCTCTGCAAATTAGCAAGCAATAATAATTGATTTATTCTAACAATAACCGGCTCTTCTGTTAAATCATACGGAGTTACGCTTCACGTGTCATACGATAAATTAACTAATTAATCGATGAGTCTAAATCTAGAATGATCGGTTTACCTTGAACTTTACAAATTTAAATATAAATTCGGTCCCTGTGGTGTGATGTCCTATGCACCAAACAGCGAGAAAAGCTAGCAGATACCTACGTCTGGTAGAATGTCGTATGGCTTCGTTTCCGCCATCTTACATTTGTTCGATTTGCGCATCGAAATGATGCTGGCTGCGTGACAATTGAATTGATCTAAAGATTGGAGAAGACATTAAAATGAGGAAGGAGGCATTGATGTTAGAATCTATGGGTGCTAATTGCGAAAAGTCTGGATTTAGTGAAGGTAAAAGTAGAAATGGAAGAGAAAAAATGAATGTAGAAAGAAGGATTGAGAGTGAATTTAACAGAAACAGAGAAACGGAATGTAAAAAATGGAAGGAAGGTGAAAATAAATGAATAAAGAAAGTGAAAGTGAAAGTGGAAATGGAAGCGCTGAAATTGAATGTAGAATGAAGAATAAAGAAGGAATGTAACAGAAACGGAAAGTAAAAAAACAAAAGAAAGAAAGTGAAAATAAATGAAGGTGAGAAAGTGAAAGTGAAAGTGAAAGTGGAAGTGGAAGAGCTGAAATTGAATGTAGAAAGGATAGAGAAGGAATGTAACAGAAACAGAGAAGCGAAAAGTAAAAAGAGGGAAGGAAGTGAAAATAAATTAAGGCGAGAAAGTGAAAGTGGAAATAGACGCGCTGAAATTGAATGTAAAAAAAGGGTAGAGGGTGAATGTAACAGAAACAGCGAAACGGAAAGTAAAAAAAAGAAAGAAAGTGAAAATAAATGAAGTGAAAGTGAAAGTGAAATTAACACGCAGAAAGAGAGATGCAGTAAGATTGATGTAAAGATGGCAGAAGAAAAAGAAAGTTTGAAAAGAGGGAAGGGGAGGAATAATATAAAAGAAGGGAAAATGAAATGTAGATAATATAAAATCTAATCAAAGAAGTCGATATGAAAAATGAAGAAGAAAGTTAGTGAAACAAGAACAATACGATGTATAAAATGACACGCAAAAGTAAATCAAAACAGATGGGAAGGAAAGAGAGAAAAAGAGGATAACTATGAAGATAAAGAAAACCGGAAGTAAAATAAAGGAAGTGACATATACGAGCCGGCAAAAATGAAAAGATCAAAAAGCCGTTAGAAGAAAAAAATCAAGTAAGAAAAAAAAGAAAAAAGAAAAGTTAACAAAATACTACATATAGCCATGGAATGAAGTCTTTATTGGACCTATTTTGTTTAAATGTTCATTAATTACCTTCCCGATGGCATCAACTCTCAATTTGGTATCTACGTTGGTGGAATTACTCGATAGTAATTATAATCAGTTAGATATGTATTTCCAGGGGGCAAAGACACTGCTGACAATTGTGCGCTTGGAACCGGGTACGCGGCATATATGGGCCATGATAGAGGAGGCGAACGCTGCTCTTAAATTGTTGCCCCCAGCGGCATAAATGTATGACGTATGAAATTAAGAAAATGAAGCAATTTTGTTCAGGGACCCCCCCCACCTCGTTTTCGTTCACCCATCCCTTTATTGGGATTTCAATCTAAAATTTCTGAGGCGGTCTGTCTCTTGATGGCATTATCAAGACTAAGAAGAACACAGATTCAATGGGACAGACCAACGGTGTCCTCAGCCTGGCCATGTTCTATGCAGATACCCAAACCAAAGTGGACTGATAATCGCTCTCCAGTTAGCTAGTGTAAATGCCCGAGGCCTGATATTGGTGTCTCGCAGCGTGAGGCTCGCTCGATCTTCAATGTTTCTTGTTGAATAGATGGTGTCTACAGAAGACCCGGTTTTCAACTAGCAATCATGAATACATACTGTCTAAGTGGTTTGTCTTATCTTCAGCCTGCTTTGATGGATGATCGAGAAACGTTTCCTTGCGAGAAGTGTTTCCTTGCAAGTCTTTGAATGCGGCGTGTGATATTGCTTTCACAGATCCGGCGGATAGGCTTTGTGTTCTGAGTGCTACCATATAGGATAAGTCTCTTTGGCCCATTGGGCTTTATGCACCCAATAGCCATGCGGAGCGGCCGGGTTTGTTTCAGCGCATCGAATTGTTTTTGACAACTTGTCGAGTAGCTTTAGCGGGCGATTGCAATGCCGTCCTTGATCCCGCCATAGATTGTATAGGGCAAGATTGGATACTGACAACACGGATGTGAAGCTCTTTCTAGTCTTTATAGACGCCAGATTTGAAATGCTTCACTAAAGGGCATGGATATTTCTCCAACCTGCGTTCGTTGCAGAGAGTCGGTGAAAAATCTGGAAAATGCCTTATCCCACTACAGAATCCTAGTCTTGTTGTGCAGTGTTAGACATCATGGTTCGCATGCTGCACGGAAATTTCTTTGTCCTTGAAGACAGTTCTGTTTGTAGCAATGTAGTGATTTTCCAAGCGTAGCTCAGATGTGGCACAAGGCCGAAAGTATGGGGCACCCAGTGAGGATCGAACTCACTACTCAGTCGTAATTGTTCTAGCGAGACAAGCTTGCTAAACATTACACCACCTCGATCAATGTAGTACCGCCATTGATTAAACCTGAGCCTAATGTGTTCTTTTGCTTCCTAGGTGTTATGATATGGACGACGCAACAGAATAAATTCTATGGGGACAAGAATATTGCCTCCTTCACAATTTGATATTGTACTTTAAGCATCAGCTTAATGTCAACATTAGAAGGGAATAGAGACAAATCTACCCATCAGAATTTGGCAAAAGGTGGGTGAGACTTACGCGTCTGTATCGAATAAAAGTACTTGTCTTTTTGTTGCCGCTTAGGATATTGGGATCTCTACGTTGAAAACTGACAACCTCGCCCCCAAAATCCTTAGTTTCTGTTGGCCTGTTAACAGCTAGTGGCTGTATGTTCATTAGCCGCTCGTATTTTTTTACCCTATTTACTTTATTTTAATTACCCCTCTCATCCCTCATTAAGTAACCAGAGATATGATATCTCTGTGGTGGATGCGAGACGCCTTTAAATTTTTCGAGTGTAGTTCTACGTATTTGTTTTTTTGTGTCTGGATGTGTGTGTGTGTCTGGATGTGTGTGTGTGTGTGTGTGTGTGTGTGTGTGTGTGTGTGTGTGTGTGTGTGTGTGTGTGTGTGTGTGTGTGAAATAGTGTTCTCACAGTAACTTTGTCCACTTAACTAAGTGTGGAATGGGGCTTATTACTGAAATTATTTTGTTTAGTTTCTTGAATATAAAAGTAGGTACCTCTAAAAATTCGTATACCTAAGGATTTAATGTATTTCTCATAAAAGAAAAAATTGTCTTGGAAACTTTCCAACCCAGCTTTTCCAATCTTCCTCTTCTGTCTTCTTGAAACCTGTTTTTTTTCTTCTTTTTTTTGCCCTTTCCGCAATCCTCCCCATTTTTAATCTTCTCATTTCATTTTCACTTCCTGTAATCCCTATCATTCTATTGGTATTGACGAAAATGTCTGCTGGTGTTAGGTTTGATAATCTTGATGGCTACTTATTTGGTCTACGTTGTCCTATCCAAATCGGCTTCTAAAGAAAGGGTTTTACTTTTACTTCACCCTGTATATTTTAATATATCTTCTGACTAAAAATTCCATACCTTTTTCTTCTGACGTTTTTTTTGTTTTGTTTCTTTGGCTATTCGTCTTGGAGTTTCCATTTCCTTTAGTCGTCTGCCTTGTGCGATTTTGACTACACTTGTCCGAATCCACTTGAGAGTAGACATTATTTATTATATTCCTATTTCGATTTTCTATTTGATACAATCGTTCGCCAAATCTTTCACATGAGACCCAAGGTCGATAAAGATTTTATTTTCTTTGACTGAAAGCGTATCAACGCAATCTTTTCTATTTGAGATAGAGATGGATTTCCTGGAACATCTCTTAATATATCTCCTTGGTGATTTCTTCTTCTTTTATATGTTGTGTCTCTTCAGAATGGAGGCGATTGTTTCGCGCCACAATTTTCTGTCCATTATAGATCTAAATAAATTTTGTCTTTTTGTTATTTCTCCTAAAACTCGTTTCCCCATACATTTACTGTCATGGGCCCCTACAGAATGAACTCTTCCTAACCCTATGTATACTACGCCTCTCAAGAGAGAGGGACGAATCGAGCCGAGCTTCTCGGCTTGACGGTCGAACTCTCTGCCTCTGAGCAGAGAGGAACCCGGACGAGGATCCACCGAAGGGCAGTCTCGTTCGGGGAGGTTTACCAACTCAATCCCGTTTATACGGGTTCTACGGGCATTTTTTTGGACGAGTCTACGGACTCGGGAAACCCACGTTAAACTCGGCCTTGTGCCATATGCAACCCTCGTGTGGGCGTGGCTAGATACCGAATCAAGTCGAGCCGATAGTAGTTCACTCCAAACCAGACTGACAGTCATACTAACACCTTCCACATCTTGTATTATTATTTCGTGTAATATACCTTCGTTATTTCTACTCTTGGGTTCGTGTTGTTCTTCATTGGTTCTAACCTGGACCATAACATTTACTCAAGCTCGCTAAGTATATCATGCGTTGTTTTCTCCTCTGTCCCTCTTGCCTTCAATCAATCATGTGAGTATCAAATTTTCTAAGCCACCTTTCCTCATTATGCGCCCTAGAAATTGCCACTGTCTCTTCCTCTTAATAATAAGCGTCACTTTTGTTTCCATTTTCTCGAAAACTTCGTCGTTTCTCATATGTTCTGTTCATGGTAACACGACATCGTTTTGTTTGTCTCTTCATCTTTCATCTAGCTGCTAAGAAAGTTAGTTCTTATACATCTATAAGTTTGCCATTCGTCACGTCTGCTATTTACCTTGAGCTCCTTGATAAAATCCAAAGAATTATCAGCAATATTATTGGTCCTGATCTGGTGGCTCGGCTTCAATCACTTGCCACCTCCATAAGGTTACCTCTCTGTCCCTTAATCTTTCGGCTGATCTCTTCGCTATGGTACATAGACTCTTTGAATTTAAGCCAGCACAAGACTAGCCTCGAAATCCCATCAATTACGGTTGAGCTGGCTAGATGGAACCCTAAATTCTACGCTAACAGTTTTTCTTCGAATGTGAAACTCCCTTCCAGTTTCATGCTTTCCAGCCAGCTTTAAGCTTCAAAAATTTAATGCAATGTGAATCGATATCTACTGTCCTCCTGATTATTCTTTCCTCATTGTTAATTTTTTTTATTCCTAATTCTTATACACCCTGTAAACCAGGGGTGGCCAACCTTTTGATTCCATGCGCCAAAATTTTGTACGATTAATTTAAATGCGCCACACAAACATTTCAGTACGTGTTGTAATATGGATATATTTTAAAGTTATAATAAAATCTATTTATTTGAAAAATATATGCTTATGACCAGGGACGTATTCAGGAGTTTTGAAGGGGGGGCGTCAATCATTGCTTTGACGTTTTTTTCTCTTCAGTATGAGTAGAAGCGGCTTATTTTCTTTTCATCAAAAGGATGCAATGCGCCACTTGTAAGCATCCAATGCGCCACTTATGGCGCATGCGCCACAGGTTGGCCATCCTTGCTGTAAACCTTGTGTCTTAGTGACTTAACTCCCTTGTATGAGATGAAACCAACTAAAAAAAGAAAAGGATGTCCAGCATTCGCTGGTGTATGGGAGGACTGATATCACGTAACCGTTCAGCATACTTTTCTTTGTTTCTAACGAAAATTTTCTGTTACTTAATACGCTGCTTAGATTTTGGAAGGCATCTTTGGCTATTCCAATTCTCCGTCGGATTTCAGTGGCGCACATTCCATCATCTTTTAAAACACTTAGCAAATCTTTGTAAGTTTTGATTTTGGTATTTCAAATTAATAAGTAATTCGTTAGCGTGACTTAAACCACTGGGAAAATGGTTGTGTTTATGTATTACAGCCTTTTAGTGCCTTCTTCCATACTTCATATTTTTAAGATACTTTTAATGAATATTTTTTTTATGATGGAGATAAGCTACCAGCTGGTATTCTTATTTTTATCATAAATCAGTTTCCTTTAGAATTTCTTTCCTCTTCTTTTAAGTATCCGATGATTTAATTGTTAGACGTTTTATCAAGTTATCGAAAAAAGAATCCTTTCAAAAAACAGAATTTTGTTTGATTTGCAAAATGATTTCAATTTTTAGCTGAATCGTCTTTTATTTGACGCCATTTTTATCGATGTTTTTGATGCACAAAATGGCGCTAATCTGTATTGACTGTAGCCATTCCAGAAATGCAAATACCGATTAAACGTTGCTGTTCATACATGTGGGTGATGAAAAATCCTCGACCACCTAAAAAGGATTTCGCACAGTTAGGTGATCATCAAACATTTGCTTAGAATTGAGGATATAGGTGAGGCTGAGAACTTTTCATAAAGATATAGTCTCTCACACACCCTCTCTTTCTCTCTGTCTATTACTCTATCAATCTGTCTCTGTCTGTCTGTCTCTATTTATCTCACTTTGTCTCTGTCTATCTCTCTCTTTCAGCATGTTCAGGCAATTTCGATCAAAAACGCCTGAAGACACCGAAAGGTTGAACCAAGCTAGCGGAATCGGATAATTTCCTCTACTTAAAAGCTCTACATGTTAATTTTGTATCCCTTTATGTGTATTGAGCCCTTTTTAATATTACTGTTCCTGCTCTAATTCAACTCTTATCATTAACTTCTTTTATATATATATATATATATATATATATATATATATATATATATATATATATATATATATATATATATACATATATATATTAGGCAGCGTATAATTTATATACAAAGAAATAATCAAGGATAGAATCAATCAGCAATATTAATGCTATTATTGGCGATATCCCATCGCTAGTAGAACATAATGTATGCATTAAAATACTGTTAATCCATAGAATGATGTGATCCTCATATATAAAACTGTTGTCTGTTGTTTCCAGTTTATATTCTTTTATATATGCTAGTACTTTCCCATTCTATTTTTACAGTACAAAAATTCCTATAAAAAAAACTGCTACTAAGTCATAACACTATATTAATTGAACTATTTACTTAGTTCATGACATATTAACTGAAAACACTTGTAGAACGAGAATACGTGGATTTACCACATCACAAGAAAAGGTCAAATAAAAATTCTCACTTAAAATTTTGAAAAACTTAGCGTTGCGTCATTGCCCGTTCCGATATTGTACGCAACCGTCAATAATAGCACATTCTCAAAAAAAAAAAAGCATCTTTCGGTCTACAAACAATTATTTCGTCTCCAAGTTTTAATTTTAAAACGAAAAAAATATGCCTGAGGATGAATAAAGGATTATTCGAAAGTACTTGGATTTAAAAAAAAATATATAAACTGGAAACAACAGACAACAGTTTTATAAATGAGGATCACATCATTCTATGGATTAACAGTATTTCAATGCATTCATTATACAATACTAGCGATGGATGTCGCCAATAATAGCATTAATATTGCTGATTGATTCTATGCTTGATTATTTCTTTGTATATATATATATATATATATATATATATATATAGAGAGAGAGAGAGAGAGAGAGAGAGATAGAGTCAGAGTTGAAGTAGACCAGGAAAGAGTAGTATTAGAAAGTGTGAAAAAAATAAGTATAAAAGTAACATGTAGAGGTTTTAAGTTTAAAATTAGGATATCAGTTGATTCGGCTACTTTGGTTCAACATTACGGTATCCTCAGGCGATTTTTATCGATTGACCTATCAATGTTTTATTTAAAAAAAAAAAAAAGGTTCGATATATTTTTAAAAATAAATAAACACACGCAGACTTTAGGTTTGATAGAAAGGGAAGAGGAGGATGAGAAGAAGAAGAAGAAGAAGAAGAAGAAGAAGGAGAAGGAAGAAGAAGAAGAAGGAGAAGAAGAAGAAGAAGAAGAAGAAGAGGAAAAGCAAGGGTATTATAAATGTAGCGATGGGGGTTAATTAAAAGATATATACTTTTTTACCCAGTCTCATATGAGCATAAACGGATTTTTTTTTGTATGTATGCAACGTTAGATGATATCTGATCTCTGGTTCAAAAAGTTTTTGGGGAATCCGGAAAAGTCATGGTTAATTTTTCCTCTTGGCAGAGATTCCAAATGTACTCGTTGTAAGGCGTCGCCTTTTTAAAATTTTCAAGTTTACAATCGGATCCTTGCTGTTTTTTTTCTTTTAAATTCCACACATGCTCAGAAAGTTTGGTAGGGTACCTAAGGCGTATCAGTTTGAATGATGATATGATTGTGCCATCTACGTTTAAAAGTACCTTCTGTACATCGTATGTACGTTTTATTCTGACCATTAATATCTATAAGTTCTGTTTTATAGATTATTGATTCTGATTTACAAGCTCCATCTAATGGACATCTATTCTCATTTCTACAGTTGCATAAATTACCCGTGTTAACTATATTTTGCTGCACGACAGATTAGAAATTTTTGGCGTTAGTTGCTTTCGCTTGTTCCAAGACTTCGCGAATTCAAGCGTCCTACGAGGCTGGCATCCCGCTCTCACCCTTTCACTATTGAAACTGTTAAATGTAACCTCCTTATCTACTCCAATAGCTTCATATCTCGCACCTCTCGCCTGTGGAACCCCCTTCCTGTTTCCCTGAGCGCTATAATCTCCAACTATTCAAATGTAATGTCAATCGACATCTCCAGTTGCCTTTATCTATCCACTATCCTTCTCCTCATCCTTTCTTCTATCACTCCTATCTGCTCTCGCTCCAAATCTTCTGCAACCCCTTGCATACTAGTGGCTTCCCGCCTTACTAGGGGTGAAATGCTTAATATATATATATATATATATATATATATATATATATGTGTGTGTGTGTGTGTGTGTGTGTGTGTGTGTGTGTGTGTGCGTGTCCAATTTACGAAAGGTTGCTGAACCGAACCAGCAAAGCAATAAAGTCAATAAGATACACGGGATTGCTGTGAGTGAAAGAAAATTAGAAAAAGAAAAACATTGCAACATCCGCACATCTAACCTCACAGCATCTGGTCTTCCCAGGCGGTAACCCACGCCGTCACTTAACATGCTCGACGTTGCTTAACTTTCGTGATCATACGGCAACCGATGTTTTAACGCGATATAGTCATAAGCATGCGAGCGAGTCTACCGAATGTTTGCTTGCCGACTCTATTTATATTTCTTTTCAGAGCCTCCCGGGTTATGACCTCTCAGCCTTTTCCAAGTATTTTTTTTTTTTTGTTATTTAGTATAATTGCATACGACGTCCGTGTAGAAAATGTATTTAGTGGAATTGATTTTGCAATTTAAGATCTCCCCTGGATTTTCTTGGATAAGTATTATTATTTATGTTGTATCTTCACTCTCGTCAACACAGAGAATTCTAATTTAATTATTTTATTAAGTTTCCTGTCGACATGTACTAACTATCCAGTAGAGTTTGTTTTCCCTCACTGGGGAGCCGTTTAAGACACGAAAGTGAACACGTCGACATTGCTTGACGTGGAAGTACTCATTGAAAACCCTTTCCCTTTATATCATTTCCACGTTAACTCTGCCAATCAAAATCGACTTCCTTATTATGTCTTGTATCTGATCCCTATGGTCAGTCTCTGGAAGTCGGAACAGAGATACACTTACTCTAAAAATCAATAGTCTGCTAATATATTGTTTAATATTTATTAAATCTGATTGAAACTATAATCTAAACATTTTTTTAGTATTTATCTGTTTGCCTAACGTCAGAAAAAAGACACAGCATCAACTGCAAGAAGTAAGAGATATTGGTTATAAGCATTACAAAACGCCCCAGATTTGAGTTACGAATTCAAGACGTAAGCTTCAAGCTAGTGAAGAATTTGACATATATAGGAAGCGTTTTTACACGGGATCGAAAAAGCGATGCCGAGATATGAACAGGCACTGGTCTAGCGAAAGTAGCATTCCAAAATTAATGCAAAGAAGCGAAAAAAATCGTTAGAAAGAAAAGAATTCTGGAATAATATATAATATCCTTCCTCTTTTATAGCAGCTTTTGTTGGACGATTTTCAAATGGATTATGAAAAAATGGAACCAGAGGAAACTTGATTCTACCAAAGAATAACCAAAATTCCATTGGCGGAGCAAGAAAGCAACAAAGAAGTCTTTCAAAAAATGGCAACCGAACGAACTCACTCATTCCCTGTACACATAATGAAGAAGGAAGTCTTGGAAACCTTAAACCTCAAGGAATATATAGAGGACCAGAGAGACAGATGGAGACAGCGAGTCACGAATTTGATGGGTTTGTGTGAATGAATGATTGAACAGGCAGGTCTTTAAAAAGAAAAACTGTTAAGAGTCACAAGAGATAGACGATCATGGCTCTCCACATTTTTCTATGTCCTCAATGTACGTGGCTTATAGAAAAAGAAGAGTTCACTTGATCTACATGTTAAATAAATCTGATGAGAAAAACAGAATCTTTTTAACTTAAATTTGACAGATATGGGTGCAAATATTTTGGAGTCTATGCTACAAAGAATCAAGAGGCGACATGATACATTTACTTCCATTAAAATAGGAGGTACTACCCGCTGGTTGGGAACTCCAGGAACCAGATACTTCTTGTGGAATATGTTTTTACCCGACGACAACATCATGATTAACCCTAGCCCAGAAGATCAGGCAGGTGACATAAAAATAATTACCGATTTCTGATAAAATGGAGACAGATGATAGCAAAGCATAACACATGACACCAGCTGCAAGATTCTTGGTTTATCCTGATGCTGAGTGGCAAGGTTTTGTCCCATAACAAGCAGATAAAATGCAATTACTGCCTCGGATATCAGCTGCATGAGTTATATATTGCAGTTGCTTGCACATTTACAACCGGATTATGTTGCTCGCATAAAATGCAAAGCGAAATCTTATCAAGGTTTCGTAATTTTTTTCTTCTTTAAATTATTTCTGTTTTCTGACAGCCTGCTTCGTCGAATCCATTTCGACCTTTGAAAAGTGGAGACGGAGAAGTAGAGAAGCAATTTCTAAAGAAATATGAAATAATTCTATTACGGCAAAAGGTTACCAAAATAATATCCCAATACATGTGAGGCATTTGCAAACACACGCATAGAGAGACGCAACTAACTATGCTCCCTATATATATATATATATATATATATATATATATATATATATATATATATATATATATATTATAACAGCTGTCACAGTTAAATTTCTAATTCCGACAGGAACTCGGTCAATATACCGGAGTTGAATAAGACTGACGAAGTTTTTGTCGGTTGAAATAGGTCTATTCACCATAGATGGTAAGTTTTGGTTTTTATTTGTTTTTTTATATATATATATATATATATATATATATATATATATATATATATATATATATATATATATATATATACAAGTCCCATCACAATCAAAGATAAATAAAATCTTCCTACCAATAGTTGAAATAATAAAAAAACAGCCGTCTCATCACCAATCAATGTAATTTGTACATTTAAAAATATTTTTATAAACAAATGTTTTGATTACCAATGGGATCATCCATAAGTTATGTGGTGGCCTGTATTTTATTAAAATTTCTCAAACATGGTCTTTTCCAAAATATTTTAATTTGAATTCAACATAATTACGATATATTAATAATGCTCTATTAATATATCCTCGTGATACTGATTTAAGTGACCTTGTAAAAAAAATTAGTATCCAAAGAAAATCATCTAATAAACATGAGCTCATAAATTTCTATTCTCATCATAACAACAAAATAAAATCCGGAATAATCATTAGATTCTACTTAAGAGCACTCATAATTTGCAGCGGTCAATATTTACACGAACTTGACAAATATATTGAAAGCACTTTCAAAATTCCTCCAAAACGCTAGCTATTTTATATTCAATGCGAAACAAAAGGCCATTAAAATGTAGCTGAAATTGAAAACTGGCCCCCACTGACACAAGCAACGAATTAAAAAATATTTTGTTCTACCCACTGAATATCACAACTACAATTGTGAAGAAGTTATCTTAACTCAATATAAATTTTGCCATAACTACATCTAAAACAAAAGACTTAATCAGTACAACACAAAAGGTGTCAAAACCTGAAGGTGGATTTTACTCCATCACCTGTAAAGATTGCCAGGCAAAATATATTGGAGAAACCTCAAGAAGTTTAAATAAAAAAGTATATGAACACAAAAGAGATATCTTTAAAAGCAACGCATTAAACATATTAGTCGCTTACCGTAAGATGAAAGACCACAGATTTCACATAAAAAATGTCATTCTAGCTAAAAGAGAAAACAATTCGCTGACACGAAAATGTTTACAAAGTGCTTTAATCGCTACTTCATTCATAGCGAATTTGCGTCCAGGTTCTTACAACGTTTCACCAATCGTGGCAGACCTTGTATTTTCAAAATATGGAATATTTAATAAAAAAATATGATAAAAAGAAAAAACTATCTAAATGATATTTGCTAGATTATATACCCAAAGCACATATAAATTTTCTAAATTTAAAATTAGCATCGTTTCTCGTTCGTTATATATATATATATATATATATATATATATAGAGAGAGAGAGAGAGAGAGAGAGAGAGTCCGACTGATAAATTACGCATAAATGGAAATGCCTCTGACATGGCCTCCAAACAATTTCGAAAATACTGCTACTCTTCTGGGCGGTCTCAATGATTAAGTTGGTGAATGCTGCCATAATCCTTGCCTCAGTTCATCTTTGGTGTTACAAGGAGTTTTGTTGTTATCTCGATCAATGCATCTCACACATAATAATCAAGGGGGTTGCAATTTCGGGATTTAGGTGACCTGATGTAAGGGGTGAAGTGATAACAGAAATTTTCTGGCAGCCATGATTGGATTTTCCTCGTTGTATGGCATGGTGCAGAGTCTTGTTGCTTGACATAAGGACTTCCAGCAACCACCCTCTGAGCCAGTGCATCACTACTTCCCCAAGGCGCTTGTTGTATGCCTCGTTATTGAGTCTGAAGCTCTGTAAGGAAACAAATGGAGTCATCGCCATCATTAATGATCACTCCAAATATCATGACGTTGACTGTATATATCATCTAACTCTTTCTGAACTTTCTGCACTGTCGTCAGATTGACACCCAAAGATTCAGAAATGTTTGTATTGGAGCTTCCGGCATGAATGCCAACCAGAACAGCATGTCATTTCCAAATTTCCGATCGTGTGGATTGACCTTATTATACTGTGCAGTCGACAAAATCAACAGATATAAAATAATTTCTAATACCATCCGTTCTGTAACTTTTTATCCAGTCGGCTATCATCAGGCAGTAAAATTGTATGTTCCATCACAGGTATTCCTATATATGCTATTACGTAACCAGCCAGATTGGTGCTGTCTTTTGATAGCTTAAAGAAAGATCTGTTGTTATAAAACCATCTGTGGAAGCAATGTACACTTTTCCCTGGCCCTTTCTAGGCTCTATCGTAGCTATGTAAACAACACTCTCTACTAGACAGTCCAATAGTGTTATAAAACCTCGGAGAATTTCAGTAAAATATATTTAATCATTTCTAAGACATCACAATTCAGAGCCTTATCTAATAAATGGATAATTTTGCTTTTACTCGATTATTATATATTCGGGGTATTCGACTGGATACGGAAATTCGGGTTTACAGAGCTGTTGTACTTGCCATCCTTTTGTATGGCTCAGAGTCGTGGACTCCATGCAGGTATCATATCTGCCAGCTGGATGTTTTCCATAAAAGCTGTCTGCGTGCAATCTGTGGAGTTAACTTTCAAGGTAGGACATCTAACGTAGACCTGTTTAACAATTGTAATATTTGAGGAATCGAGGCTTTTCTCATACAGTCCCAGTTACGGTGGACTGGTCATGTCTTGAGAATGTCTGATTATACAGGATACCCAAGATCCTAATGTACAGCCAGTTAGATCAGGGCTTCAGGAATGTAGGACGACCATGGCTAAGATACAAAGACAAGCTGAAAAGCAACTTGTCAGCAGTCAATATACCACATGACACCCTTGAGCGCTTCGCCCTGGAGCGGGTAGAATGGAGATCAACGTGTTTTAGTGGACTCAGCAATTTTCAATCTGCTTGTCTGAATCATCTTCAAGAAGCGAGAGCAAGATCTAAAAGGTCAGCCAATCTAACAGTAATCTCATCTCACAATCCTCACACTTGCTCCATATGTGGCCTCCTTTGTAAATCACTAGCGGGTCTTAAATGCCACTTAAGATTATCGCACAAACTTTCATAACTGAATCAATAGGCTGTCAGATCCTCATACGTCGAAACCAACGGGAGAGTACATCATATATATATATATATATATATATATATATATATATATATATATATATATATAAAATTTCAGTAAGAGTTTGGTCGAAAATACAGTTCTCTTTGTACCATGCCTGTAGAAAACTATTATATATACTGGAAACCCTTCTGATTAAAATAAAATTAACAGCTTCTTTTTACAAATAAAATTTGTTTTCATATAAAGGTTCGCGTGTTAAAATACCTTTCCATTTTAATTCCATGTTAGTTACATGATTGTAAATTCTCTTTCATAACACGTGAGACGACATTCCTTTCAGATTTTCGCATTCAAATCCCATCAAAATATTTTATAGGTTTTCTCTGCCCGATCAAATTATGAAAAGATGTTTAAATGGAAGTTAAACATATGCTCGAAGGGTCGCTTAAATATTTCCAACGCAACATAGAAGACCTTCCGAAAACAAAAACACTACTATTAAAACATTGGTCATTTGGGAAATAGATCTGAATGAAAAACTTTATCAACCCACACATTTAGTTAGCGTATTGCTATGTGTGCATCTGCATTCATATTTGTGTCCCAGTATGTATTTCCATTTTCACTGGAAAGAAAAACTTATATAATTTACACATTTGCCCTGTTTCTATTTTTTTCTGGTACTAATTGTTTTAAAAAAATAAATACAGAAAAAATTGAGATGATAAATATAAGAACAGTACGAGAAAATATTTAAAAGAATTCTTAATAAAAATCCGCTAAAGTTTACTAATAATAATGCCCTGAAAGCTAATGAATATATATGCAAAATTAATATGAAATCTCGTTGGGTAAAATAAAGCGACTACATGATTCTTGCCTGATATATGTTGGCTTCTGAATACTCGGCCAGCAGACGATAATTTTAAAACCAAAGCCTTAAATCTTCGTAAGGTACTCAGAACTATACTCATATGTTATTAAACCACAAAGAAGGCGTTCTGGGTAAGACGGTAAACTACATCTGACATAAAGAATTTTGATCAGGAGGTTTTGAGGAGCGTGGAACCACCTCATAATTCCTTGTGTTCCCAGGTGCACATTGATCCGGGCGGCAGCACGTGTCAGGGTCCCAAACATGGACAAATAGTTACCCCGCTCCCGCCTCGCAAAAGGGTGCAAAACACTGTGTAAAAAATAGGTTTTAATATCAGCAATGCCTTTTGGAATTTTTTTTTTTTACCAGCAATACATTTTTGGGGAAAATATTACCAGCTATATATTTTTGAAAAAAATAAAATATTAGCAGCAATAGTTTTTTGAAAAAAAAATATTACCAGAAATACTTTTTGAAAAATAAAATATTACCAGGAATACATTTTTCAAAACAAAATACTACCAACAATACATTTTTGAAAAAAAATATTACCAGCAATATATTTAAAAACAATATTGCCAACAATATATTTTTAAAAAAAAATATTACAATCCATAAAAATCGTGTCGGCATTAAATAACCCATTGAGGTTTATAAGCTGTAAAACAAACGGAACCAAAGAAAATAAAGAAGTGGCTTTTGGCTTCAAAGTGCACTTATTATAATTATGTTTCAAGACTGACGTCCAATCAAAAACCTGCAGCTTTAGTGCCAGAACTTTCATAAATGTCACGGAACATTAAGTCAACACGAACACTTTAGACATATTTCCGACATCATAACTGCTGCCATCTTTGTGTTCAATTCATCCTGTTGCTACGCGAAAAAGGCAGTAAATTTTGTAAAAGGAGTATGCGTTAGTTAGGACGACATGTGCAAAAAATACATTGCATATATGGACAAAATAAAACAAGATACATCGCTTCAACAAATTCTTTTCACAGAGATTTCTCGCAAGAATGCTTTCAACATTTATGAGTTTTCTTTTGAATATTGTCTTTGATAGAACGTTCTCGTTTATTTCTTTTTATTTTTAATCATTTCATTCCAAGCAATGCGATAAAGTCACTAATTCGCCAGGGGTTACTTTTGTAAAAATACCGCAAGTGAATATTGAGGTTAAGGGAAACACCTAACCAATTACTCTCTCCAAAGCTGCCGGCCCACAGACAGAGTAGGGAAAGAGACGGGAGGAAATGAATTAACACTGCCTTATAAATGAAAATCACAGCACGGCAGCCTTAGGAACAAAATGCCCAAGGTAACAACTTCACAAGACACCGGGTCTCGACAAATACCCGCAGCTCACTGCTGGTTTTCCCCTCGCTTGATAGCCATGACACAGCTGACAAAGACCTGGATCTGGATAAGTTGCAGAAACTCATGTATCAAGACATGCCAACATATTATCCTACCATAGGGAAAACCTGGAGGTTTGACAGATATGTCCGCACGCAACTCGGAGATTCGTTTGCATCTTTACTGACGGGCGTTCACCACAATAACTGAGAGTGAAAGAGAGTTACTGTGTAACCCGGATATAAGAGAGTTGTCAGGACCGGATAAGAATTCTCTTATATCCGGGTTTCTCTTATATCCGGGTCGGGTCTAATTTATATACATTAACACAGGCTCTAATTTGGGACCAGAGAAAATCTCTCTTATATCCGGGTTTCTCTTATATCCGGGTCTCTTATATCCGGGTTACACTGTAGTAGAATCTAGTGAGAAAAAAGGACAATAAAAGAACAGATTTCAGGAAGTCAGAATATGACGATTGAAATTGCATTTAAATCTTTTAAGGGAAAACTGTAATACCTATTATCCACTCTAGCGGTACCCTTAAATTAATGTGATTGAGGTACTAAAGCTCATTGGACCGAATGCCAATAAATTATTCATATAGCAAAGAGAGGCCACGTCAAGAGTGTGGGGAACTGAATCAAGTCGAGATGACCCATCAGGAACGATATGGTTACAAACCATTCTTTGGATTTTGTCTAGAATCTGGAGATATATATATATATATCCAGAGTACCAAAACATAAATGGCGGCAATATTTAATGCATGGACGAATGGTAGATTTATAAAAAAGATTTTATGGAGTAAAAGAAAAGAATTCAGGAAGACAGATGATGGCTTTTGACGTTTCAGGTAAATGTTTGAAGATTATAGGCGACATGGCAGTCAGAAATCAAAAGAGAGTCATACAGATTAAAAGTGTGAGTAAAGTGATTAAAGAAGTGATTTCAATAGAACAATATTTCTTTGTAGATATTTCAACAGAAAAACATTGAAACCTATAAGTAAATATAGTAGGGCGTTCGATGTACCAAAGAGGACAGTTCATTGCCATGAAAATACTCATAGGAAAGACATAGGGGAAATGATGTTAGGGTGATGGGAAACTGACAGAAGTCTAGGTGCCAGGTAAGGGCCAATAACATTACACCTTCGGATTTTGTCAAGATGGCAGTAATATTTAATACAAGGACAAATGGCAAATTTATAAAATTGGAAGATGGATTCTATAGAGAAAAAAAATTGTTCAGAACGTCACGGTGAACCAGCAATTCACAACCTATTTTCTTCCCTAACCCTGCTCAGGTAGAAGATTTTTTTTTTCTCTTGACTTTCAAGAGATTTGAAACTCTGACTAAAGACACTATAAAACACAAATTTGACAAATACCAAGATAATGCCCTCTCTCGCTCTCTCTCTCTATATATATATATATATATGTGTGTGTGTGTGATTGCGTCTAGCATGAAACAGTCGGTGACATCTGAGTGTCGACTTCAATGTTCACTTTTATATTTACATAGGCTCTCTCTCTCTCTCTCTCTCTCTCTCTCTCTCTCTCTCTCTCTGATATTGAGCACTTTATCCCATAAGTATAGCATACTTTAAAACTATATATATATATGTATATATATATAATGTTGTTTTTATTAATTTAAACGTTACTTTTGGGTGTGTAGACATATCAGTTGTACTCCTGTCTTTTTTTGTTTTTTTCTATTAAACACTGAATTTAATAGCAAGTCTAAATTGAGAAGTCCTGCTAAAGAAAGATTGTACCTCTGGGAGGAATCGAACCTACATCACTATTTTTCGATCAGGGAAACGAAATTTCTAGACAAACTTTGCCTCTAATAATTTGGACATGGAAGCCAACATATTAGAACTCGATTTGAATTAATTTACTGAAACTACATTTTTCGTTGGTATTATATTAACCTCTATATGCCAGCTTTGGTTTAAATTCAAACAGTTCTAAGCATCCAAAATAAGGTTTATAGAAATCAATTTGTAAGAGCGTGATTTGCATTGACTATTTAAGGAAAATTTTGGGCACCTTGGTGTTGTGTAATAGTTAGCAACCTTTCCTCGTTAAAACAGTCACGACTGAATTTTTCGATCCTCATTGGGTACCTCATATAAGCTACACTTAGAAAAGGTGTATAAATTACTCTCTCTCTCTCTCTCTCTCTCTCTCTCTCTCTCTCTCTCTCTCTCTCGTGGTTTGTAACACATTACTTATCATCTCACAGTTGCGTCTCTGTCCCTGCGCAAAGTGCACTCAGGGGCAACACCGTCATAAGAGTCGAAACTGAGTAAAATTATACTGAGATTTGCAGGCCCTGGGGAACTGCTGCCCAAGGCCGCGCCCTCTCATTGCACTAGACAGAGGGATCGGTTCACGTACCGATGCCAGCGAAACCGACGGTCGCGGGGGCTCGGGGAATTTTTGTTCCTAGCCCGGGTGTAGTGGCTCAGGCTCCACACATTAAACCTGACCTCGTGGGGGTTTCAGTAAAAACAAATTTAAGAAAAGTTTATATTAACCTGTATCAATCAGCTTCGCTTTCAATTTAAAATAAAAAACATAACGTTTGTAGAAAGAAGAAATAATGCTGGATAATAAATCCTTAAAAAAAAATGTTTATGTTTCTGTTACAAAAACTGAAGCTTTTTGGTGAGATGGTTAAAAATAACGTGCTTCCCTTAAACTCCAGTCATTTCCAGGTCCACCGCATTCGGAATCATCTAGCCACTGAGAAGGATCCTTTGAACAGTATGTGATACGGCAGGGCTGCTTACTGTTTTTGAATACAGAGTTACTTTCTTTTAGACCGGTTGCCATCCAAGTCAATCTGTCCTGCTATTTGCACATAGTTGCGTGGAAAAAAGAGGATTCATACTTTTCATGTAAGTTAATGTAAAGGTCCCAACTGGGATTCGAACTGATTCCTCATTTGGAGCCGCTATCCATTACGCCACCGTCTCTCATCTCAGTCATTTAATGGTCGACGTGTTTTGTTAGGCGGTAACGATAATTTTATCTTTCCAAATAAATATATACTATATAATTATTAAAAGCATACTACGTCATTATTGAGAACAGCACATATCTTGAAACATAGTGTTCTTCCGTCACAGAACTTTGGTTCAAGGTCAAGATATTTGTTTACATTGAAGCAAATTCATTTTCTAGATCATAAATATAAAATGTTTTTCATTTTATTGGTTTTGGTTTTACATTTTATGCGTCATTTCGAAAAGTTGGGGCATTGATTTGAACTCTTAACCTTTGACCTCTAAAGAGTCAAAAGAGAATGAACGAAGAAAATGTAAATGTTGTTTGGTTGAGTAGGCCCAGGGGATATGTGTGAAATACAAAGAAAGCAGGAAAGGAAAGTAAGGAAAGGAATATCGCGATTGGGGCGATAACGTGACTGATTCTCGGCGGGAAATGATAAAAGATCAGGAATGTTATTTGGGTGACAAATATTATCACATGTCTAACAATTAAAAGAAAAATATTTAAAAATTCAGAAACCTTTTCGATTTGCAAATTATATAGCTGATTAACTTCGGTTGGAAAATAAAGGAAACGCTGAAATAAATATGAAAAATGATTAAAAAATAAGTAAAATGGCAAAAGAAAATATAAATCTAAAAAATAGATATATCTATCTATCTATCTATCTATATATATATATATATATATATATATATATATATATATGTGTGTGTGTGTGTGTGTGTGTGTGTGTGTGTCTGTCTCTCTGTCGATATTATATTATATATATATGTGTCTGTCTCTGTCGATATATATATATATATATATATATATATATATATATATATATATAGAGAGAGAGAGAGAGGGGGGGAGTTATAGTTGTTCCAACGAGAGAGTGTATATTTTAAAAAGAAGATAATTCGCAAACGTTTTTGTTTGAAATGTGGAATTTTTTATTTTAAAATATATATTATACTATATTTTGCTTATTATTTTCAGAGTTCTTTTTTTTTATATATATATATATATATATATATATATATATATATATATATATATAATTATTTATTTAAAATATGATTCCAAAACGCTACATAAGAGGTCTCATGTTTCAAAAACAAGAGCCGAAAACTTCAATATAATCATTTAAATTAAATTGAGTTGGAAGGAAAATGGGCTCCGTTCCATCTTCAAGCGAAATTTTGTTGAATAACGTATATCTAAAATTTACTTGTTTTAAAATTGAAATCAAAATCCCCATGGTAACAGCTATGGTGAATTGTCTAAATTGGGTAGGCGAGTGTAGGGTGTTTATATTAAGTAGCGGTATAGAGATACTTTCAAGGTGTCAAGTCAGGGAAAGGTGGGGTGTCAAAAATGAAACGGAAGATGTATTGGCCATCGTCTAGTTTCCTTGTCTATGGAGATTTATTTATTTTATTTTATTTTATTATGAAAGGGAATTGTGCATATAAAAAAAGAAAAACTTTCGTAACGTTTTTTTTTGACGACTTCATAAAGGGTTATCTTATATGTAAGGTATTTAAACTTCTAAATAATAATAATCATTAAACTTCTAAATAATAATAATCTATTAAATAATAGACACGAGTTAACGGTTTTTTGTAGGCATCATCAGATTTTTGGTTTGAATTATTAGATAAAAAAATTTATATAACTTAGAAATAACTTATAACTTACAAATAGCCCAATCATCAGATTCATAGTAGGAATAATTAACTACAAACATGCATACTACATAACACACTTCATAATCCATAGCCTAAATTAGTAGTTTAAATACCTAACATATAAGATAACCCTTTATGAAGTCGTCAATAAAACGTTACGAAAGTTTTTCTTTTCTTATATGCACAATTCCCTTTCATAATAAAATAAAATAAAATAAATAAATCTCCATAGACAAGGAAACTAGACGATGGCCAATACATCTTCCGTTTCATTTTTGACACCCCACCTTTCCCCGACTTGACACCTTGAAAGTATCTCTATACCGCTACTTAATATAAACACCCTACACTCGCCTACCCAATTTAGACAATTCACCATAGCTGTTACCATGGGGATTTTGATTTCAATTTTAAAACAAGTAAATTTTAGATATACGTTATTCCAACAAAAATTTCGCTTGAAGATGGAACGGAGCCCATTTTCCTTCCAACTCAATTTAATTTAAATGATTATATTGAAGTTTTCGGCTCTTGTTTTGAAACATGAGACCTCTTATGTAGCGTATTGGAATCATATTTTTAAATAAATAATTATATTTATGCTCTACTTTTGTATCGAGCACGATTTTTTTAAAATTATAGCTAAAATACTAAGAGACTTTGGATTATTTACCTAACCAGTTCCTTCCTATTTTCTATATATTTTCACATATATATATATATATATATATATATATATATATATATATATATAATCCTCTAAGAGATCGCATAAAATGTGTATAGCATGATGAAAAAGCCCCCAAACTTGACTAAAACTAAATTTTATCTTCGAAATCTTTATGTTATTATTAAGAGAAAATAACAAACCACTTTTTAATTATTTTTTAAAGTTTTTCCTTCTTTTTAGAACATTCTAACTTTTGATTGAAAAAAAAAACTTGTTTCTTATTGTGTCAGCGGAAGTACTAAATAACTATTACAAATTTCAGTGCATTTTTTAATGAAATCTGGACATTAATTTGGAAAATCTTGCGAAAATAAAAAAGTTACGGATTTAAATGAAATCTTCAGACACTATTCCCAAATGATGAAAATTTTTATGAACATGTTTTCGTTTTAAATTCATGGCAAAAATATTTGAATTATATACATTTTAATTACCCCCACCCAATTAATTTTATGAAACCTCTAGAAATTCAATACTGTATAATTTAGTTATATTAGTTAAACGTACAAGGGTTGAGGGAAGCAAATCATGTTTTCCTTTTTTTAATCGGACCACCTCTACCTTAAAATCAGCTCTGAATTGTAACATGCAGAACTCAATAAGACAAAGATATTATTTAATTTCAAATTCTTGTAGGTGTTTGCCTGAATATGGATAATATTGTCCAAAAGCAAAAAACTTTTTCGATGAGAAATGTAATTTTAAAACAATTATCTGTTATTTCTTAAATTATTTTATTATTTTTGCATTACAGTTGTTAAATATTGTAAAATTATTGAAAATGGTGGACAGTTTAGTCAATGGTGTTATTAAGTAGATCTATCTTTGCAGATTATAAATTGTAACGATGATTACAATCAGCAGACTCCTAGTTTATAAAAGTCTAATATAACATGGCTTTTGTGTCCTTAAAACGGCTGTAATTCAAATGTATGGAAGACTGGCATCAGCATGAATACAATAAAACGTCACTATACAAGCGTTCTTCCCCGCTGTTACGGTCTTTAATTTTGCGAATTGTTCGTATAAAAGACGTGTGGGGAAGTTAATTTGATTTTTCAATTTCAACTGAGAAGAGTACCTACAAGTATTAGGTACGTATTTTATGAAATTTATATTATCTTATTTCTATATTATCTCAGTTATGAGATTTTTCAATAAATGCAATATCAAAATTAATAATAAAATGAATGCAAATGCAAATAACACCGTAAAATGTGATAAATATACATAAAATTATAGTATTTTATGTAAATTTCATAAGATAGGTGCCTATAATTAATTATATATATTTCTTATGAAATTTTATCTCACTCTCTATAGCCTTATTTTAATTTTTTATAATATATTTTTCATAAAGCATCGTAAACGTAAAGATTAAGTCTAAATACTAAAAAAAAAATTAGAGCGCTGAAAATTTTCCTAAAAAAATAACAAGGTAAATAAGTTGGTTCACTTAAAACTAAATAATTAAACCACTTCCATACTTCCGTACGATAACCTTCCCTCACGTAAAAAGTCAATACGTGATGAAATCATCACTTGTCACTTGTCAAACGTCACCGTTGTTCAGACATGCTTTCTCTTATTTTAAACTACATTTTTTCAGTGCAGAAGGTAAGTAATGTTTGTTTCAAAATATTCTAAATAAACTGTTTTAATTTCTAATTCTCTTAAAATAAATTTTGAAAAAATCTAATTGAATTTTTAAATATTTTTTAAACGAAGAATTTCACTTTTGTTTACAATTTGAGAAAATGGTTGACATGAACACTTTTTTTGACTCAAAAATAAACAAGATTTTTAAAGAAAATTTCAGACGTGATAGGAACGATAAAAAATGTAAAAAATATAATCAAAAATATTTTTGATTTTTCCTTTTAATAATAACAAACATTTAGACAAAAAATATTTTCATCAAGTTTAAGGCCCTTTTTAGTCATTTAGGCCCTTTTTAGTTTTAAGGCACTCTTTTCTGTGAATATACCTATTCAATATGATCCTTATTTATCTATCTATCTATTTCAATATGATCCTTATCTATATTATCACAATCAATTCTCTATGATGGCTATCGATCGATCTGTCTATCTATCTATCTATCTCAAAATCATTATGCACACACACACACACACACACACACACACACACACAGAGACACAGACACACACACATATATATATATATATATATATATGTATATTCCAAGAAGTCGGTCCTTGCAGATTGACCACAGATTCTCGATTGGATTTTAATCAGGGGGGTTTACGCGCCAGTTTCTAGTACTTTGAATTGCTCACTGGTAAGGATTGCCAGTGTATTCGTACATCGTTACAATTTTCGTTGGAGTAACGTTCATCGCAGACAATGGCCGTAGGACAACTAATCCACAGTCGAAACAATAGTGTTTGGGCGTGGTAAAAATCTGATGCAATCGCGGATAATGCAACATTTTTCAAGGCAAAATTACATCATACACTCCGAAAATAAATTCATATTAATACACATCACTGGAAATGACGGAATCTGAGAAAAAATAGAAATCGATTACACAATGTCACTCCAGTGGATCTAAAGTTGACCGTATGATGAAAGAAAAGAAACTAAAGGCAGTTGTTTTCAATTAATTTGCAAAATGGTGTATATTCCAGAGAATGTAAACAAATCTAAAAAAAAAAAATGCTTGGGTAGTTAATCAGTATTTCATTGATTTTTAATGTATTTTTACCTGCTTATCAACCACTAGCAGGTTATTTAAAGCTAGAGAATATTTTTAGACTGCAAACAATTTTTGGCAATAACAGTAATTTAGTGATACAACTCTTATTAAGAAAGGGTTTGTCCAATTCCGTCTGGTCCCTCCACCTTGATCTTACCATCATGGGTTGATCTACAGGAATTGGAATTCGAGACGCCTTCGAATCACTGGTACAAGTAAGCACGCTACTATAACAAGGAACAACCATATACAGGGTGCGATGGATAAGTTGTCGTCCAAATGAGGCAAAAAAAAATAACACTGACATCTCATTTTAACAGATTTACCAGGATTACACAATAATATCTTGAAATGCTAAACTTATTCAATAAAATCAACATTGTCTTCAAACAATCTCCTTCATCTCTTCTGGATGGTGTCTTTGTTTAAGTTGGTGAATGCTGCTATAATCCTTGCCCTTAGGTCATTTTTGGTGTTACAAAGAGTTTTGTTGGTCTCTCACTCAACTGCAACCCACACATAATAATCAAGGGGTTGCAGTCTGGGGAGTTAGGTAGCCATGGATGGAGGCATTAGACTCATTCCACTCTTTGGCAATCCTCTACATTGTCGTCAGATTGAGACCTAATCAATCCGAAACTTTCGTATTGGAACTTCCGGTATGAATGCCAAGCAGTACAGCATGTCGTTTCTAGCGGAGTAAATTGCGCCATAGTGTGTGTTTTTTTTTTTTCTCACAGACGCTGCCCAATTGACCCCTCTATAATCTGCATTCAACCAAATCAGAAACAAACAAGGTGCATGCGCAAAATGAAAAATATGAAATGGCGACAATTTACTCAACGCATGTATCACCTAATCCCTGTATATTTTATACTGGATGTCGTATTTATTTTTCATAATCCATAGCCCAAATAAATAGTTTAAATACCCTACAAAAAAAGATAACCCTTTATGAAGTCGTCAAAAAACAAACGTTACGGCAGTTTTTTGGGGGGGTTTTTATGCACAAATCCCTTTCATAAAAAAATAAAATAAAAAAATAAATAAATCTCCAGAGACACGCATACCAGACTAGGGTTAATACATCTTCCGTTTCAAATTTAGACACCCCCACCTTTCCCTGACTTGACATCTATGAAAGTAACTCTATACTGATACTTATTATTAACACCCAACACTCGCCAGCCCAATTTAAACAATTCGCCCTAGGTGTTACCATGGAAATTTTGATTTCAATTATAAAAACACGTAAATTTCAGAAATACGTTATTCCAAAAAATATTTCGCTTGAAGATGGAACAGAGCTTATTTTAACTCAATTTAATTCAAATAATTATATTGAAGTTTTCGGCTCTTGTTTTGAAACATGAGACCTCTTATGTCGCGAGTTGGAATCATATTTTTAAATAAATAATTATATATATATATATATATATATATATATATATATATATATATAATTTATATTATATTTTTATTATATACATTTCTTTCCTAAACTTATTCTTGCGTAAGTGAATATAACGAACCCAACTGGAATTGGAACTCGACTCTCCGAGCAATTATCCATTACACCACTGTCATATTCAAGCTTACAGTACTAAGCAGTCACTAGTCTAGGTAGTGACAAGACTCGCCATCGAAGAAGGAGAGGTGGTAGTAATAGTAGTAGTAGTAGGAGGAGGAGGTGAAAATGTCTTTCATCGGCATAAATTAAAATGCATATTTATGATTGAAGATAGACATAAGATCTAATAAGTATAAAATAGATATATATTAGCTAAATAAGAAAGAGAAACGAATGAGTGAATGGAGAGAGAGAGAGAGATACAATAGTCATGTGAAAAAAATCCTTGGAACACAGAATAACTCGAAATTACCTAAGCTCCATGTGGAAACTTCGGAAATAAAATGATTCCGTTTACCATTCTAACTATTTCCGAGAGATTGTTCTATGGAATGAAACTCCTCTGACAAGACTGATTCTAGATTCCACACGATATAAAGATTCTTTCCTTACAAAAAACCAAAAACTTTTCTCTAATTTCATTTTTTTTTTCTAATTTCAATTAACTTATTTTTCATGAAATTCAATTTTATCTGTCAGCATGATTCAACCGCATTCGTATTTATTCTTCCTTGTTTTTGTTCACCAATATCGAATCGCTCTTGGGCAGGAGGGAAAACAGGCCCAAAGTTCGGTTGTTAAAATTCTTATAGCGACAATTGAACATATGTGTCTATCTGTTTTGAGGACGGAGTGTGTCAACATCAGCAATGGTTACAGCATATGTTGAGGGCCCCTCCCTTTTTACACAAATGGACTCACCCAGTATATACATATACTACGGCTACGTGAAAACCCGAGAGCAAGACCGGAAGAGAAGGAGAGTGAAAGGTTGTAGGTAACCGGAAGTGTGAGAGTAAGGTAACAGACAGAACGAACGTAGCCAGCAAGAGTCACAGTGAGCGAGCACGTAGACTCAGTAAGAAGTCATACAGCGATACTTCAATACCAAAGACTGTATATATATATATTTTGCTACTAACCCGTATTCCTGGAACTACTAACCTGCATTACCAGTTTGTATTATTGCGTTAATACATTATTTTCCTATATTCATTCTTGGCGTTTGTCATTTATTGCTACTGGATTTCATCCCGGAATCCACAACAGCATATAAAATAACATGGAAACTTTTCATTTGGTACATGTACGAATGCTTGTCAGAACTTGTAAAGATTCACATCAGATAATCTACCATCAAAATAAAAGCCATATTGAATTATGATTAAATATATATATATAAAAGACATTTTTATGTTTAGCATTCTTTTTCAGAGAAAATATTCGTCCTTTGAAAGGATTCGAACCTGCATCCTATACGGAACCGTCATT
The DNA here is from genome assembly GCA_903632075.3 of Acanthosepion pharaonis. Lineage (NCBI taxonomy): Eukaryota > Metazoa > Mollusca > Cephalopoda > Sepiida > Sepiidae > Acanthosepion > Acanthosepion pharaonis. The sequence goes on from CAHIKZ030004854.1 coordinate 463,707, forward strand.
TACGCTGACGTGCCGACTCGGCCACAAAGGAGCGTTCGGTAGGCAAGGTCGAATTTTCTATGAAAATTTCTCGGACATTTAGGCCGGTAAATGTTATTTAATACTGTTTATTATAAACAGAACATTTACTTAAATACTTGTATCTATAAAAAGAATGTTAAACATAAAAATGTCTTTAATAAATTGTCGGTCTTTGTCCAATTATTAATGTATATATATACATATATATTTAGCGGAAACGCCTACAATAAAACAAATACTAAGAGTGATACTTTCTAGAAAAGGGATACTTAAAACATTGATATCAAACAATGCAGCAGAATTCTGCAATTAAGATCTATGCAATTGATTGAGACGGATTAGTTGCTTCCCTTAGAAAACACCACCGTATTACTCATAATCTCATAAGATTGCGGAGAGAATGGTGCCGACAGCGAAAATGGAATCAGAAGAATTTTTTCCAGCTAGAGATAATATAGACGGTTACTTACCAAGTTACTGTTTAGTTATAGGACGATTCCACATGCAGACAGATTAAAAAGCCTATCTGTGTTAATGATTAGACAAATAAGGTCTCCATTAACAATGTCTTATTCGACAAATGAAAGGGCGTGGCTTTAGAAAGACAATGAAGCAACTCCTGAGAGAGCAAATTTCATCATGAAAAGGAGACATAACACGCTCATTATATCAAAGAAAGGTAAAAGCCTCGTCGACGTTACCGCCATGAATGACCCTACAGGATTTGGAACTACAGCCGACTTCGCTCCTCGGAGACACTCAAGCCAACTATCATGACAAGCAACGACCATATATAGCGATTTTCCAGGCGTAGCTTGGATGTGGCACAAGGCCGAAAGTAAGGAGCACCTAGTGAGGATCGAACTCACTACTCATTCGTAATTGTTCTAGCGAGTCAAGCTTGCTAACCATTACACCACCTCGAGGTGCCCAAAGGAACGACCATATATATTTTACACTGGATGTCAGAGTGAAATGTTTCGTATCAAATGTAAGACTTATGTAGCTACAATTGTACACATATGATATATACATACATATCATTCCACCTTCTTTAGTATGAAAATGTTGATATCTATCCTATTTAGGGTAATAACATACATATATGGAGAGATTGTCTCTACCTGGTGATAATTACTCTCTTCGTATTTTATATGCTATTCATCCAATGAACAAAAATCCCGATGTGTCAATTTTGCGAAAGAAAAAAATAATTTTGGACTAACTATGGTAAGCAATTATATGCTTCTTTTCTGTTGGATTTCTTGCATAGGACGATTCCACTTGCACACAGATTGCAAAGCCAATCTGTGTAGACGAAAAACTTGTGAAAGGCCTTTGAGTTTAAAACCGCTATATGCATTCTTATGTGACCTCTACATTGATGGTGCTGACCCACTTAATTTGTCAAAACTCTAACAAATGTCATGTATGTCGCTGTGGATGTATCTCGAGATTGTCTGGTTTAAATTCCTTACACTCAGAAATTCTTAGACAAAGTGCTGTTTGGATAAAAGACACCCGTCCACAAACAGTTACTGAAGCTAAAAACTATCTAAGATTGAAGTCATATCCTGCTTTGTAAGAGCCCGTTGTAAGATTGCGTGATCAACCCTGTCTTCCTAGAATGCCAAACAACCATTGTTAACCATTTTCTCTCACAAAGATCGATTTTCTGTCAAAGTTTGATTGCCCTCTGTATCAATATCAACATTTTATTATTGCTTTTCGGCAGCACCTTTAAAACAATGTTTTTTGTTTGTCTGTTTCGGTTGTCTATCACGTGGTAACTCTCCGTAAAATAGCTGCTTAAGTAACCTGTCATCTCCCATTCTAGTGAGGTGTTCAGACTATCTAATTTGGTTACGGATGAGGAGCTTTTCGACAGAAGATATATTGGTCCGCTGAAAAACAAAGTTCTCAGGTGTAAACGATTGCCACTTTATGATCAACTTACTCCTAAGACACTATTTTCTCTTTCTCCCTGTTATTCTCTCTCACTCTCTACCCTCCATATATATATATATATATATATATATATATATATATATATAGATAGATAGATAGATAGATAGATAGATAGATAGACCTAAAAGCATATAAACCTTTTACTTTCAACCCATTCTGAAAGATTGGATGAGGATTTTCCTTGGATTCATTTCAGAAAAAGGTTATATGAATTTCTTGCTTTCGAGTCATTCTGAAAATGAGATGAGGATTTACCTTTAATTCGATGCAAAAAAGCCGAGGAAAATATATTAACAACTTTCGACACGAAGTAAAGATTATAAAGAAAATATACAGAATAAATATGAACGGCTTTTTGAAAGTAACTCATTTTCTTTCTTCTTTAGTCACGAGAAACGTTGGCTTAGAGAAAAAGTACAATGATTCATTAGTTAAGAATTCACACAAATACACATCCACACATTTTTTTTCTTCCGATTTTGGACCTGATGAAGCTTAGAAAGGCGAAATGCGTAATCAAATCTAGTTTCAATGAAACTTTTTACATTTGTCAAATTCTTTAAAAATATTACCGGATTCTATATCCTAACCACACACACACACATACACACACACACATCCTGCCTTTTATAGATAGAGATACAGGCTGTATCAAAATACTTTTACCAATTTTGGTGCGGGTTCCACACACCATAGTCTACACACACATATGTCCAGAAATCCTTCGTTTTTAATCTAAAGAAAGTTTACGGAAGATGATACTGGGTTGCCATAGGACAAGGTTACATTTGTCATTCGTGTAAATTTGTGGCAAATCTGACTTCAGCGTTCAACTTGTGTAGTAGTGAGTTAACTGAGAAGTGCTCCGTTTAGCAATGGCAGGATATTCATATCGCAAGCAGGCAGATATGATTTTTACATATGGCCGCACGTATAGTAGCCGAGTCATCCAAACATTGCTGCTGTTTATCGTCGCGTTGCTGAGGCAGATTCCATGGCGCCACAAACTATGGATTGAGAAAACCTTCTTCTTCTTCTTCTTCTTCTTCTTCTTCTTCTTCTTCTTCTTCTTCTTCTTCCTTCTACTCTTCTTCTTGTTCTTTCTCTGCTTTTTCTTATTCTTCCTCCTCCTCCACCTCCTCTCCTTCTTCCTTATCTTCTTCTTCTTCTTCTTCTTCCTCCACCTCTTCTTCTTCTTCTTCTTCTTCTTCTTCTGCTTCTTCTTCTTCCTCTTCTGTTTGTTTTGTTTTACCTCAATGTGTTATTTAATGCCGATAAAATTTTTAAATAATATTTTTTTTCAAAATTGCATTGCTGTATAAAAATGCCTAGCACAAACAGTAACACCTCTGTCAACATTAACATGAACGGAAATTCACCTGAGGAAGTGTCTAGTTTTAAATACTTAGGAGCAATCTTATCTAAAGATGGTATTTGCAACTCGGAAATCCGCACACGGATTACCGCAGCCATGGAAGCGATGCTCATATTGATAAAATCATTTTTCTAACAAAGTACAGATTGTAAAATCCCTGGTAGTCTCCATTCTACTGTATGGATGTGAAACGCGAACACTTTTGGCAGAAACAGACAGAAGGATCCAAGCGTTTGAGAACAAATGAATGAGAGAACTCATTGGCATCTTCTATTGGGAAAATCAAACTAATGAGTCTGTGTAGAAAAGGCTTGAAAGTTTTGTAGGCCACGAAGGATCTCTTCTCGCCACTATCAAAGGGATCAAAATGACACGACAACCTGTGCAAGACCATCATGTAAAGCACCTTTGAAGTTGGACATGGGAGAGAATACCATCGTAAAAACTGGTTGGACACTATCAAACAATGGACAATGGACAGGCATGACTAAACCAGACGTTCTGATGGTTGCCTTTCATAGAGATGGGGGAGATTTAGAGTGGTTTCTGCATTCGGATCCGATTAAAAAAGTCAAGGGGATGACGTGAAGGATGACGATGATAATTGCTGGTATTAAAACCTATTTTTACACCGTCATAGTGTTTTAACTCAGTTTGGCTGTCAACATTTTGCCAATTTCTGGGACCCTAACATGTGCTACCACCCCGGGTCAGGGTGGAGCTGAGAACAACATCAATTATGAGGTAGTTCCACGCTCCTCAAGACCTCATGATCAGAGGCCTTGTGTCGGATGTAGTTTATCGTCTTGACCAGGACGCTTCTTCTTTTCTTCATTCGCCCCTCACCCCGGAAGAAGTTATTAAGACACTGACGTTCTGAACAGTCCACATTCTCCTCGATCCGTCGCGGTTTGTGTGCCAAAGGATTTTTGGTGTTTTGGGCGTTTTAACCTGTCGAAGCCCATCCCACTCCGTCAATAGATTTCATAAAACATGAGCCGACACAAATATTCTTAACATATATTCAATATAGTAATATATTACTAGATTGGTGGCAATGTCTCATCATTTTACAGTTAAAATAGCTAGAAGCAACCGAAAATTCTATGCTAAGAGTTTCTTCTCTCGCCCTTCTCGACTGTGAAACGTTTTTTTGCTTCCCAGTCAACTTTGATTTTCAAAAATTGAAATGCAATGTCAATCATTATTTTCGGTCTTCATTAAGGTTGTTCTTTTATTGTTCTCTCTAATAATATTTTTATTTTTTATTATATTTTTTCACACTCAGTATACCCCTGCATTATAGTGGCTTTGTTGCCATGCAAGGTTGAAATGCTTTTAAAGAAATCCTATAGATATGTTGAATTTCACATTCCATAGTTATCGTATTAATATAACGTAAGAATTGTACAAGAATTGTTACGTTAATATCAAATTTATTGTGAAAACATTGACTTGCATAATTAAATCAGGAATCCTGAGTTCACATAAATCCTATAAGATTGAGACAATTAGCCGGATACGCAGACTGATCGATTTATTGATTTAATCATTGTAGAAGATTTATTCTATCAACACAAGCCTATGAATAGTGATACAGAGTGCGATGGATAAACTGCGGCCATATTATATTTTTAAATTCGCGCATGCGCGTTTTTTTTTTTCTTTTTCATGTTGTAGGCCTCACAGTATAGTAGGCACGGTTTGGCACAATCTGTATGAAAAAATGCACCATCACAAAATTCTCTCCGCCAGAAATTTGGAAATGACATGCCGTACTGCTTGACATTCGTGCCGAAACCTTCAATACAAACATTTCATAATGTTTGGGTATCAATCTGAGGAGAGTGCAGAGGATTCAGAAAGATTTGGATGAGTCTGATGATAATTAGGATGGTGTTTGGGGTGGTCACTAGGGATGGCGACACTATGCATCCTTCTATCTTTCCATAGGGTCTCAGACTCAATACAGATGCCTGCATTGAGGAGGTGGTACTGCCTTGAGGCAACAGAATGGCTGCTGTATCTGGCAACAGGACTATGCAGCATGCCACACAGTCAAGAGAATCCAGTCTTCGTCGTCAGACATTTTCAACTGCCACTCACTCCTTATATCTTGCTACTTAACTCCTCAGACTGCAACTCCCTTGATTATTGTGTAGCGCGCAGTTAAGCGAGCGACCAAAAACGACAAAAGATGAGCTAAAGGCAATCGTTGTGACAGTAACCACTAATTTAAACAAGGAGTCCGTTCTGAAGTGATGGAGGATAATCCGATGTCGTCTGAAGCCCATGGTTGAAGCCAATGGCAATTTTAATAAATGTAGAGGGTGGTCCGAATGTCTTGTCAGCCTTATATATCATAATCGTTTGTATTTCAACGCTCTGTGGGCTATTATCAAGGAGTAAACAGTCGCAGAATGCCCATCATTTGAAGGACGCCGTTTGCAGCACAGCTTTGTAAAATATAAACACAGGACACGGTGCCGCCTCAATTTGTGCCAGGAATAGACATTCTCGATGTGTGAGAGCGTCAATGAAAATGAATAAACTGAATCCAGTGCATGTGTTTGTATTACTTGTACTTGTATACTTCTATTGTTCTCATTATTTTTTGATAGAATCTGACTAGACTTTCTGACCATCTTGTATTCTTTAGCATTGCAAGATATCTCTGTGTAATTTTGGTAATTATGTGTTAAAATGAAACGTCAGTGTTATTTTCATTTTGGCGTCATTTTGACAATTTATCCATCGCATTCTGTAATAACTCGTCAATTTCTTTTTCTCGTCTTCACTTCCTGTTTTAACCAAATTTGAATCAATCCCTCCTTTTTAATTATTTATTTTAAAACGTATTGTGTCGTTATTGGAGAGGTCAGGTGAATAACACCGTATACGATACGACATCATTTTACTACGTTCTTCTTCTTCTTCTTCTTCTTCTTCTTCTTCTGTTTGTTTTGTTTTACCTCAATGTGTTATTTAATGCCGACAAGATTTTTTGAGCTGGCACAATTCAGTAAACCTAGCAATTGGTTCAATAAATTAAGAAATAAATAAAGTTAAGCAGAAAAATCAGTTTATTTTGGAATTAATAGAAATTTATAAATTCCTCTAAGGAAGAATTCATTCGCTTTTTATCATTTACTAGCAGTAGAGCCCGGCGTTGCCCGGGGATGTAACAGTAAGAGATAGATCAAGTATCGACCATCATAAAGACTGAAAAATAAAATTGACAAAGATTATTGTTTAACGTTGACGTACACGCATGTCTTAATTAGTGTTTTTTTTTTTTTTTTTTTTTTTTTTTTACGAATTGGTCAAACCCAAACTCAAACAAAGGCATTGTTTTCAATCGTTGAATAGAATTTTCTTATAAACAATTGTCTTGTAAATGGAATTTTTAAAGCATTCTGAATGTAAAAATAAAGAAAAAAGTGTGCAAGACAATAAGAAACACTACCTGCCCCACAAAAAGTGAAGTTTTGTTGAAATCGGTTTAAAAATGTAGGAAATCCGATCCCATATATAAACGAAAACACACACACACACACACACACACACACACACACACACACACACACACACACAAACAACCTGGGTTTTATAATAAGTATAACTCGATATGAGTTGTCACCCTTTCATTCTCGACAGCGATGCCTCTTAATCGTGTTTTCAAATTGATTTCGTGCAAAAGCAATTGTGTTTTTCCAATTTTTGGTGCTGTCAGAACCACCGCAAGGTAATTTTACGTAGTCCCGTGAAGTTTTGTTGAAATCGGTTGAAAAATGTAGGAAATCCGATCCAATATATAAACGGACAGACACACACACACACACACACACACACACACAACCTGTGTTTTATAAGTATGATTTTATTGTTTTTTATTTATTAATTCTTCTGATATATCATTAAAAAATATATTTGCCTCTATTGTTTACGGCCTCCTCTCAATGATTTATTAACTGTTCAATGCCTTGTCGATAGAAACTACTTTTTAATATCCACGAGTTGCGTGGTGCCAATCAAGTAAACTGGTGTCAATGTGTGTTTCCTCCATGCTCGGTGTTTCCAGACCTTACCCATTGAGTGAAGATGACAAGCAACAATAACGAGATAGCTTACCATCTTCCCAGATAATTTTATAGTGTTCTAGAGCGGTTCTTTAATAAGTGCGAGCAATTGTTTCTAGAGCGGTTCTTTAATAAGTGCGAGCAATTGGTTCACATCAAACTGAGCAGATCAGTCAGAAGGCGGAGAATATGTGAATTCAAACACCCCCCCACCACCTTGAAACGGGAAAACCATTTCTGTCGGTAACGATGTCATCGCCGTACATGGCACAAATGAGATATACTAAGAAGCAAAAAAGAAATGCTATGAAAGATTATTATTCGAGAACATTCGCACAAGATCAGAAAAGCACGAACGAATATATGTAACCGTATCCGGAACATTCGCCTTAAACATTTTAGCCGTAGAAAAAATCGCCGTATAGGATTTTTCTCATAAGACAATTTCGTCCCATCTTTTTTCGATACCCTTATACTGAACGTCTGTTTTGTAGTAATGTTCAGTAATGCAAAGTACCTTCTTATCAATTATATATGGATGTCTTGTTTACAGGGTCAAACATCAGAAACGAAATTAAAAAGTAAACATTTATTTTAAAAAATAAAAGACTCAAAATATATCAAATTAACAAAGACATAATTTAAAATGTGTGCATATTCCAAGCAATGCTTTTTAAATAATGTGTCTTTTTCGTTGGACTGTAATGAAGCATTATCCGCTGAATTTTGGCATTGATATCAATATATATTTTCTTCATTTGTGCTGCATCTGAAATATGAAATTGCGTAACGCAGGTTCTAGTGTCAAGTTGAAATTTTGCGTTCCATCACTAACGAGGATGAATAATCTGGGATTTTGATCCTATAACTTCGTTTATTTTAATGTTTAAATCCAAGTAGCAATAGTGTCAGATAGATATACTTGATAAAAAGGTTCTTCGCATATTAAAAAAATGCGGCGAATTTGTCTTACGGCAAAAAACCTATACGGTAAAGATTTCTGCGGCGAAAATTCCTGAAGCGAGTTTTCCTACGATAAAAATATTTACGGCAAATGTTCTTAGAAACATATGCAACATTAGTAAAATTAATAACAATACATTTCATGATCTTCAAACTATATATATTAAAAAAGATATTTTTATCTTGAAGGTATAAAATTATATACAAACTATCTATAGTTGAAAGTATAAAGTTACGTACCAATATATTTAGATTTCGACATTAAATTTCCGACATGTGCCCGATGAAGTGAATTATTTTTCGGGAGTATGAATGCTTTTGGTAGGAATTGAACTAACTAGCACTCCATTATGTTGGGGAATCTACCTACTGGCAAGATATACGCTTGTAAGATAAAGATGCAAGACATATCCGCTTTTATGTTCGTTGGCAAAGAAAACTGGCTGGCAATGGAGTTTCCTCGAAGAAAAAATGGAATTAGAACCTCCAGGAAATTAAAAGGAAAAGAGCCAAAAATATGGACGAAAAAAATAAAAAAGGAAAGAATAGGAGAAGAGTTAAGTAATGAAAAGAATATGACAAGAGGTAGGTAAAGATAAGAGAAGTGGTAGGTAAAGAAAAGTATGAGAGAAGAGTTAGGTAAAGAAAAGAATAGGAGAAGAGGTAGGTAAAGGAATGAATAGAAGTGGTAGGTAAAGTAAAGAATAGGACTAGAGGTAGGTAAAGATAAGAGAAGTGGTATGTAAAGTAAACAATGGGTGAAGTGGTAAGTAATGAAAGAATAGGACAAGAGGTAGGTAAGAAATAGGCGAAGTGGTATGTAAAGAAAGAATAGGAGAAATGGTAGGTAAAGAAAAGTATAGGAGAAGAAGTAGCTAAAGAAAAGTATAGGAGAAGTGGTAGTTAAAGAAAGAGTATGACAAGAGGTAGGGAAAAAAGGAATAGGAGAAGTGTTAGGTAAATAAACAATAGGAGAAGAGGTAGGGAAAGAAAAAAATAGGTGAAGAGGTATGTAAAGAAAAGGGAAGTGGTAGGCAAAGAAAAGAATAGGAGAAGAATTAGGTAAAGAAAAGAATAGTAGAAGAGTTAAGTAAAGGAAAGTATAGGAGAAGAGGTAGGTAAAGAAAAGAATAGGTGAAGAGGTAAGTAAATAAAAGAATAGGACAAGAGGTAGGTAAAGAAAAGAATAGGTGAAGTGGTAGGTAAAGAAATGAATAGGAGAATTGGTAGATAAAGAAAATAAATAAATCTCCATAGACATGCAAACTAGACGAGGGTTAATACATCTTCCGTTTAAAATTTAGACACGCCCACCTTTCCCTGACTTGACATCTATGAAAGTAACTCTATAGTGATACTTATTATTAACACCCAACACTCGCCTACCCAATTTAAACAATTCGCCCTAGCTGTTACCATTGAAATTTTGATTTCAATTTTTAAAACACGTAAATTTCAGAAATACGTTATTCCAAAAATAATTTCGCTTGAAGATGGAACAGAGCTTACTTTAACTCAGTTTAATTTAAATAATTATACTGAAGTTTTCGGCTCTTGTTTTGAAACATGAGACTTCCTATGTCGCGATTTGGAATCATATTTTTAAATAAATAATTTTATATATATATATATATATATATATATATATATATATATTTCACCACTTTAGCCTCTTATTCAGTACATTTTGTATTCAGAGTCAACCCGAATAGAATAATAAGCTCACAGCATGATTTGAAACTACATTTTTATTCATCGAAAAAAATATCATCGGCAACTACAAAGTGATTGAAAAGTAAATCCCTGTTTTATATATTATTGACTCTCCCGTCTTTTAAGGAATATATTTAGACTGAAAATTGCATTAAACATAAAATAGAAAGTTACTTTTCAATCACCATGTTCTTATTATTATAAAACAATCGTGACCAGTGTGACACCATTTAAGGGCACAAAAAGAAAAAAAGGAAAAAAAAAGAAAGGAAAAAGAGAAAGGAAAGAAAGGAAAAGAGAGGCGAGACTTAAGCTTAGATGATAAAAGAAGCCACCCACGACCGGGGACATTGACAATGTTATTTTGATAAGTAGCAAATGGCGAAAGATTTCATTACCATTGCAGAAAATTTCTAAATGGATAAGAAAATCGACTATGTTCTGGTGGCGAACTTGTGTTATCGGGGATAGATAACAGCCACTTAATGCTGGCGAACATCTAATTAACAAACCACAGACCGGCTAGCTAAAAACTCCGAGACAATTGACAATGTTATTTTGATAATGGAAAAGATAGTGAAAATTCTGACCACCAGTGTCGTAGAACTGTCTGACAAAGAACAGGTGAATATAGAGCTTTGGATAGATAAGAAAAATTAACTGTGTCAGAGGGGGCAAACAATATTGTCGGGAAAGGATTTAATAGGTCGCCTGCTAACGGAACACGAAGCCAACCCTGGGTCACGTCTTGGCCGTTTTGACAAGACATCTATGGGTGTTAGAATTCGGTTGTGATAACAAAACTATGTTATCAGAAATTGGCACCAAGAATGCAAATACGGCTAGAACAATGGAACTGTTTTTTTCGAGACGACGGTCGACTGTGTTTTCGCTAAACGACTACCCCACTTGATAATTGTCATTGATGGATTGGGGGATGAGACTGCGATTAAGGAAAGAAAAGGAAAAGAGAGAGATAATTTTTTTTTTTGAGCAAGATATATATATATTTTTTTCTTCCTAAAACAAAGCCAGCCGGATCACACACACCCGGCTGGACAGCATTCGCCGAATGATAACGAGGGCCAGGCGGAGGTGTTCACGTGACGCAAGGAGGGAAGATGCCACCGCCCATTTAGAGGATAGGTATGAGAAGTTGCTACGAAGAAGTGGGGGGAACCGTTGACGCCCCTCTGAAATATGGTGAGATATCCATATGAGAATAAAGAGAAGGTGGGAGTAATAGAAGACTTCCAAAAATGGAAAGGAGTGGAAAATTCCTAACCAAAAATAAAAAAGTGGATATGGATTTAGAATTATCGAGGAACCTCCAACCCCGACAAACCCGACCCGGTTTTGGTCGGCGTCCATATAAGCAAAGTCGCAGCGAGCAAAAATCAGTTTGGTTCAGAGTTCAGTTGAGTTCAGTTCAGTTCAGAGGAGTTCAATCCAGAGTGCTCAGTTGAAGCAGGCCTCGCAGCTGACTAAGATTCGCGCAACTTCCGAACTCATCTTCAATCCAAGAACAATTTATTTTGAAGAGCGTCATAGATCCATACCACCAAAATAAGTTTTTCGACTATCGCCTGAAGACACACCAAGAACCAATTTCTTAAAGAACAGACAACTTAAGATGTTAAAACTCGCCTAACAAAAACAACGTGTCACAATCCATATAGCGGGTCGGGAGATAGACGCAGTCCTATGTATCCAGCAACCAGATATAAAGTATTGTTATCCATTTTTTTTTGATACCTTGAACTTTTGAGTTATCATTTTCTTTTCTTTTATGCATATTTGTGTGGTATCACCCTCGTTTGAACTCAATTTGCATTACGGCCCCAACGACTGATTGATTTCGTCTGCCTAAGATCAATTCACAACGTGGGTAGGCGGACTGGAGATCAACGCAGTTACTTTGGTAACCAGACGTTGGAAGCGAGTTGGGAACGACGAGGCTGATATCGAATCTAACCAGATTCCCATCCGCATCACCAAAAGGTTAGAACGTCACATTTGGGTGCCGCGACCGATACCAAGCCAGTTGGTCGTCACAGGACTGGACGAAACGACTGACGCAAACAGGCGGTCGTCACGTTTGGAGCGGCGACACCCGAACGAAGCAGCGAGGGGCGGAGAAGGCTGTGTGGAGAGGGACGTCACACAGCTATTTTCATTAAATCAGTTCGAGGTATATTTTTACAATATATAACTCCTGCAAAGGTGGTAAAGCCACTAAGACACAATTAGATTTCGGTATTAAATAACCCAAAGAGATTGATATACCGCTAAACTAAATAAACCAACCAACCTAATAACATTATGAAGGTCATTACTAGATTGGAGGCAAAGGCTCATCATTTTACAGTTAAAATGGCTACATGTATCTATCAGTTCTAGGCGTAAAGTTACTACTTTCGCTTTTCTTCCCGCTCAACATTGACCTTCAGAAATGCAAATGCAATGTGAAGCGTTAACTTCTGTTTTTCTTAATTCCTGTTCTTTTTATGTTCTCTCCTCTTAGTATTTTTTTTCTTTTTCCGATATCATCTCATACTCAGTAACCTCTTGCGTCTTAGTTGCTTTATTGCCTTGCTTGGGATAAAATACTTAAGTAAAATAAATACTTACAAGCCGAAAGTAAGAATGAGGAAAACAAAGGCCCAGGATGGAAGAAAAATATTTTAGATAATAATGATTTAGTGATATAAATCTTGCTAATTAACCCATAGCTGGGAGAGAAGTAATGGATTTATACCTCTTCCAAGGGAACTTATTTAACCATTACTCCAGAATTAATGCCTCTAGAATTAATGATACCTGAATAAAAAATCATCTCTTGAATAGATACAACTGTTAAAAATCAAGTGACAAATATTAATGGCTTGTGAGATAAACAATTACAAAAATGTATGTATGTATGTATTTTAGACCATCCATAAACAGGTTAAGTTACTTTTAAAAGCAGTTCCCGGTACAAAATGATGAGGTAAAAATACTATCATTTTTATTATTACTTATATATCTTAATTGGGATTCAACGACGTTTCTAAAGATTTATTCTTCTGGGATTCATAGTTAACACATTACATTAAATTTGAAGAAATTGTCTTCAGACAGGTGTAGTCTTTTCCAAAATCACCTGTATATTTTTATTAATTACTAGTTAAAAAAATTCCAAACCCTAAAAGAATGAAAGGCACCAATGACGCCTTAAAGAAATTATATCCTGATTTAAAATATGAAAATTAATTATGTTTACGATATCAACAGATATATGTTTTACTTGTTTACATTAAAAGATAAATTTCTTCGTATAAAATTTATTTTCAATAAAAAATTAATATTTAATACAAATGACATCGAGAGAAGGTTTATTGTTCCACGGGGGTTCATAGCTAATATACTGCGTGAAAATTTGAAGTAAATAACTTATAGTAGGTGTAGTATTTTTCAAAGTAATAAATATATTTTATTATACATATGTTTCTTCCTTGCATCTATTAAAAAATATGTGACGGCTGCAAATCAGCGTGCGTCTATTTATTTATTTACCATCAGGTCACGTGACACATATAACCTTTTCACCTTTCAAGCAGTTAATTAATGTTCTAATATGAATTTTATAAATATGTGTTGTTTTATGAACATATAAAATTATTTAATAATATTGTAGTATTTTATTATGAGCATTTATTACTTTTCATAAGCATAATATTTAAAATATAATATGCAAGTGTTTTTTATAGACTCAGATAGATATAAGAATGTGTATCGAAAACAAATAGTGAATTTCCTATTAAACATGCCGTAAAAACAGAAAAACGATCTTGTCTAATTTTAATAAAATTTGGCACTGCAATCGACTGCATTAAAAAAAAGGCTTATGAAAACATCACATTGAAAAACCTGTTCCCGTATAATTACTAAAGTTAAGCAACATCGAGTCAGGTCAGAAGCAGATGCTGTAAGCGCAGATTAAATCATTTTACAATTTAAAATGTTTTATGAAATTAATTTAAATATCCTGCAAATGTTAGATAAACCGTACAAAATAAATGAATAAACGATGCACCCGACAGAGGTTTAAGGCATATGATCCTAAATTGGTTGGAGTATTTTGTATCATTCTCAGGAACACACACATTCACACAGTTTTATTATTATATAAATAATAATGATAATAAAAATCCGAAGGTTTCATTCTTTTCTTAACTAGAAATTACCAAGTACACAAACTGAAAAATTGTGGTAGCCCAAAATTCAGTTTCTGTGATACATTTCCAGAAACAATTAACCGTCTTGTATTTGGTTGCACGGTATTGGCATCCACTGAATATAAAAGCCGGCATGACTGAGTAAGCCATTATCTGCACTGGAAAATATATGCAATGGAAAATATGCAACATTTACAGAAAGAAAACAGCAAGAAACTTGTATGAACATCACCCAAACACCGTTACAGTGATAGGAACTGTAAAAAATTCGATAGAACTTCAAAACAGCCCAACAGAATCAAATCTAATCTCCCAGACATTGTGATCACCCAGACGTTGTGATCACCCAGACGTTGTGATCACCCAGACATTATGATCACCCAGACATTGCGATCACCCAGACGTTGTGATCACACAGACATTGTGATCACCCAGACATTGTGATTACCCAGACATTATGAGCACCCAGACATTGTGATCACCCAGACGTTGTGATCACACAGACGTTGCGATCACCCAGACATTGTGATCACCCAGACAGTGTGAACACCCAGACATTGTGATCACCCAGGCATTATGATCACTCAGACATTGTGATCAAGGACCACAAAAAAAAATGAGCTTTCTTATTGACGTAGCAGTCATTGCAGATTCTAATGTATCTTTGAAGATCTTCAAAAACTATCAAAATATATCATTGAAGGAAAAATCTCAAAAACTGTGGCACATAAGGATATCAATAATTCCTTTAATATTTGGAGCACTCGGATTGATTGGAAAACGTTCGATAGACGCAATGAATAGATCCCTGGTTCTGAGGTTAAATTATGATGAATGGAAAATGTCATAATGCCATTTCTGTCATTAGATTTCTGGTTGGGAGCCGGGAAGAAATTAGTATACAATAGAAATCAAAGGAATGTGGCAATTAAAAACAAGATTAGTATCAGTCATAATAAGTGTGCTTCGATACGATAAAAATAGAACAAAGCAACACATTGAAAACATTTCTGGATATCACGGCTTAAGAGAAATACAAAAATTTTCTTGATAGGTACAACCAACACACTAAGAAGAATTTTCTCCACGTAACGCTGTCGATTTTATGGGAGTTAGAAAAACTAATCATGGAATGTAGCCATGACGACACACTACTACCTGCTTAAGTTTATCGAGCAGTCTTTTTAAGTAGTGTGACCATAGCAAATATCGAAATGATGATGATGATGATGATGATGATGATGATGATGATGATGATGAAAAAATAATAAATAAAAATACGATATCGTACTGAAAGTTTTTCGGTCCAATCCATTTTCAAAACTTTTACTAAACATTGAAAATCTTTCTTAAAGCCGGGATTTCTTTTTCTGTAGCTTGAATATTTAAAGGCTCAGGGAAGACGTTAAATATGGCTGAAAGTTTTGGATAATGAAGAAATAGAGAAACCGAGGTGATTAAAGTAAATATTTGCCAAGTTTGGCTTCGTTGGGTACCAGTCTACATTAGTCGGTCAACCAAACAGACATCGATCTTTCAAATAATACACTTGCGTACGGGTTTATGAGCATTTTCTGAATGGCAGGCGTTCCTGATGAATATTTAATAAAGCCAAAGAAATAGAATTAAATGTATATAAAATAACCATTCTTTTGTTCTCTGGCTTTTAATTCCAGCCATATTGTTTGTTAACACAAGCAGCATTGTTCGGGTTTCCTGAGCGTCGTATTAACAATGTCATTATTTTTTTAGCTTCTGTTTCGCTTGTTATCTTTCTTTTAATCGCAACATTTCAGTCGATTTGCTGTTGAGTGAAAACAGGAAAAGAAATGATGGAGCTATAAGTCTGTTCAGCTTTCATAACCCAGTTAGTTTGGTGGTGTAATACGTAGCCAAACGTCCATCGGTGAGTGATATCAGTTCAAGCACTAGCCAAGGCTTATTCTTTATATTCAATCATACGTTTGTTTAACGTTTGTAGAAAATAAAAACGACACGAGAAGAAAACAACAGAAATAATAAGTATATACAAATATACTATTAAAGCCGGCAAAAATAATTGTAGGTTTGAAATATAAAGAAATATTTGATGTGTGCAAAAATTTCCCGCTCTTTTTTAACGGTTGCATAAGTTTTCCGTCAATTTGTTTAAGAATCAAAGAAAAGAGTAATTAACTTTCCTGTAATATCGTCCTCCAATATGACAGTAACTGACCACATATGGAGGGAAAAAGGAGATCAACGCCCCCACCCCGTTGGATCAGGTTGAAATAATGGACAGAGAAATCTAGTGAGTACAATCAAAGAGTTGTGAGTTCAATACATGGCTACAGCAGTGGTGAACACAAACTTGGAGGGTTGTGTTAAAAGGATATAACTCAGACATCCGAAAGAGGCATGGCATGTGAAACTAGAACAATCCATCCCGGTGGACAGAATAAAGGGTTTGGTCGAAATTCAAGTCACGCGAAGAAGGCCGGAGCATACAACGGTCGAAACGTTCTGAATATGGTAATGAAGATTAGGATAACAGTCAGAATAATGTTAACAATGTAAGTACTTTTCTTAATGGTTTAAAAATATGAAAGTTGAGATGAAAGAGTAAAAATATTGGATATGTGTAAAAGTTTCAAGCATGGACTTTTTTAAAAAATATATATATACACCTTCGGCTTCGGCTGGGGTACATTCAAAATCATATTAAGCTCAAGCCCTAGGGTGCCGTCTCACCAGGCAGTACTTCTCTTTCGAGACGAGGTTGGAGTCATTACCCGGCGTCTGAAGCGTTCCCAAAAGGGCGGCTTGAGCCATTTTCCCACGGTATTAAACGCCCACTTTTTATAACACTCGGTGGGGGCGCTGAAAACTCCAATATATAAATCTTTTCTGTATTTTCAATCTCTAGTTCTGAAAAGAAGATTATCGATCGATTGATTGATTTGTTTTTTAGGGTTATCAACCTTTGCAAGTTATTTAAAGCCAGAAAAATATTTTTCGAGATTTTTCTAGATAATAATGATATAGTGATGCAACCCCTACTATTTAACCCATAGCTGGTTGGAGAAGAGATGGATTCATACATGTCCGATAAGTATTTGAGCGGAAGTCAATATAACCAACCTAAATCCGATTAAACAATTATAACCACCCATTACACCCAACGCAAATCCAAACTTATAGCAACCAAACTGTCAGCAAGCAGGGAAAGCGGTGTTTCAACCTGATGTGGCCGTAAAAGAAGGGACATGTGAAAACTCTTATTAATACGAAAGAAAGAATTCTCAAAATTGAAAAATTATGACAACTTCTCGTCTGAGAAATTCAAGAAATATAAAACATTTTCCTCTGAAATTCATTAGAAATAAAAGAAAAAGCAAAGAGTATAGAAATGCTCTCCAATAGCGATCCTAGTTACGACAAGAGATCAGCTGAGGTTGAGAAATGCGGTTCTAGCGAAGAACTGAGGTATATCTGAAAAATAACGGAATCGGATGTGCTTTGTGAGCTATAGGCACCGTACACAGTGAGTTCTTGCCACAGGATGAAACCATCAACCAACAATTCTCCAAATAGATCCTGTGCAAGAGACGATAGTTTTGGATGTACAAATCATTCTTACTTCACCTGCTCACAATGCCCTAAGCATCCGGCAATTTCCGACCGAGAATAACATCGCCGTACTAGAATAACCTTCCTATTAACTTGATCTTTTTTCTTCTCCCCAAACTCAAGGGGATCATCAAGGGGAGCTGTATTGAAGGCGAAGAGGCCATCAAGAGGGCGTTAATAACGGAGCTGAGGGGTGTCCAAGAATCATCCTTCCGGCAGTGCATAGATGAATGGTAGAGAAAGATGGAAAAGAGCATTAGACTCCAGAGGGATTTACTTGAAGGGGATAACATGTAGTTTATTGTTTAGAATTGAAATAAATTGTTTGTGACCCCAGCCTCGTTACTTTTCAGACAGACGCGATGTTTGAATTAAAGCGAATTAACAGTAAAATAATACTGAAACAAACCGCCTGCATGCGGAGCGAAAATGAATTCAATAAATATACCAAAATAGAATGAGTTCTAAGAAAAGAATCTGTCTTGTCAGTATATTTATTTAACCTTTACAGTGGGGAGATTCTTTGAGAATTAGAATTCCTACCAGGATTCATTATTGACGGTCATAATCTATCCCTTTCTTACGCTAATACAACCCCACGAACTAACCCTCTACCATGAGTGGCTTTTGGGCTTTGAAGAGTAGTAAAAACAAAAAAACTACATAACTTATTCAGCCTAGAATTAATCATCTTTATGAGTTCTAGATTTAACAAGTCTTCAACTTTACATGATATTGGCTGCATTATCTCGCAATAAAATTCCACTTCTAAGACAGAGAACAGACGTGCGGATAGTAGAACAACACATATATGGATTTTAAATTCATAATCGAACTTTAAAATATTAGTGAGATTGAAACCAGGGCGTGCTGAAGTGTTCCTTACTCAAGACAATAGGTATTAAAAAAAAAAAAAAAAAACCTTATGTATGTTAATTTAGTTAGATTTTGGGAAGTGGAACGGATGGCGCACTTTTTAGAATAACATCTTATTTATCAGTTGTTAGAGTACAATGTGATCAATATAGCGAACAATGAAAAAATTGTTAGACGTTAAAAAAAAACACAAATCGTTTCAACATTTGCTAGAAATCATTAATGGATAATGTCAATAGAGAAAAATAGCCGTTTCCAAACAGGAAACATCAGCATTCATTGATCGAACACTTACTGTTATTCTCGGTGGAAATTTATAAAACCATTCGCCTAAAACCGTTTTTCGGGAAAATAGACTTATAAATTCAATACTATCGATCTCTGTAGTATTGATTGTGTTTGTTTTTTTCCTAACCTTTTCTTTAAGGAAGTGTGGAGAGTCAACAACCTGATTATATTCTTATTTTCTCTCCTATTTATATGATTTCATAGCGTCATTCTATATGGTCTAAGGGAGAATGATCTTATAGAAGGCCTAAAGGATTTATTCGCTTGAAGCCATTTCTAATCATTGATCTATAAAAACTATATTAGTGGAGAAGGGTGACTTAGGAACCAGGCTATGCAAGTCCATTACGCAGGCTAATCGCCAATGTGGAGTGGGAAAAGGAGAACTTCACACTCCGCCCCCGGAAATTATTTACCTCTTCCCCGCACAACCATCTGATTTGATGTGACCTAATTTTAATGTACGAAAATACACTTCTACCAACAGGGTCCGCTTCGGACCTGATACCTTTCTCCACTGGACTTAATGTCACCCCCACATTACCCTGGTGACGATGATTACCGTTATAGGTTACGAGATGAAATAAATTAACAGTTTCTATTTCAACGAGACGGATAGATTTTTAGTTTAATTAAAAACATTAAATACGTTTCCTATCGCTTGACGACAGGTGTTAGAAAATGCCGTTGATTGATGACTGCAAAAGTGAATATTCGTAATTTCAACGTAAAGTAAATTAATATTGTTTTAATTTAAACTGTTTTAATTACCCAAATGTTCTTTTAAGATAAAGTTCAACATTTCTTTTACTCTTATTCCTTTACTTTTGGTATTTTGATTTGAATTTTTATTGGCACTCTTAATTCTCTAAATTGTATCTCACAATATTATTGTGATTTCTAATTATTATTTACACTAGGGACTATTTCAGGAAACCAACGATCAGTTAACTCAGTGCATAAACCTATTTGCATAGTCCAAAAATTAAGAAAAACCTAGGCCGGTCAGTCTGCTAAAGATAGTTTTACTTCACACCCTCCTCTCCCCCCCCATCCAACCTACCCTTCACAGAGCCTTAAAGTCCTTCTATATCACCCTCTTGCGTTCCCTTCTGCTTAATGTCTGCCCTGACTATTACACTTCGGCCTGAAAAACAAATGCTGAAGTATTACTATATTATTACTGACCTTTATTTGAATTAAGATCTCTTTTATTAAATTAATTTGAATCGACTTGGTTTGTCCTGCGTAAAAACAACGAATCGTATCGGTCAAAGTAAAATATGCCTCAATATAAAAATCTCAAAATTATAGAATAAATTTTCGGCTAGGTGAAACGACTACTACCAACCACTAATCCCTTAGCCCTCTCTTTACCCATCCCTTCTATTTCACCTTCCATCCCACTACCAATCTAATGTATCCGTCCTGTGTATTTTCTCCATTTACGGAGAAGATTTCGGTCCGAAGAGTTGAACACCTCAGTGTTCACGAAATAAATTATAATCGAAATGGAAAATTTAAAGGCATATGAAGATCTAACAAGGTTATTTAAGAACACGAAAAGAGTGGTCACTAAATATTTTGGTTTTGTATCATCTTCGACATTACAGCCTGCGCAAACTAGAGTGTGTTCAATATTAAACTGATTGTAAACTGATCCATAAACCGAGGTATTTCAAGTAGTGTAGACATACATTTCCTAAATGATATCCTCTCATGAATTAAATAATTTATAAAATTTTGTTGTGCATCAGGAAAGACATTCCTTCAAATACACGATACAATGGTTAAATTGTCGTCATTTTATATTTTTTTTAATTTTGCGCATGCGCTTTATTTATTCCTTATTTCATTACCTGCAAATTATATTTCTTTGAGAAAAAGAGCACCATGACGCAATTCACTCTGCTATAAATTTGGAAACAGCATGATATACTGCATGACATTCATGCCGGAAGCTCCAATATGAACTTTCCAGAATGTTTTGGTGTCAAACTTAGAACAGTTCAGAGAATTCGGATATATCTAGTCAGCATCATGGTGATTACGAGTGATGGCGGAGTTATGCCGCTATTCATCTTCCCAAGGGGCCTCTAACTCAACACGGAGGCCTGTATCAATTGCCTTGAGAATGTAGTGCTTCCCTGGGTCAAGAGGGTAGCTGCTTGAAAACTCTCTCGTAACATGACGTTGTCGCCGAAATTTTTGTACATGTGACACAGTGGAACTAGTCGGTGATGAATTACCGATGAGACAAAATGACTAAGCAGACATCTTAGACAAAATATTACAATTGATGTTATTTAGAGTTATATACAACCTTTGAAAGCACCACGGATTGACATCGAAGAAAAGGAGAAAAAGAACCTAACAAATTTATACCAAATAAATATGTTATAGAGGTTTCGATACATGTTGGGACGTCATATTCAACAAACATGTTGAGGAATTATGATATTATTAGGTTGGTGCAAAATAATGACGTAAGAATGTCGTTTTTGACGTTAAAAATACGTCAAAAAACGACATTATTACGCCATTATTTTTGCACCAACCTAATAGTTCTAGTATATTTAGACATTTAGACCTTTTCCATGTCTGCTTTTGCAACCTTTTGACCTCAGTTTGTGTCTTCAGTTTGTATGTTCGATTTGTGGTCAATGACATTCCTTATGACGGGAATTTCAGAAGGAAGCACATTTTTTTTCTGAAAAAATGGATCTTTGCTGTTAATTCACATTAAATATCAATTCACACCAAAATAAAAAGAATTTATATTTACTAAAATTCACACTAAATTGTCCAAGATAGAAGCCCTTCAATTTTACTGTTTGCTATCTTCCCCTATGTGGGTGACTCGGATACGCTATTTTTAAGTATGTTTTTTTTTTTTTTTTTTTTTTGCGCTCATCCCGATAAACAAGCCAAAAACAGATACTTTTTTTTTCTTTTAAATTTTAAAAATTCCTTGTACGTATCCCGAATAGTATCCACACTTACAGAATATGAAGAACCCCCTGATTTGGGGTCATTTTTAATTCTGAGGGTTGTAGTAGTTACGAGAGTAGTAATTTTGATTTAAAATTTTTAATTTCAAAAGAGTGCCAAAATTTTAATAAAAAAAAAACTAACTTTAACTTAAAATTTATAATTTCAGAAGAGTGCCAAAAATTTAATAAAATAACAAACAAATTTTACTTAAAACTTATAATTTGTTGGGGTGATATTTGCGATAAGTAACTTTACCTTATTTGAGGCGAATTAACAGACAAGATCTGGAGAAACGTTTCAAAGAAATACAAAAATCTAATCGTTGTCAGAGTGGTATCATCTGACTTCAATGCATTTGCTGCAGCGCTCTATTCACATCGTGAAGGCCCCATTGAAATCATCCAAAGTAAACATATCCAGGACCTTTGTTACATTCTCTTTTATCTTCTCAATATCTTCAATATGACTGATTCTGAAGTTGTCCTTCACCATAGGAATCAACCAAAAGACATATGGAGCAAGGGTAAGGACTGAGATTTGGAAACTAAGGAAGAATATTTTGATGCCAATCAGTCATCTCCCTGTTGTCATCAATGCGTTTTTCCTTCTGTTCATCAGGGTACCTTGGGAACAAATTATGTCCATATTTTGCGTATGTTCGGATCTTCATGATTAATTGTGTACAGTTGCCAGAACAACACAAAACTCTTTGCTAACTGTCATTGTGAAAACACGACCTTCTTCATCCAGAAATGTTCGACAATTCTCAAATAATTCTAATATTCTGACATCCTTCCCTTTTATCATCTCTCACCGACACTCTGTTGTCCTTAAACCGCTTCATCAGTTACTGAAGCGTTTATGTCTAGTGTATCAAAAAACATTCTTGCATAAACAACTTCAAAAATACCTTCAGGTCTCGACGGTATTCCCAAGCAAAGCGGCAATATCTTTAAGCTGCAAAGGTTTACTGAGAGCAGAAGATATTAATAAGATTTTATCGGGGAGAAAAAACAATAAAAGAACACATTCCAGGAAGGCTATTGATGTTGCATTTAAAATGGTGAAGATTGCAGATGACAGGGAAGCAAGAAACCGGAAGAGGCTAGAAATGCGAGAAACCGGAAGAGGCTAGAAATGCAAGAAACCGGAAGAGGCTAGAAATGCGAGAAACCGGAAGAGGCTAGAAATGCGAGAAAAGAAAATGGTAGACTAGAACGAAGCGGTTCTACAGTAAAATAATTAGACCAACTTGTCAATCATGTAGTAAGCAGAAATTCATCCGATCAAGATGGCAAGGAGGAGAGACAGAGGGAAGACGTTAGAAATATGACTGACATCTAGATGTTAGGTCTCGACCAATAACATTACAGACCTTTGGATTTTCGGCGATATTCTCCAGATATACCGGGGGGGTAACAGCAAAATTGTCCAAATCGTGTAAAAGCAAAATTGTCCATTTGTTAGATTAAGTTTTCAACTGTTATATCTTAGGAATGATAAATATATCTCATGGAATTCTGCGATGTTTTTATAACACTCTTGGACTCTACTTTGAGCAATAAACATGTATAATTACATAATTACTCTGTACGCTTAACAAAAAAATCTTAACGAAATCGATTATAAACGAAAATGACACGCTTATCATTAATTAATCATAGATAAAGCTCGGAAGCTCATGAAGGATTGAAATGAAGTTCAAAATATATATATATATATATATATATATATATATATATATATATATATATATAATTCCTGGATCATATTCAACTATTTCAAGATAATCTTCGCCCTCTCTAACTTTCTAACTTTCTGTCCTGGAGTAACAATGTGCCTCACTGGTTTCACATTTCGTTTTGAAGTCATTTTCCACTGCCATTTGGATGTCAGAGCTGAAACCCATTTCTCACGTGTCAAATGGGTTCAGTTGAATCTTTTCTAATTGATCTATTTAGCTCTAAGTTAAAACGATGATCCCTCTTCCTATTGTGACCTCCTGATCCAGTTTTCCTCTCTACTGTTCCCTTCTTTTTTAAACTTATTCACCGTTCTTTTAATGATTCTTGAATAGACTTTGAAGATGGAAACCAAAAGATGAATGTTGGTACCATTTCGGAAAGCCTGAATGATCTTTTCCTCTCATCATTACTTAGTTGGAAAGACAGTGGGGCTGATACAAAATGATTTTAACCTGCTCTTTTTCTAACTGAAAGGGTTTTTCACTGATTCTTCCGACAAATGGTGTCAACATGGTTAAATGTCTTATTTAAAAGTCTTGAATAAAGAAACTCAATTAGCTTTTTTTTAACATTTTAAACATTTTTGTGGGATGGAGACGATCTGGACACTTTTTTCTGTTACATCCGGTACAATCAGGCAACCAGATCTGATATGACAGCAATATTAAATTCACGGATAAATGGTTAACCTATATTTGTGCAAGACCTGTTCTGACACGACACAGTGAAAAAAAAAACATTCATACCAGCAGACCTAGTAATTGATTCAATATAATCCCTTTACATTATGTCAACAGAAAAACGTGCGAGAAAGAAATTGCAATGATTTGCACTCTTGGAAATTACCATTAGCCATGTTGATAGAGCACAAAAATGATTCTTTATGATGGTAAAATGTTATCAATTTCGTTTTGCAGACGTTAAAATTTACAAGTCATTTCTTGCCACTGTTAACAACGGATAGGAGTTTATTTATTTTAGAGCAGCTCTCAGTTTTACATTGTATGAGGAGTTATGAAAATTTGCATAATTTACACACGGCCTAATGTCCTTATCTTTGTTGTCTATATAAAATCATTTCGGATGTTGTATCTTCTTGGGGTATCTGTCCGTTAATTTTTAACTGAAACTTTTATTTAATCTGCAGGGGTATATTTTGAATGCTTGATGATATCTTGTTTTATTCTAATTTTATCCCCTTGTTTACATTAAGTCTGATAACTTAGTACCCTCACCCAGTTACACTGGGTTTAATATCCACTAATTAGTCAATTATATGTAACAATTTCAAGCAATAACGTATTAATTCACTATGCTATTGTCCGTTATGAGAATCCGGAATCTACAGCTTTAATCCTTATACCCAATTGTAATTATTGCCTACCTGCTGATTCTGCTGCTATTGTAATGATAAGCTTCGTCATCACTGCTTTTCATTTTTTTCTGATACCGCAGAAATCTAGCTATTTTTGCTGTTTAGATATAGACATTAGAAAGAGAACAATCTACCCCGTATATTAAACAAAGTGTTCAAATCAAAATTCTTTGATGGTTACCCAGATCGCCGAAAGGTTTGGCAAAAAAGAAGACATTAGACAGAATATAAATAATGTATAAGAAAAGAACAGAGTTTTAATATGTTAACTGAATTATTTTTACGAGTATTTCTTTTATGTCCTTTGTACTGAATTTTTCATCGAATTTTTTCATGTCTATATTCTACGAGCTGGAACAGAATGAAATAATAATCATCCAATAAAATGTCTTTGAGATTTTCTCCAAAATGAGATAAATGAAAAAAAAATCGAGATATTAGAAAAAGCCCACCGGAAACTTTTCAATTTATGCCGGTTATTTAACGACGTTTCAAGACCGACCGGGCTATCGTCAGATTAAACAACAGAAATATTGACAAGACAAACATCTTATTATAATTCTTTTGGTTTCTGTTACTTAGTTCCTTAGTTGGCATATACGTTACGCCCTACCAATACCTTAAAACTAATGGACTGTTCCGTTTTGATCGCGTAAAAATCTGAAAAGACATACCAGAGACGCTAGTTGGTTTCAGTGAGAAAATAAACTAAAGAAAGAAGGGAAGAAGAAGAAGACGTAGAAGAAAAAGTAGAAGAAGGAGACTAAACGTAGTACGAGAAGAAGAAGAAAATGACTATATAAGAGAAGAAGAAGAGGAAGCAGAAAAAGAATTAGAAGAAGAAGAGAGAAAGAAAGAAAGAAAGAAAGAAAGAAAGAAAGAAAGAAAGAAAGAACTACCAATAATAGAAGAAATAGAAGAAAAAGAATAACAACAAGACGTAGGAGAAGAGGAAGAAGAAGGCGGAAAAGAAGATGTTGAAAAAAAAAGTAGAAGACACTAAAAAAGAAGCGGAAGAAGAAAAAGATGTAAAAGTAAAAGACGAAAAAGAAGAGGAAGACGTTGAGGAAAAAAGCGGAAGAAAAAGATGTAGGAAAAGAAGTTGCAAAATTACAAATAGAAGAAGAAGAAAAAAGAGTACAAGAAAGAGAAAAAGACGTAGAAAAAGGAGAAATAAGAGTAGTAGTAGTAGTAGTAGAAGAAGAAGAAGCAATAGAAGAAGAAGAAGGAAGAGGAGGAGGAAAAGAATAAGAAGAAACGTTCAACAAAATGTAGAAGAAGAAAGCGTGGAAGAAAAAGAAAAAGAAGGAGAACTAAATGTAGAAGAAGAAGAAGAATTAGAAGTAGAACGAAGAGAAGCTGAAGAAAAAAAAAGATGGGGAACTGGAAGTAGAAGAAGAAGACGTAGAAAAAAAAGCGGAAGAAGACGTTGTTGAAGAAGAGGAAGAAAATAAAAAAGAACCAGAAGAAGTAGAAGAGGAAGACGTTAAAGAAGAAGAGGGAGGAAAAAGAAGCTTAGAAGAAGAAAACGTAGAAGAAGCGGTAGAAGATACTGAAATAGTTAGAAGAATAATTAGAAGAAAAAGAAGAAGAAGAAGAAGAAAAAAGAAGAAGAAGAAGAAGAAGAAAAGAAGGGGTAGAAGAAGAAGTAGAAGATGACAAGGTTGAAAAAATAGAGGAAGAAGAAAAAGAAGTACATGCAGAAGAAGAATTCGAAGAAAAAGAAAAAGTTAAAGGATAAAAGAAAAAGTAGAAGGAAGAACAGAAAAAGGAGAACTAGCCGTAGAAGTATTAGTAGAAGAAGTAGAAAAAAACTAAAAGATGAAGAAGAGGTACAAGAAATGAAATAAAAGAATAAAAGTATAAGAAAAGGAAGAAATAATATAGGAAGAAAGATAAAAAAGAGTATAAATAGTACAGTTACAAGAAGAAGAAGAAGAAGAAGGAGAAGGAGGAGGAGGAAGGGGATGAAGAAGAAGAAGGAGGGGATGAAGAAGAAGAAGAAGAAGAAGAAGAAGAAGAAGAAGAAAGCGGAGGAGGAAGAGGAAGAGTAGAAGGGGAGGAGGAAGAAGAAGAAGAAGTAGAAGAAGAAGAAGAAGAAAGCGGAGGAGGAAGAGGAAGAGTAGAAGGGGAGGAAGAAGAAGAAGAAGGAGGGGATGAAGAAGAAGAAGAAGAAGAAGAAGAAGAAGAAGAAAGCGGAGGAGGAAGAGGAAGAGTAGAAGGGGAAGAAGAAGAAGAAGAAGAAGAAGAAGGAGGGGAAGAAGAAGAAGAAGAAGAAGAAGAAGAAGAAGAAGAAGAAAGCGGAGGAGGAAGAGGAAGAGTAGAAGGGGAGGAAGAAGAAGAAGAAGAAGAAGGAGGAGGGGATGATGAAGAAGAAGAAGAAGAAGAAGAAGAAGAAGAAGAAGAAAAGAAAAAATAAGTAGAAATAGGAGTTGAAGGAATTAAGAAATTTTTTTTAAAAAGTAGAAGAAAAAAAAGTAAAATAATTAGAAGTATAAGAGCAAGAGGCAGAAGAAATAGACGTATTATAGGAAGAAGAAAAAGAAGAAGAATTTGAAGAGAAGAAGAAGAAGAAAAAGGATTAGAAGAAGAAAAACGAAGAAGTTTTAAATTGAAGATGGAGAACTAGCTCTAGAAAAAGAAAAAAAAGAAACCAACAACAACAAAAAGTTGTAGAAGAAGAAGAAGAAGAAAAAGATGAAGTCAGAGAAGAAGAAAAAGAAATAATGAAAAAATTAATAAAACATGATTTTTCATGAATAACAATCAAAAATTGTGCGATTCTTATTATTAAAAACAATTGTTGAAAAATTACAGATCGAAAAGAAGTCCTTAAATCCAAATTGTTAGCATCTTGTATTTATCTACATTTAAAATCTTATCTTAAAAAAAATTAAAGACAAACATATCCAATTTGCATAATTTTTCTCCTCGGGTATTTTATGAACGATAATTTGTAATTCATTTGTTTCATTTCTGAAAATAGTTAACTTTTAATGAATTCTTGTCTTTTTTGCATTCATTGAAAATACCTTCAAATGATGTCTACATTACTGTTGTCTATGTCTAATATTTTGCATAGTTCTGGATAAATATATGCGCAAACTTGTACTTTTAGCATAATATTTGAAGCAAATATTTTTAAAGAAGAATATTTTTGAAATATTGTGCTAAAAAGCCGTTAATTTAACCGAAGGGCAAAATTGATTTCGAAAAATAAATGTAAGAAAACCGGAAAATATAAAAAGTATAATGAGCTGGATGATTTGTTTTTGAATGCGAATTGACACAAGAAAAGTAAAGTTAATTTCAAAACATTTCTCTAGATGAATAAATAATAATAATAATTCGCTTAATGTCAGCTATGGTCGAAGTTTCAACATCCTTCATTGGACCATAGATGACATTAAGCGAATGGATGTCAAAACGAGAAAGCTTCTCACTTGCCACTGCATGCAGCCTCCTAACGATAATTTCGGTCGTCTGTATGTGCAGATATCTGTAGGAGGCAGAGGATTAGTTCAACTAGAACTGTCTTAGAAAACCCACAACAATCGGTCTTCAAAGATAGCTGGAAACTGCAGGAGACTGCATGAGGACCTGTGTCAAAGAACATGAAAGAAATAAGGAACTTTATTCACTAATAAAGGAAGCAGATAGAAAATGGAACTTCAAGTAGGTGAAGAAGTGCAAATAAACCATAATGCACCTACTGCAGCGGTAAAGAACTTAAAAAAGAATGCAAAAGCAAATGCATTGTACCAAATGCAGAAACTATAGCGAGATAAGCCACGTTCGAAACAAATTGACGTAGAAAAACTTCCTACTCATGAGTTGTTAAGTTGTGTAGGGTTAAATGTTTAAACTGAAGCTTTCATTCTTGTTACAGTGTAATAATGCTTGCTAACTTGAATGTACCAAGCACACATACTGAAAAAATGTGGAAACTCGAAATGCAGATATCACACAATTGATCATTTTGTATAAGTTAGCACCCACTGAATATAAAACTCGGAATAATGGAGTTGGCTAATATCTGCACCGGAAAATATGCAACATATACGGGAAGGATAATGTGAGAAACCGGTACGAACATCCGCCATACCCTGTTAGAGAAAAAGGACCTGGAGCAATTTTATGGGACGTTACAATACACACAGAACAATCAAAGCTAATCATTCAGATATAGTGATCAAAGACCGCAAGAACAGAATGTGCTTTCTTACTGAAATTGGCAGTCCCTATCGATCGTAATTAAGATATTCAAAAAACTATCAAAATACAAGTATCTTGAAATCGAAATCTAAAAATTTGACCATAAGAATATGGATAATTCCATTTGTACTTGGAACCCTCGAATCAATTGGAAAAAGTTTCGGTAGACTCATTGAAGGATTTCCTGTTAGTCCATGCCTTAAAGAAATACAAAAGATTGTACTCACAAGTACAACTCAGGCATTAGGAAGGACTTTATCTATGTAAAATATGTGTTATACTTTTTTTTTTCCTTTAAAAAGACGATTACTGGGAAATGTCATGATAGCATTTCCAATCGTTTGTCTCTGGTTTGAGATCCGGAAGCAAATGACAAAGCGAGAAGAAAGGATTAAGAATAAATCGCAATAAATCTTTAAAAAAATGAGGCACATGAAGTCAATAATTCCAGTTGTAGCCGGAGCACTCAAATTGATTGGAACAGGTCCCGATAGACTCATTGATGTCATCCCTGGTCATACCTTAGAGAAAATACAAAAGATTGTACTCACAAGTACAACTCAAGAACTTTATCTATTTAAAATGTGGGTAATTTTAGGTTTCTTTTTACAAAAAAAAAGTGGGGACATGTCATGAAGCCGTTGTTGCAGTTTTTGTGGTATTATGTTTACTTGTGAGTTAGTCCAAATGACTTGACTCACTTTATAGTCCATCAGTAGAAGGTTAACCACTCAGAAAACGTAGAATATTCAATCCGTCGTGTATAAAGGCGGCCATTTTGTTTACTCTATCCGAATTTCCAGTGCCAGTTTGTCAGGAGAAGAGAAACAGAAGGAAGAACTACGCTCAGCTACTTTTACCGGGATATCCACTGCTAACCTGAACTACGCTTCCCTACTGTCTTCGAAATATTAAATATATCTCTGGATTCTATACTCAAAGACGACCGTCATCATGAACAACAGCCGTTTCTAACCTTCCAGAAGGAAATAGTTATACAACAGAAAACCAAGGAAATAATAATAATAATAATATATATATATTTTTTTTTTTTTTGTCAGTCGAAAGTGTCATGACGCCATTTCTAACCTAAGGTCCCTGGGCGTGACCCAGAAAGAAATGTGTAAACGCCAGAAATCAAAGAAAATAATAATAATAATAATATTAATAATAATAATTGAACAGGCTGTTGTCCGGAGTGGATAAGGGTTGGGCGTAGTGTCCTTTTCAACAATTAGTCTTCTACCTACGAAAGACAGAAAAATTCAACGAATAATGAAATTTATTTCACTTGATATATGGTCATCATTTGAATGTGGCATCTTAATCAAATAAGAGTACCTGTCTTTTTTGTGACATTTCAAGCCCAAAAAATTATCTGTCCTTTTTTGGGGGTGGGGATCTAAGAATGATATTAAAAGGAGGAAGCAAATATGTGAGCTTAATTCCTCGCAGCTCTAAAATGTGTAAATTACAAAAAAATTATACATATTGATAATTCTCTCATCTTGTGTAGATATCATTCCATACAATGAGCACAATTATCTTTTTCTGACAACATAGCACCACATCTATTCGCATCATATGATATCAAATTCGTGCTGTCTCTTCATGTTTCTGGTTGAAACTTGGGGCCAACTTGAACTTCACAATATAAAGGTCAAACAAATAATAATAATAATAATCAAAAATGTGCTTTCTTATTGACATGGCGTTTCCTGCAAACTGTAATATATATTTGAAGATTACTTGCATTATTTACATTATTCGGACTGTTAACCTCATCTTCATTGCCATATTTAGAAAGTTTTGGCTGCTGTAAGCTCCGTCTGGTGGATAAAATAAAGGGTTCGGAATTCCTTTTACCTGAAGAAGGCCGGAGCGTACAACGGCCGAAACGTTGTGACTATGACAGTGAAGATGAATATAACAGTCCGAATAATGTAAATAATGTAAGTAATCATAATACCTCATTTCGGAGATAAAGAGACCGAAAAGTTGTAAATATGGCAATGAAGATGAGGATAACAGCCCGAATAATGTAAATAATGACAGTTATCATAATACCTCATCTCAGAGATATAGAGGCCGAAACGTTGTGATTATGGCAATGAAGATAAGGATAAGAGTCCGAATAATGTAAATAATGTAAGAATCATAATACCTCATCTCAGAGATATAGAGGCCGAAACGTTTTGAATATGGGAATGAAGATGAGGATAACAGTCCGAATATTGTAAATAATTTAAGTAATCATATACCTCATCTCAGAGATATAGACAGATATTTGAAGGACTATCAAAATACAAGAATCTTAAAGTGGAAATCTTTAAAATGCTTGACATAAAGACATCAATAATTTCACTAGTAGTTGGGAACTGGTTCTGATTGAAAAAAAAACTTCTGATAGACTCATGGAAGGGATCGCTGGTAATCCATCCTTAAAATTAATACAAAAAAAAATTTCTTCACAAACACAGCTCACGAAAAGATTTACGAATAGCTGTTTGTATTTAAATGTATATGTTCTTAGGTTGTTTTATTTTTATTCTTATTTGTTCTACAAAAATCTTTAGTGTGAAATGTCATAATGCTTTAGGTCTCTGGTTGGGACCCGGATGAAAATGAGTATACAAAGGAAATGATCAAAAATAATAATAATTTTCACTCGTTAAAGGAACTTGACTTCACTGGGAAAATCTCCTATACAAATACTTAGCCAATAAATGTTACCTTACTTTTCAATTTATATCGATTTAAATACTGAATTCCAAAAATGACACATTTTAAGAGTGTAGTTAAATCGTGCTAATTACTATTTGGAATAATCCCTTGAAAAATGTCTAACTTTTGCTATAAATACTTTTGTATCGCGAGCTAGTGTAAAAAAATATTTGTTGTAGAGTTTGAAAATTTTTGTCACTTCCTTGAGTCTAAATATATGACGACACAAATGAGATTGTCGCTTATAAATCAATGCGACACTAAAATTGTACGGAGAATTCGCCAGCCGCAAGCGGCTACGCGGTGGCCAAAAAACAACGCTTCAAGGATAAGTTGAAAACATCTCCGACACAGAGCAACATCGACCTTGAGACCTGGGAAAACGTTACAGAAAATCTACCTTCCCCGTGTAGGATCATCCGAAGCGGGACCAACAGTTTCGAATCCAGCCGTCAACATTAAGAGAATATTCGACGTGCTATCAGGTGGGTCCAGCAGCATCTAACACCAACAATCGTCTCTAACTCCTGATGGTGACTCTTCAAGAGTAGACTGGTCTTCACAGCCATCTCCGTCACCACCAATAGAGAGGAGAAAGGGAATACGGAAAAAGGATGACGGTCCCGATACACGAATACGAGTTGTTGCCGATTAGACGAGATAATATATATATATATATATATATATATATATATATATTTCACTCAAAAGGAAAATTCTGGAGAGTGCCGCCATAGAAAATTACCAAATATTAATCTACGCCCAGGTTTTTTCCCCATTTCACCTTTCTTAACAAAATTACTGCTCTTACAAACAAATATACACAACAGATTCATAAAATCAAAAGAAAATGGTTGAATACATTAACACAGATATAATGAGAATATTCTCCACACGTGACAAATACTGGTGTTATTTTCAGTTAAAAATATGAAAATAGCGTTTCTCTACATTCCAGTTGCTAGGAACATTCTGTTTTTTGTTTTTATTAGTTACCTTGTTCAATTAATTTAATTTTCGTATTTTGCTTTGATAAAGTCCACATTGGACGAAACGCGTCAGCAATTACTAGTTTTCCTATTGTCATTTTTATTCATAAATATTGTCTTCTCCACTGGTTAAAACGGAGAAATTTTCATATATATATTTATATAAAAAAATGATCAACAATACATTTTTGTAGTGAAATTACCAACAATATATTTTTAAAAAAACTAACAACAATACATTTTATAATTTACAAACTATACATCTAAAGAAAAACGTTTAACCATGAAATATAATATTATGAACAAAATATTTGTAGATGAAGCCATAAAACTGCGTAAAAATTATTGAAATTTCCACATTAAATAACGCATTTATATAGATTTATGTAGTGATTTTCTAAACATAGCTTACATCTGGCACAAGGACGTAAGTATGTGGCACCCAGTGAGGATTGCTCCCACTACTCCCCTCTCTGTTCTAGCGAGACAGGCTTGCTAACCATTACACCACGTCAGGGTGCCGCCGCAGCGGTTGATATGATGCTATCCAAAATAAATCAACCACTACTCCTTCCCCGTCATTTATTTTGTTTGTTTAACGGTATATCAACCCCTTATGAGTTATTTAATGCCGAAAATTAATTTTCTTTAACGCTTTTAAGTAATAAAATACGATATATGTTATTCTGCATTCACAATTGAATACATGGTAGATAATCCTCAGCATTTGTGCATATACATGTGTGTGCAGACATAATTACTAGAGACGGTGATATATGTGTGTTTTATGATATATGTTATTCTGCTTTCACAATTGAATACATGGTAGATAATACTCAGCTTTTATGCAAAGTTATTACTAGACGCAGTAATATGTGAGTTTTATGTTGTAGTTAGTTGAATTTATATTTTGGAATACAGCTTGTTTTCTTTAAGAAATTGTAGGATATGATGCGGATTAATTTCATGAAAGAGTTCTTTCATATTTGTTTGATTTTGTTTAATGGTTTATTTAATTTAATCTAAATATTTTTATGTCATTTTATGATTTCCACTACATATATTTTCTACAAAATCTTATATTTTCAGAGGAAAGGTTCGATTTTTACATATAATATTCATAAAATGTATTGTTGGTAATTTTACTATAAAATGTATTTTTTTAATTTATTTTTACTGTTGCATTGGTTGTCATTTTGTTATAAAAATGTATTGTTGGTCATTTTATAAAAAAATTACTGTTGATTTTTGTTTGAAGGTTTACTACTTGCCCATAGCTGGGACCCTAACAGGTGCTACCACCCCGGGTCAGGGTGTATCTCGGAACAACAGCAAATGGTTCCAAGCTTCTCAAAGCCCCCAATCTCCCGAACAGACGCGTTTCTGCGGATGTAGTTTATCGTCATACCCAGGACGCCCCCTCATTTGAACAGGAGTAGAGGTTTATCCCTTGTTTATTGTTTACGATTGGGTTTCCGGTTCCTTCTAAAGTTTTATTCTCTTTTACTCTTCGTAGCCGCTTGCGTCTTAGTGGCATTTAAGCCTTGCTCGAGATGACCTTTAAATTCTCAAAGGTGGTGTAGTCATTTAACTTATGGAACCAAAAACAATGACTATGTTTTCTTTGAGTTACGGATTGTTGAAATTTTAAAATAGTACTTGTACATGAATTTCTCAAATTTAACGCACGTCAATAAAAAATGAATAATATTTTTAAAAACATTTACGTGTAGATTTAACTTCAGATTTTTTGTAAAGCAAATGTCTCAGGGGTGTCGATTTGTCGCTATTACATTTAATTTACTTGTAAATACAGTATTAAGAAAATTGATCTGCATCTCATTGCCTATAGACAGAATACTCTTATCCCCTTTTGGTGGACATAAGTCACGTGGGTCACTTGATGGCCGCGTAATGACGTCACTCCATACAGCGACGAAAGCGCTGGCCATACTTGAGTTCTTTGACAGCAACCAAACTGTAAGGTTGCTTTCATTAGCTCCCCGCTGCACACACATCATGGCCTGGGCTTAGGCTAAATATGCCCCCCCCCCAGCAGCTTACATGTACATGGTGACGTTTCCAGAGGGTATATATCTTTCACATATAGAATGAAACTCCAGCTCGCAGGCTTCAAATTGGGAAAATCAAAGGTTCACTGTCTGGCGTTCGTGTAATATATACACGACTGGGACATAGATGAATCCGGCCCATTTGAATCCGGAGCCCTGAAAATGGCTTCTCCATGTTATATATATATATATATATATATATTAATAAGTAGGAGGATTTGATAATTATATTTAATTGATTCATTGAGTCTGATAGAAACCTCAACAGGAAATAGAGGAAGCACTGGCCGTTTCGTCCTATAATTGGGACTCATCAGCAGTGCGCATCCACCACCAAGTATCGAAACCATGACAGTTGGGTTGTCAAGCGAACAACAACCAACTGTACCAAATGGGCCTCGGTAACGAAGAGATTCCAATTCAGACTCAACTTAGCGCCGCTCGCTCACATATTCCGTGGCGGAACTCAACTGAGTTCTCTGTAACCGTAGGACTGTGCCCCCGGGAGCCACGACTACTCTCACCAAGGTGCGCCGACTGGAGCATTAGAAGCCGGTTCAAGCGAAGATAAAGACAGATAATAATAAGTAGGAGGATTTGATAATTATATTTAATTGATTCATTGAGTCTGATAGAAACCTCAACAGGAAATAGAGGAAGCACTGGACGGCCGTTTCGTCCTATAATTGGGACTCATCAGCAGTGCGCATCCACCACCAAGTATCGAAACCCTGACAGTTGGGTTGTCAAGCGAACAACATACCAAATGGGCCTCGGTAACGAAGAGATTCCTAATCAGACTCAACTAGCGCCGCTCGCTCACATATTCCGTGGCGGAACTCTACTGAGTTCTCTGTAACCGCAGGACTGCCCCTTGGGAGCCACGACTACTCTCACCAAGCCGCGCCGATTGGAGCATTAGAAGCCGGTTCAAGGAAGATAAAGACAGATAATAATAAGTAGGAGGATTTGATAATTATATTTAATTGATTCATTGAGTCTGATAGAAACCTCAACAGGAAATAGAGGAAGCACTGGACGGCCGTTTCGTTCTATAATTGGGACTCATCAGCAGTGCGCATCCACCACCAAGTATCGAAACCCTGAGTAGTCGTGGCTCCCGGGGGCACAGTCCTACGGTTACAGAGAACTCAGTAGAGTTCCGCCACGGAATATGTGAGCGAGCGGCGCTAGTTGAGTCTGATTTGGAATCTCTTCGTTACCGAGGCCCATTTGGTACAGTTGGTATGTTGTTCGCTTGATAACCCAACTGTCAGGGTTTCGATACTTGGTGGTGGATGCGCACTGCTGATGAGTCCCAATTATAGGACGAAACGGCCGTCCAGTGCTTCCTCTATTTTTTCTTGAGGTTTCTATCAGAATCAATTAAATATATATGTAAGATATATGTATTTTTGTTTTTCCGTATACTTTACTTTGCTGTGTAGATATATCTGATATATTATTCTCCGCTTGGGACAGGTGTATATTTAGTTTTGTATATGTTTTTAGTAATATAAACGTCTCTCTGGGAATAAAGGATATTTGTCATTGTTCTTCCATTGAGCTATTCCGTTACGTTCGTGAAATATCGGTGTTATTATATCCCGGATGTAAGAATGCCAATAACGGAAGAAACGTAAATGAGAGAAGAAATCTTTCTTCCAAGCGCTCCTGTTACATCGACATTATAAAGATGGAGAGAATGATAGAGAAAAGATAGAAAAAAAGGAAGAGAAGGAAATAATAAGTGAGCAACGGAAGGATGAAAGAGAAGGATAATGAGAAAAGGTGAAAAACAGAAAATAATAGGAGAAGAGGAAAGGCTATAAAAACAGCGAAATAGAAGAATGAAGATAGAAAGGTGAAGAAATAAAGATGATATTAATGTAAACTGTTTATTGAATTCATATGGATACAGTAATTTGTGGCAGAAGGGGAAATGAGGAAAGACTGGTCAACACTATCTATCCTACACCTAGTTAATCTAACTTACTACCCATTCACTCTAAAAAAAAGTTTCCTAATTCATGTCAAGAACACATCCTTTTCCTTCCAATCCAACATTTATCACAATACTACATTATCGCAGGGATCCTAATAAAACACCATGATGTTAAAAGTTTCTTTCTTTTTTTCTTTTTAAATCTATTACAAAAACTTATTAAACTTTACACAGGGAATGAAGGAGAAACTTTTGAACTCATTAAAAAAACTAAAACAAACTAATTCAGATCTAAATAAAAATTGTATTAGTGTTGCCGGCTCAACCCACAAAAATAAAAGCGGCCGCTGTATTCAGCCGAAAAGCAGAATCAAGAAGTTCACTACATAGTGGCGGGGGAGGAACAAATCAATTTGAAAATGGAAAAATATATATGGCGGATCCAACGAAGATAAGATAAAAACGAGTATAAAAAATAGTGAGATTGGGAATCTGGATAATGACGATAACAAAATATGATATCGTCGGAATTAAGCCGGAAAAGACGATCACACACAAGCGAATAAAAAGAGAGCATGTTTGTTATGACACTCATTTGCCACGTTGTGACCTTAAGGGACTCAAACAGGAAATTAGGTTTGGCCCGATTCACGTGAACTAGCCTCGCATTTCGCACTCACCTTTTGCTGAAATCAATGTAAAATGAATTAAGAAATCTAAGGAAGAAGCAAGCAAAAAATAAAATATAAAGGAAGACGTCCAGAAGAAGAAAAATAGAGAAAATAATAAGAAGCTTAAAAAATATCTATTCGATAAACACTCAACGTGGTGTAATGGTTAACAAACTTGCTTCGCTATATGATTTACGATTTAGTAGAGAGTTCGATCCTCACTGGAGCATAGTTTTGCCTTGTGTCACATCTAACTGCGCTTAGAAAGTCAAAAGGCCTCATCAACGTTGTGCATTGGTGAGCAAGCTTGTTTCCCTAGATCCATTACGTATCCTAGTAGTGAGTTCAAATGATACTGGGCGCTCAATACATTCGGCCTTGTGCCGCATCTAAGCTATTCTTAAAAACTCGTTAGGCAGTTCGTAGCGGTGTAATGCTTAGCAAGCCTGTCTCGCACGATCAGTTAAAACTTAATAGTGAGTTCCATGCTCATCAGGTGCTCAGTACTTTTGGCCTTGTGCCATATCTAAGCTACGCTTAAAAATTATAAGTGCACCTCGACGTGCTGTAATGGTTAACAAGTTTGTCTATCTAGATCTGTTACGGCTGAGTAGTGAGTTCGATCCTCACTGGCTCCTCCATACTTTCGGCCTTGTACCACATCTAAGCTACGGTCACAAAATTAAAGGTGCACCCCGATATGGTCTAATGGTTAGCAAGTTTGTCTTCCTAGATTCGTTACGACTGAGTAATGAGTTCGATCCTCACTGGGTGCTTCATGCTTTTGACCTTGTGCCAGATCTAAGCTACGCTTAGAAAATGAAAAGGACACCTCAACGTGGTGTAATGATTAGTAAGCTTTCTCTCAATAGATCAAGTACGACTTAGTCGAGATTTCGATCCTTACCGGGTGCTACACAATTTCAGCTTTCAGCAACATATAAGCTACGGTTAGAAAATCAAAAGCGCATCTCGATCTGTTGTAATGCTTAGCAACCTTATCTCGCCAGATCATTTACGACTTAGTAGAGAGTTCGATCCTGAATGGCTGTCCCATACTTTCGGCCTTGTGCCACATCCAAGCAACGATCAGAAATATCACCACCATACAAGATATAAAATAGAGGAAAAGTATAAGAAAAGAAATAAAAAGAGTTAAAATCTTAGAATAGAGGCAAAATAGAAGGAATCATAGAACGAAATCAACAACTAAAGGAAATTTTAAAAAAGTAAAAAGATAAAATCGAACAAGAAAATGAGCCTAAATTCCTACTGGGTAAATCTACACAGGGGACGTTGCCGTTCTTGGCACCGTTGGATTCTTGGAATGAGGACAACGGATGGCTTTGCTCCAAGACTTGTTAGCACAAGCCAGAATAGCGAGACTTTCTGAAAAACTCCCAGTTCGACCATTATATATCTCTTTGAATACAACTTCGTTTCCGCAACCGAATTTGTTGAAAACCACCGCGACTGCTTTTCCTGCCTTTTTCGATCTATAATTTCTCTATTGATGCTGAACGATTTTGGTTTCGTTCCCCTGACTAGCGCGCCAAACCTCTGCAAACAATTTCGGCAATGGGACACTGAACCAAAAAGGAAAATGTTTATTTTACTAACATTATTACAAAGACAATATGCTCACAACGGCTTGTCGAAGCGCAAGTGAAAATATGAGACTCAAGCTATCAATATTTACAGCAATTAGCACGCCAACGCTCTGCGGCCAATTTTGGCAATGTAACAATAAGTCAAAAAGGAAAATGTTTATTTTACTAATTCATACCTTTCAAAAACAGAAACTATGATCTGAAATTGGAATGAGCGTAGAGAATCCATCATAAAAATTTCAGATTGTTGAATTCTCATAATAACCGGTATAATATACCTGACAACAAAGGAATGAAAGAACAAGTAGAAATATGATACGTTCTTTTTCGATATGCCGGGTCCATTCAGGACGTAGGCGATCCCAGCTCTCCACAATTTATTGTCCTTTGTAGCATTATATAAATATTGTCATTTCGTTATATCTCTTTTGTAATTCTGGCTAATCCTCGTCACCTAAATGTTGTAAGCTAGGGAAGGTTACTGAATACAATAATCACCCAAAGGTTGGTAATGAACGATAATACTTAGGACAAGAGCAACACATATAAGATTCGCCAGCAGCGCGTAGAAATAGTAGTCAACTGCTAGATGTGAGTCAAGTGAATCCCCAAATGAATCTCCAACTGCAGGATATCTACCAACCGACCCAAGCGGTCAGATGTGGCACAAGGCCGAATTTAATATGGAATATCCGTGCCCGTAGCCTCGGCCAAAAATTCCCTGTAGACCTCATATAAAACGGGGTCGGGTAGCTGTTTCCCGAGACGAGACTCTGTCCTTTGACAGAGCCTCGTCTGTGGATCCTCTCTGCTCGGACACAGTGA
The DNA here is from genome assembly GCA_903632075.3 of Acanthosepion pharaonis. NCBI lineage: Eukaryota > Metazoa > Mollusca > Cephalopoda > Sepiida > Sepiidae > Acanthosepion > Acanthosepion pharaonis. The sequence continues at coordinate 503,981 of CAHIKZ030004854.1, forward strand.
GTTTGACCAGCACTGCTGGAGACAAATCTCCAACTACAGGATAACTATCAACCGCCCCACGCGTAGATGTGGCATAAAGCCAAATATAATTTGGGGTATCCGAGCCCATAGGCTCGGCCAAAAAAATCCTCGTAGACTCCGTATAAAATGAGTTCGGGTAACTGCTTCCCGAGAGGAGACTCTGCTTTTCAACATAGCCACGTCTGGATTCCTTTGCAGTGCAGCACGGCTGGAGACAAATTTCCAACTGCAGAGCAACATACAGTATTAACTACTGTATTTATACGAATGGGGTCATACCAATTATCATCCGTAGCTATGCTATATCTACAACATATCTCCTAAATCTTGTTCCGCCATCCATTTAAACAGGCTCATTCTTCTTCTATGAACCATGTCCCTTCAGGACATTGGCGATCGTTGCTCTCCATACTTTCCTGTCCTTCGCATCTCTTAATAAATATTTTGTTCCGCCATCCATTTACTCAAGTTCATTAAGTATATTATTCGTTTTTTTTTCTCTGTCTCTCTTTCCTTCAGCCTCACCCGTGAGTATCAAATTTTCTAAGCCCTCTTTTCTCATTATGTGCCCTAGAAATTTCTGACGTCATCTTTTTTCTATATCTTTTTTTACTATACCATCATTTAGCCATTCTTCTTCTATATGCTGGGACACTTCAGGACGTTGGTGGACATGTCTCTACACATTTTCTTAGCTCTTGTAGCCCTTAATATTTTTTTTGTAAATAAAAAATAAAAATAACGTAATACAACTGAGAAAGTCATTTACAAAAATTCAGAAAACCAGTCCCTCAAACTTATGAGACTAGGAATTATGATATTAAAAACAAGGGACTTCATATTTTTTTTCTTTTTCTTATCTCTCCTAAACCTTATATCGGCATCCATTTATTCAAACTCTCTAAATGGGTTATGCATTGTTTTCCTGTTTGTCTTACCTTTAATTACATAAAGCAAATTTTGCAAGCCTTCTTTACTCATGATGTCTCCTCCTGATGGAAATATAAGTTTCTTTTTCGTTTCTATTTCTTCTAAAACTTCGAATTTTCTCACACGTTTGGTCTATGGTATCCTAAGCTTCCTTCTGTAGAATCGCATTTCTGTTGCTTCAAACCGTTCTTAATCTATGAAGAGATTGTCCTGCATTTACTATGATATAGGAGGACTGATATCTCTTAAGGGATCAGTACTCTTTTGTTTCTAACGAAATATTTGTGTTTCTTAATAGCCTGCTGAGCTTTTTGCAATGCATTTTTCTCATTCCAATGCGTCTTCGGATTTCATTGTCGCACATTCTGTTAAAACACTTCCCAGATATTTAATTTTGTTTGTACTTACATGAGTCTGGTATATCTAATTTGAAATTTGGGGCTCATCCTTTTGCTAACCACCATTCCTTCTTTATTCATGCAATTGATGTCTAATCCTTTCTTCGAGCTTTTCTCTGCTACATTCTTCAAGAGCTTTTGCAGTTTCTTTTCCTTGTCTGCTATCCACACTGTGTCATCTGCGTATTTTATGTGGTTAAGATTGTGGCCGAAAATAATTAATCGGCTAATAAATTCTACCAAACGCAAATGACTCGGTGTATTAAATCCGTTATAACAAATTTAGAATATGTGATAAAGAAATATATTGGTTAATTTGCAGTAGAGGTAGTTTTATCTAACACCTATATGCCACGTCTCTTGGGCGATCATGGCTCTCCAACACTTCCTGCACTTTGTATGTCTTAGTAAGATTTCTGTTTTTGCTATCTCTCCTAATACCTGTGCCCTCGTTCATTTAGACGTTCCATTGGCACTTTATTCACTATTTTCGTTTGTTTCCTTTTCCTTCAATATTTTTTATATTCCATACCATCTAATATCTTACAAATTTAAAGACAACATCATTTGATATCTTCTTTCTTTTGATTGCTCTTTCTTTATTGACGTTTGCTCATTTCTTTTTGCTAAATATTTCTATTCGTTTTCCCTCCCTGTAACCCAATGTGTCCTACTGGCGTATCGATTTTATTGGCGTGAAATGATTAAAACTATTTTCCTGTGAGTGTTATATTCACTAAGCTTTCATTCCTTCTTATGTGCCATCTACATTTCAAATGTCTCTTTTTTATTCTAAGTAGTGTGTCTTTTCTTCAGAAATTGTTCTCTTCAATGTATACTTATCATCCTTCTGTAGAACAAGATTTCTGTTTCCTGGAGTCTCTTCTTCAAAAACCAATACATTAACCTGAGAGCTTCAGTCATGGTCTTAAATAACTTCTACCGTTCTAGACTGCCATATAGATACCATGCGTAGTGTCCAACAGTTTCAGCCATGTCTGAATTATCAGCTCTGTTTTTGGAAATTGAATCATCTATGTTTTAAAGAACAAAGAAATGTTATCAGATCTTATAAACTGGCGCTACAAAATCACAAAGAACTCTACCAAATAACAACCTCCTCCCCTTGAAGACTTTCAACAGCAGCAAGTACAAGGTAACCAAAATATGGTTCCATTTTTTGATTCATTACAAAACAACTATACAGCAAATATGACATACTGTTAATCCTCAAAAGGATCCCCATCGGTTTCCAGAACATTTTGCCAACGTGTCTCCAACTGTGCAATCCTCTGGCGGTAAAAATCAGGTGTCTTGAATGCCAAACAGTCTATAAGCGCCAGACACGTCTGACTCACGAAAATGGTTGTCCAGGAAATAGAATAGTGTTAATCTGTAGGAGCAAGGTCTGGAGAGTACGTTGGATGGCACTGTTACTCCCATTCAAGTCTCCCTATCGTATCACTGGCCAACTGCGCCACATTAGACCTGCCATTGATATTAGAGGAACTGTTCATTCTTGTGATTAACCAATGCTGGTTACTTTTGATTCAGTGCCTGTTACTCACATTCAAAGTTCTACGAGTACAGGTCCGCAGTGACGAGTTGGCCTATTGGTAGCAAGTCATAGTGCACCACTTATCGATTTGCCCAACAGATGGTCTTGTGTGGGTGTCGGAGTGGTCATATGGAGTGAGGCACAGGGACCCGTGGTGACAACCAACTTTTGGCAGGCTTGGGAATATAATACAGTACCCTTTTTCCGTCAGTTGGTGAGCAGTCGATCAAATAAGGGTGAAACAGAATGTTACGCGTTGTTGTTTGTTGACTTCCGATAGTGTGTGAGGGACCCACTTGCTCAGCTTGTATGTCTTGATTGTTTCAACAGAAACCTGGAAGTGAATGCTTACCGCAGGTTTGGCTCATCTATGGCGGCCATCAGGCTCTCATCATCCAGGACCTGCAAGGTTAATCACAAATAGACAGATCTCTCAAGGGAAACTTCTGGAATTAATTCCTGGCGGTGTGTTCACTCACAGAATTATTCACACAGACTTGACCTAGTCGGTGACATGAATCGGATCCGTACAAGCCACCTTAATGTCATAATTGCAGAAAACCTCGAACTTAGCTGCTTCAACATCGTGATATTTGCCGACTGCTGTTCCTGCTATAATATTAGGACGGGAAACTTCATCAATGTTACAGTGATAACACTGACTGGACCTAAGAAGTTTTATTTTCTCAATTTTTTTTCTTTTTTTAAGAAGATGATTATATAAAATTCAACCAGCACCAGCACTGTTTGGTTAATGCCAAACGTTTATTGCATGGAAACCCAAAATTTTGTCATTACAGAGGTCGTTTCCGCTAGACTAAGTCGAATTACAACCAAACAAAACAAAAAATATTTCAATAATATGCAAACAACGTCTAGTAGAAGCATGAGTGAAATCTCCATGAGCAATAAGTAATTATTATTTGTAAAAAATAAACGACAATAAAAAATACTTCTAGCAATTTGAAATTTGCAATTCTTTATCATCAAATGCATCTTCACAGTTGAGGGGAACAATCAATTTCCATATAATTATTCAAAAACAAAATGATTATTTTTTTTTTATATATATATATATATATATATATATATATATATATATATATCGACGATATGGTGAAAAGGAATTCAAAAGAATTTAATATGAATTGATTCAGCGTAATAAGAAGACGTTTTAGGACAAATAGATTTGATTTTTTTTGATAATAGTAAAGGTAAAAAGAACATATATATATATATATATATATATATATAATTAGTTGAATAGAAACATTGAAATAAAGTAAGTTCATATTTGTGTGCGTATTTGTATTTGAATCCCTGGTTTTATTTCATATCATTTAAATGTATATGCTTTAAAGATTTTGCTAAGTGTGCCGTGATACGTGTACCTTGGTGTTCGGTTGCTTAAAAAGATTGAGAAACATTGTAAGGGACAATGAAACACAATGTTGACAAAAGGTATTTGATATTTTGGCAATATTTGTTCTTTTAGATTCAGCGGAATTAAATGTCTTTTGTCTCAAAGACAGGAATTTCAAAGATGAAACTGATTTAAAAAATTAATAAAAGGAATACACAAGATCTGTTATGTTTTGTAAACATTAGTGTTACAAGAAATCACCGAATATATGTTTTGAAATGGAAATTAGCAGAAGAAAAATGCAATGGCGAAACATCCGGTTCTGTTTTATTCTTTAATAGTATGTGAAACTCGGGTTTTTCGAAGTGAAACTTGTTTTATCCAAAGAGACCATTGTACTCCTTGTATATATTATAGTTGTCATGGAAATAAATAGGAGGTATTACTTTCGGAGCATTTCTCATGTAATAATCTTTTTTAATCATTTCACCTCAAGCAAGGTGATACTGCCACTAGGACGCATGTGATTACAAGGTGTGACAGAAATTGAGAAGATTTTAGTGGGGAGAAATGAGGAGAAAGGAAAATAAAGAAACATGGATCCAGGAAAAAAGAAGATGGCGATTGATGTTGCTTTTATATTTTACAAGATTGTGAGTGGCATAGAGGCGAAAAAGCGGAAATTAATTTTTTCAAGTGAGACGTGCAAGAAAAGAAACTATTACAATGGAACTGACGATTAAATTCACTTTATACAATGTTTCCAAATGAAGAAAATGAAAAGCCGGAAAAATTTGAAACATCTTAAAATGCTTCAGACTGTAAACATGGCAAAAATATATATAGGGTGTTTCATTAAGACGGATCAAAGTCAGCAGTAAATAAACCAGTGTTATTGATGAAAATTGATTAATTTCTTTATTGGATAATGTTATTTAAGTCATGGCAATTATGTGTAGAAAATAATATTTCCAAAACCCTAAACCTGCCAAATCTGAAAGAAAAAGAACAAACATTATTAGACGCTTAAACATCTATTCATATTCAAAATCAGTCCAAGTTATAGAAACACATAAATATATATAAACTGAATGTAAAACAGACACTGCATGTTCCCTGACATTGAACGAGGATATCTGAGTTTGCTGCTGAAATGGAATCCACTTTGGAAGTAATAATTTGAAAAGAAAATTTGCTACACTTTAAGCAGTATAAGACTTCAGCCTACACTTGTAATTATTCTTAATAACCAAAGCATAGAACAGGACATTTTCGGACAATATAACATACAAACACGCCGGAACAATAGACATTTTTAAATATTGAATTATATATATATATATATATATATATATATATATATATATATAGACACAAGTCTTGTGAGGCCGGCGATAGCTGTGTAGCACGAAATCACAAGTATTGAGCGTGTTGGTCATGAAAAAAATTGTTGATCACACTAGATAACATGCTCTTTCCCAGAAACTGTAACTAAGGTCTGTTCAGTAGTTGCAGTATAAATCACAAGTGGGCTCTGTGGGTGTTGAATAAACAAAAATGCGCCTGAGCAAGCGTCTGTATTAAGGATTGGCAAAATTGAGTGGCCAGCTATATATATATATATATATATATATATATATATATATATATATATATATAAAGCAGGATGGTGTGTGTGTGTGTGTGTGTGTGTGTGTGTGTGTGTGTGTGTGTGTGTGTGTGTGTGTAATGAATGCACGGCCGCAATTTTCGACGGATTTGCACTAAATTCTACATGCACATGCTCCAAGTTAGCGGGAAGGCCAAGACCGACTTTGCATTTCCCAACTCCCATTGATAGTGGAAATAATCAATTTTTTCATGTTTCTACGGCAGTTTTCATGTAGTTTGCGGCCATTTTCTTCTGGCCAGAGTGAGAGTCTATAACTGGCGGCCACAAATAGGTAGAAAGATTCTATTGGCAAGCGTGAGAGCCAACAGCTGACTGTCATGAATGCTAACTAGCATGCTAGTATGCAAAAAAGAAAATCGATTGCTGCATTCGTCACAAGTGGGAAAAATTTAAATCTGCATGTCACTTTACTCCAATTGGCTCATTCGCTTGCTTAAACTCAACGTTGATTCTGATTCCGCAGAACTGGGTTGGGTGTGAAAAAGTATTTGTTGTTAACATTCTTTTTTCATTCGGTTTTTCCAGTTACGATTCCTTTTTTAAAGCTGACCGTTTTGTGTTCATTTTGTTTAGTTCTTTTTTTGTAACAGATTTAATGTTTAGTATAGAGCTTAGAAAAAATTGAGATAGGTAAGAAGTAAGGCATGTAGCAACATCAGCACGGCAAAGGGCACTCTTTTAAAGGCAAGGAAGGGCAAAAATATTTTAAGTCAAGTGATAGCGATTGCTGTATGTGTCGCACGATTTTTGAATCAAGCACGGGCAACGCCGGCCCATGCTGCTACTATATATATCATTCTATTTTATACACATATTATCGACATGGGAAACACAAGGACAGACCTGAAAAAACATAAAAATAAAGGAAAGGATCCAGGAAGAAAGAAAATGGCGATTGAAGTTGCTTTTAAATTTTACAATATTGTGAATGACAGGGAATCAATAAATCTTAAATTAATATCATGTTAGTTTTAATCATAAAAATTAAAATTAAACTCTCGTATTAATTATAAGTTTATACCGTATATTTCTTGTTTAAATTACGAGAAATGTTCAATGTAAATTAAAGGTAAAAAAGTTAGGCTTTACTCTACACAAGCATACATTTGCAGAAATTTTAACTTAGTTTAAAACTCTTATTTGGAATAGCAAGACAGGTAATTCATCGAAATTGATTTTTAAAAATGAATAAATGGAATACACAAGATCTGTGATGTTTTGAAAGCATTAATGTTACAAGAAATCACCTTTCCCCGAAAATTCGAAAATAAGTTTTGAAACAAAAATTAGCAGAAGAAACACAAAATGGCGAAACATCCAATCCTCTTCTATTCTTTCATATCCGGAAAAAAGAAGATAATGAAGTAAACTGAAATAAAATTTCTTGATAATAAGGGCGACACACATATAAGAAGGAAAAGAGGCAGTTTTCAAAGTTTACACTCACCAAACAGAAAGAGTGTAAATCAATTCATGATATGCTCTGTGTTCATGGATCGTGTCATAACCTTTTTCATGAGGGGTCATTCTTCAAGTCCAGCTGTTGTGCAACCAGAATTATTATTTCCGTCTCGATGGATTCGGCCAGACGTGTAGTGTGTATCTTGTGTAGAAGGTTGCGCATATGTCATGTCAAAGGTCGGCATTGTGTTATACCAGAAGACGCTATCGTCAGATTGAAGACACAAACTTCGACTCAGCCTGTCACAGCTGTACGGATTTTCAAACATTCTTAGGCAGAGTTCTTTCATTTCGCTCTCTACTCTTGCATTCATAATCACACTAATGCAATATCTGTTTATAAATCATACATGAATATATATGAATGCCTTTGAAATGTTCCGTGGCCGAATGATATAACAACATGATTAGATTTTAAGAATGTATACGGACATTATTACGGTTATAAGGTGATCATTCACACAGTTAATTTTCTTACATCTTACAGCTGTATCTCTCTGCTTATCTACGATGAGAAATTATCGTTATTTACATTATTCACACTAAGACAGTGTTTCGATCGTTGTACCCTCCGGTTTCCATTAAAAGCTTGTCAACCCGGGAATTTCGAGCTGAATCCTCTACTAAATTTTCAGGGATATACTGTTTTCTCCCGAACTAGGGACATCTCATATTGTCTTACTTTACTACTGCTCATGTAGTGCTTACCCTGTTTCCACAGCAGCTTAATGGATAAACGGATTAGTTCCTGAATTTGGTGACAATGTTTCTGAGTTCAAACCGTAGGCCAAGTAGTTAAGACCGAAATTTAATTTTTCTGTGCATGCCATTGATTTTCTACGCCTTTTTAATATACAAAAACAGACTTATGACCTTATGACGTTGAAAAACCGGTTCCGTACGATCACCGAAGTAATCAATGTCGAACCTGGTCAGTACATAGATGCTGTAAGCTGGGATGTGAGGGTGGTTTTATGGATAACGGCTCAGAATTGGAAATCGGAGAGCCTGTTGGGTTCGTTATATTCTATTGCGCGCAAATACACTTGAGAATGGCATGAATCTACTTATTTCCCTCCAGATATGGGTTAATTAGTAGAACCTTTATCAGAAAAAAAAATTATTATCTCCCCCAAAAAATCAATTTAAAAATATTTTCTGCCTTTCCACATTTCTTAGCCATGGCTCATTTTCTGCGCGGACAATTTTAAAACGAATGCAGGCAGATTAAAAAAAAAAACTAGCCAAATGGTGTTAGTCTTTAACTGAGCTTCTAGTACAAAAATGACAACAGAATATGGTGATTATCTAAGCATAGCTTAGATGCGAAGCACTCATTGAGGTTCGAACTGGCTATTTGTTTAATCTATTAAATAAAGGGTGAAATTCGATACTATTAAATCAGATTACTAGTTGCATTACAATAGACTTGGTCGTTCACCCAAAATTAACGAGTTCTTCAGCTAGTTTGTGCAAAAGTGTTGAAGTTTAACAAACAATAAAATATTCTTATACATAATCAAGAAGTGGCTTACATCTTTTTTTTTTCTGTGACCGATCGAGTCATCCACCTTTCTCAAAGTAGATTGATGACAAGTGTTTTCTGAAATTTCATTTTGTTTTAAAGACGCATCCATATTACGCCGAATTATTGAGCGCAAAACTAGCAGACTGATTTCTATTGGAAAAAATGTTAAAACCAGAAAAATAACATTTGTTGATTGACATCTAATTAACAATTTAGCCAGTTTGAGCCGGGTTCTGTCTTCCTTATTATCTGTACAGTTATTTTTTATTGAACATTTCTACAGCATTTATTACGTAAATGCCGACAACATATCCATGCATCTAGTGGAATACGAAGTTTAGCAATTTGCTTGCTTGCTTGATTTAATTTTTATAGTCTATCGACATTTTTGAGGTTATTTAAATCTGAAACATATTTTGGGATTATAAGGATAATTCTTTTTTTTGCGAGCGAATTAACAATTTCTCGCAGATAATAATGATTTTCAGATTCAAGTCTAACTATTTTAACCCAGAGATGAAGATTCAAAGTATGGATTCATGCCTTTCCTAAGGGCACATACGCAAAAGTGAATGTAACGAACTCGACTGGAATTCGAACGCAGTTTCTTAATATTTTTTGGAGATTATAATGATTACCTGATACAAATCCTCAAATAAGACGTTTAGCCAACTTGATATCATTTGTCGTAAGAATCTCTGAAAAACCGTTTGAATTGTACTATATTTCCCACAAAACAATGGTGAGAGGAAAAAGATCATTCAGGCCTTCAGTAATGATACCAACATTCATATTCTGGCTTCCATTATCAGAGTCCATTCAAGAACCATCAATAGAACGGTGAATAAGTTTAAAAAAGAGGGAACAGTAGAGAGGAAAACTGGATCAGGAGGTCACAATACGAAGAGGGATCATCATTTCAACTTAGATCTAAAGAGTTCAATTAGAAAAGATCCAACTCAATCACTCTTGGCACGTGAGAGAGCAGTTTCACCTATGGCAGTCCAAAGAGAAGTGAAAAAAGATATGAAAATGTAATGTGAAACCTGTGAGGCAACTTGTTCGGGCAGAAACTTAGAAGGTTAGAGAAGGCGAGAGTCATCGTGAATAAGTTGGAAAATGATCCTTGAATTATATATATATATATATATATATATATATATATATATATATGTGTGTGTGTGTGTGTGTGTGTGTGTGTGTGTGTGTGTGTAAAAATGAACTTCAATTCATTCATCATTAGCTATGATTAATTAATGGTGAACATGTCATTTTCATTTATAATCGATTTCATCACGAGAGCAATTATGCATTATTATTACTTCAAATAGAGTTCAATAGTGTTATAAAACTCTCAGAGAATTCCAGTAAGATATCTTTATTCATTTTTAATATAGTACAGTTCAAATCTTAATCTAGCAATTGGACAATTTTTCTGTTAAAAAGTTTGACAAGGATACAGGGTATGACGGATATATTTTCGTCTACATTAAGCAAAAATGAAAATAACACCGACACCACATTTTAACAAATATATTTACCAAACTTACACATCTTGAAATATTTAAAATTAAATGTTTTCAATAAAATCGCCATTGACTTCAACCACGGCATCCAGACGTCTGTGGAAACTCCTGCAAATCTTCAGGATGGTCTCCTTGTTTAAGCTGGTGAATGCTATCATAATCATTGCATTCAGTTGATCTTTGATATTACAAGGAGTTTTTTTGGTCTCTCGCTCAACTGCGCCCTACACATAATAAACAAGGAGTTTGAAGTCTTGGGAGTTAGGTCGCCAGATATAAGAGATGATGTGGTCGCAGAAATTGTCTAACAACCATGACAGGGTTCTCCTGCTGGTGTGGCATGATGCAGAGTCCTGTTGCCAGACATAAGGTCTTCCAGTAGCGACGCTATTTACCCAAGGCAACACCACCTTCTTAAGGAACTTGATTTATGCTTCCGTGTTGAGTCTAAGGCCCTGAGGGAAGATGAATGGAGGCATAACAGCTCCTTCACTAGTGATCACACCATCACCTTCATGACCACCCTTAGATTCATTCAACTCTTTCGGTATCCTCTGCACTGTCTTCAGATTGTTACCCAAAACACAAATGTTCACACACACACACACACACACATATATATATATATATATATATATATATATATATATATATATATAACGAGAGAGAAAGAGAGAGAGAGAGTGCGTGTGAGTAAGTGATAGGGAAAATGTCATTTACTTTTTTACCTTGAAGGAAACCATTTAGTCCAAGAATTTATCAAATAGTGGACGAATATAACAAATAGTAGACACAAATGCTGAAATAGCGTATGAAGAGAGGTAATTGGATCACGATATATATATATATATATATATATATATATATATATATATATATATATATATATATATATATAATAAAAAGGCTTAAACACTAATATTCCATGGTCATAATTTATTCCATTGGAATCGTAAATACGATCCAAATCATCAGACCTACAAATTCAAAATGAAAACAGAAAAAAACAACTCCGGAAATCAAAACAGAATTTAGAGAAAGTGTAAGTATGAGGATGAGTGACAGAGAGAATTTTGGGAGATGTGGGTGGGGGGTGGATTTAAAAAGAGGAGAAAGAAAGTCGACGGATGTCTAATACATAAAGATACATTTCGTGGTGACATATACACACCACAGACAATTCGGATAGGAAGGAAAAAAAAAAAAAAAAAAGGAAAGGGTGGGGGAGAGGATGGAACGAAGGAAAATAAAAATGTGTTTACATAAAGGGGCCGCTTCGTAATTGGGAAAATTAAATCAAATATAAATATATGAAGATGAATACAACTATTGTCTCATTTCGCAAGGACCAAATATTTCTATGTTCAAAAACACATACTAATACACACAAAAAAACATATACAAGTAGGTACATACACTTAGGCATGTACACATATATATATTAATTGAAACACTATATACCGCTTCCCTTTGGTTTGTGTTATTTAGCTTCTTCTCCTGTATATATTGTTTACATCTTGACATCACGATAATTTTCTATTATGGGTCTCGCCCCTTGTACAGAAGATGGACTCGTCCAATGTATACTTATACTACGGAGAAATAGCGTGACAAAAAGGTCGACACAAGGTGTTCACTCAGAGTTACGAGATTCCGGAAAGAGAGATAATTACGGTTTCACTTATAGAGACTTGTACATATACTTTTCTACTAACCCGCATTCCTGGACTACTAATCTTCAATTCAACTTTGTATTCTTACGTTTCTATATACATATTTTTCTATTTCAATTACTGGCGTTTTTATTTATTTGTGCCGGAAATCCACGGAATCCACAACATTTTCAAAGTGCGTCTTATACACCGGTAAATACAGGAAGTTTATCGCTTTGACGTCATCTCTAAATTAGGGAATAATTCTCCTTGGTCTCAAAAGAATTTTTCGTAGCCCATTGATAAAAAAAATATGATTATTTTCCAGTTATTTGCTAGTGAATTGCCGGAAAGATCAAAATAGGAACACAGCTTTTTCTCTGCTATAAACATCTGGTTATCACTGCTTGACTAGCAGGCGCTTTATTCTCATCTGGAAAATGCTGCCTGGAACATATGCTGTTGATTCCTGTTAGACATTATTTCATCGATAGACTACAAGGTTGAACTTCATTTCAAATAATATTTATATTTTTTTGATAAAATGGATTTATCATCACCATCATCATTTAACATTCTATGATGTTTTGTTCCTCTTTTATTCATTCCGTGGCATGATGATAAAGGACATCCGGCAGCAAAGGCCTCTGATCGGGAGATTGGTGGTTTGAGGAGCGTGGAACCACCTCTTACTCACTGTTGCTCGAAGGTTTACCCTGACGCAGAGTGGTAGAACCTGCTAGGGTTCTAGCTATGGGCAAATTGTGAACCTCGCCAAATAAAAACAAAACTTTATGAAAGTAAAAAAAATTATATATATTTTATAGTAAAAAATACCATCAATTTGCTCTTATAAAAAAATTACCAACAATAAATACTTATAGTAAAATTACCCACAATACATTTTGTAGCAAACTAGCTAAGAATACATTTTTAATGTAGATGATGGCCTACAATTACATTCATAATATATTTAGTTGAAGCCATAAAATTGTGTTCAAAATATTTAAATTTCGGTATTAACTAACACATAAAGGTGTTGCTATAGGACTAAACAAAAATAATCAACTTTCTTCTACTATTGTTTATCTTTTTTATCTTCAATTTGTAATTGGGGATTCGTAACCTCGCCCGCTCATTTCATACCAACCTTAAATTTATATATATATATATATATATATTTGTATATTTAGGCAGCAATCCTTCCTTTATGCTAGTTTCGTTAAAAACGACAGACAAGGTACTACAGTTGAGCTTTTTATTTAATTTTCTTGTGTTCTGACAAGAGTTTTCTTTTCTGGACAAAGAGTGTGTAAGAACTGTCCGAATGTTCTGTGTTTCCGAGCGCTTTCGGCTATACCTTTAGCCATTATCAAGGATGGTTCAATTATCAGCTTAGTAGAGTGTGTTTGTTATGTTCAGTTGTTTACTGGTAGTGATGTTTTAGTTTCCGCTTTACGGTTGTATATGTGGCTTTTTTCATAGTTGATATTTTCAAGTTTTGGCTTTTTTTTTTTTTAAAACTTCCATTTTTTTAGTGATTTTTTGCAATTGGAATCAAAAATATATTAGTGTTTTCTACTAGTATGTTCCTATATAGTGTATATATAAATATGATATGTGTTTAAATGTGTTCTGATGGAATTTTAAATCAGATTTTTGTAATTTTTTTTTTTTGTAAGTTCCCCTTTGTGCACTAATTTTGGTATATTTTAACACAAAATAAAAAATGTCTTCCTTTTGCGAAAGATTTAAAAACAATGAATGACATTGTCATCAGAATCGGATAAATCTAAGATATGGATAGTCAACAAAATGATTACCAGCAAAAATTAAAAGATATCGTCTTGACCGATCTAAATTCACCAAATTTAAATTTATAATAATAAATTTAAAAGCAGAATAAACCAACTCTTGCTCCTTTTTTACAACGCAATGTTTTTTTGAAAATTTAAAAATAGTTGGAGATTACCAACCGGGATACCTATATGGAAGTTTAAAAAATTAAACCAGGATAAAGATACGACCAATTATTTCCCAGATATCACCTATCTAAGAATCAAAATTCCATAATTATATCATCACTCCATGGATTCCGTCAATTAAAGTCACATGGAGACCCACGAATTCCTTTTTTAAAACTTCAAATCATTTTTTTCAATTTATATCTTCGTCAATGGACGTTGAAAACTTATTCACAAATTTCCCTGTTGACAAAACTATCGATTTTAAATCCTCAACTTCTATATGTCTTGTCTGTCTGTGTTTCCGCCATCCATGTTTTGTGTGTATCCTAAAAAAAATTACTACACGCATTCTGTGTGCGTGTGTTTGTGACCATAATGCAATGTTTGTTTGTGTGTGTTGGTGTTAGTATGGGAAATGTCTGAGCCTGCTTTTTGTATTATATGTGTGTGTGTGTGAAAATACCATATTTACACAGGTGTGTGTCAGTGAAAATCTATGTCTGAACCTGATGATATATTCGTGATTTTAGCTGATAACATTAAAGAAATAGAGACGTGTAAGACCACATTTGAGAAAAACTGTGTCCTTAATTTTAGTTATGAATTTTGACCAAAAAACAAACTACCATTTTAGATATCCTCGTTGAAAAAAACAATAACACTTTCATTACATCATTATTCAAAAACCCACCATGACAAAAACTAGGTGAAAATTTAATTTCAAAAGTGAATGTGTGTGTGTGGTACAAAATAGCTGTAATGTGTGTTGTGTAAATGGGTGTTTAACCAGAACTCATCCTCATCGACTAGACTTTCTCAAAGAACTTAACAACGTTAAACAAACACTAATTAACTTTTTTCTAACTACCTTTAGACCAACAAATTAGAATATTCCTCCCCAAAGCAAGTTAATGATAGTGACACACAACAAAAATTACATACACATTTATTAGGAAAAACCAAATGCATATTAATTACAACAAGATGAATCATCTCTAAGACATATTATAAAGAAATATGTACTCCTATTTTCGGGGAAAAAAAAATCAAATTTTTATCTATTATCTGTTTTAAGACGGCCAACCTTATCCTCAAAAAATAACAACACACCAATTCTTTTCAAAATTACAAAGAACGAACATTATCTATGAGTTCAAATGCCCTTTAAGAACTGCGTTCCTCAATTCAAACCGCGTTTCATAAATAATTACATCGGCTACACAACCACATGTTTATCCAGACGTCTTACATTACACCTATCTGATCACAGTTCCATCAGAACACATTTAAACACACCTCAGGAAAACAATGATTGGAACATACTAGTAGAAAACACTAATATATTAACTGCATCCACTTGCAAAAAAAGACTAAAAATAATGGAAGCTCTAATAATAAAGCTTAATTCTTTTCTTTTCTTAACAATATCAACTATGAACAAAGTCAGCACAATGTCTAACTGTATTCGGAAACTAAAACATCACTACCACACTTTGAACATACATAGAACACGTTCGGGGCTGATAATTGAACCATCCTTGATAATCGCTAAAGGTATAGCCGAAAGCGCTCGGAAACACAGAACATTTGGCCAGTTCCTGCGGGCTTTGTCCAGAAAAGAAAGCCTTGTCAGAACACAAGAAAATTAAATAAAAAGCTCAACTGTAGTACCTTGTCTGCTGTTTTAAGAAACATGCATATATATATATATATATATATATATATATATATATATATATATATAAGCTTTGCCGAAACCTAGCAAGGTTTCGTTCGGGGAGGTTTCACCTAAGCGGATCGTCAAACTGGCTAAAAGAGAAAAGAGAAAGTTTCTCTTTTGCCGGGCCTCCTGACGATTGCTAGGTGAAGACCAGGTTTGTAAACTCGGCCTAGGTCTGCTCTACATTGAATCTTTTGTTAGGGGTTGTTTATCTCGTGTCTGTATTTTTGAATTTGGGCTTTCAAACAGACTTTATACATCCCTACCGGTTATTCACCAAATTGTCTATTAATTGATACAATGATAATGTACAATAAGGAAAATTTAGACAAAGCCTTGTAATGTTTTGATAACCGTAAAACAAATATTCAATAACCATGGAAACGTGATTTTAGCTTTTTCTTTAAAACCCAGTAATTTTTAAAAATTTTATAATCAAAATAGCATTGAAGATGAATTCCTCCATAATGGTTTTTAATTTTCATTGGTCTTTTAAATTAGGGGTTTTAGCTTCTATTTTTGAAACATGGTTGGAACTGTGTAGCGAAAATAACCATATTTTAAATCAATTGCCGTATTTATTTTTTAATATTAATGCTCTGTATACAGAAAAATTGAGAACTATTTTGTAAAAATAAAATATTTATAAGAACACCGGATTTTATATCTTAATGTCATTTCTTTTATATATATATATATTTATATATATATGAACCAACGATAAGAATTTTAAATCAGGTTTTTTGTTTTCTTTTATTTTTTTGAAAGGTTGATTTTTGTATGGGTTATTTTGGTATATCATCATCAAAAAATGAAGCATGTCTTCCTTTTGTATATGTGTTACTTGTTATGAATGAATGGGTCATGAATCGGATTAGCTAGATATAGGATAGTTAATGATGACCAGCTTCATCTCGTTTCTTCTTTTGGCCTTGTAATGCAATTATTGTATATTTATAATAATAAATATCTAAGCAGAATAAACCTACTCTTGCTCCTTTTTTATTACAATGTTTTTTTTTTATTTATTAACATTTATTCAACAATGATGTATTACAGTAGTTTTATAAATTTAAGCAGATGAAAGATAGGATTCAACGTTATTAAGATATCGTCTAATAAGAATACAAGAAGACATATTGTTTAATCACTTCTGGATTCCGTCAAAGTAAAGTCAGCATGGAGATGCATCGGGTGTTTTTCTAATGAACGTTCGAATCATTTTTTTTTTTTTTTTTATCTTCGGAATGGGAGGATGAGAATGACACGAAATTTTCCCTCGCAGTTCAGGCATTTTTTTTATTCTTTTCTTCTGGTTGTCTTGTCTGTCTGTGTTTGTGTTTGTGTGTGTGTTTGTGTGTGTGTGTGTGTTTGTGTTTGTGTTTGTGTGTGTGCGTAAAATGTTTTGTGTGTTTTTGTGTGTGTGTGATTTGTGTGTGTGTGTGTCCCCTTGTCTGAGCCTGTGTTTTGTATGTGTGTGTGTGTGTGTTTGTGTGTGTTTGTGTGTCAGTGTGTGTGTCTAAAGTGTGCGTGCGCTACAACAGAACCTGTGTTTTTGTATGTGTGTGCTGGAGTCTTTTGCGTGTGTTTTGTGTCTGTGTGTTCCCAAATGCGTTTTCGATTGCAATCGTCTTAAATTTAAGAGTTATTTTCTTGACCAATGAAGAATTTTAAATTTACCTGTATTGTAAGTTTAAAAAAAACCTCTGACGTCTTACGGCATCATTCACCATTTCAGCATGACATATTCTAGGTGAAAATTTTTCTCTCTGGCTGTGTGTGTGTGTGTGTGTGTGTGTTTAATTACAATCAGTCATCATCATCATCATCATCATCATGGACACCATTTCATTTCTGAAACGTTATTTTTTTAGTCTGGCAAATCTGTAATTGCCTTTTATATAACACCTTTCACATACCTAATTCTATTGACGTTTTAAGGTGACACTGGGGGCAAATATTATTTTACTGTTTATTAGGATTAGCTCAGTACATATTGAGGACAACACAGATTCGCTCATCTGAGGACCATATTTCCAAGTCATGTTTGTAATTTTCGGGGATGGAAAACTTTAGAAATCCTATGCATGGCGAACAGAGGCCAGAATTTAGCCTTTTAACATTCATCTATATTTCTGAGATGAGGTACTGTAACTTTTATCCACTTAGAAATACATGTCCCAGTGAATAAAAGCTTTGGTTGACTTGACCCAATAAGTTGTGAGTTCAATACCTGGATACAGCAGAGGTAAACAAAAACTTGGAGAGTTGAGTTACTAAAAGGAAATAAACTGAAACTGAGATAGCCAGAAAAGGCATGGCACGTGTAACGAGAACAAACTACTTCAAGAAGGCCGGAGCTTACAACGGCTGAAACGTCGTGAACATGACAATAAAGATGAAAACAATTCGAAAATATAAATCGTGTAAACATTTATCCCTTTTGTTTAAATAACAAGGGAATCATTTTTGGTAGTAGTTACAGTGTTTTTTTAACCTTTAAATTGGCATTTCCCATCTCACGCTGTATTAATTCTAAAATACAATTTGATTTTAATGATGATTAAACTGAGTATATATACATGCACATTTGAATACTTATAAAATCTTCTTGTAAATAGTTCATTGCTAGGCATATACTGATTTATGTCCTAAACATTGTTCAGCTAAAATTTTTTTTACTATGGGGAAATTTAGTTTTATTTCCCTTTTTTGAACACCTTAAGTGATGTGGCTTCCCTCTGTCTTTTCTACAAATATTTTTATGCCAACTGTTCTGACGTGCTATTTTCACTAGTGCCCCGACTACATGAATTTAAGCGTGCTAGCAGGCTGGTATCTTGGTCCCACCCTTACACTGTAGAAAGAGTTAAATGTAACCACCTCTTCTACTCCAACAGAATCTTCCCTCACACTTACCTTCAGTAGAACTGCTATCTCTTACTTGCTTCCTGATAGCTATAATATTCAAATGTAATGTCAATCGACATCTCCTGATACTTTGATCTTGATCCTTGTACTTCTATTTATCCTTTCCTCAAAAAACCCTCTTTACTCTTACTTCCACTCTCTGCTAGTGGCACGCACACCTTGCTTGGGGTTTAAAAACAAACTTTGGTTATTCGTACAAAGAGAGAATTCTCTTCTGACGCCATCAAATCTAGTTAGAAAATTGAAAACATATTCGTAGATCTGAAGCCATTTTAGCCAAAGTCGATCAACTAAAATCAAGATGACGATTTTCTCGTTAGCGTTTACCAAAGAAGATCAAGATCATCTCTGATCAAATCAGTGATCCAATCTTATCGATCACAAAAAAAAAATGATTTTCTTCTACTTTAGTTACGGTTTTTTGCAAACATGGGATCCATCCGCTTACCAGTAAATGTTCCCAATTATCCCTCGTAGTTTCGATTCAATTTATAACCCAGAGACACCTTCAATTACGTAATAATTAGCGTATCATGCAATTATCAAATATTGATCAGCTTTAAGCTGATAAGATTTTAAATTATTTGTTCAAGACAAGGGTGATTTTCTGTTTGCGTGAGCGCCCGAGTTTGGATCAATGTCCATAGTCTGACACGATGTTACATTGTGTGAGAATATAATGTAACCCTCAGACTAATAAAACAAAACTGAATGACAAAATGTGAAAAAAAAAATTGCCTTTCGTTCCTCGAAAGGACTTCTCCAAAATAAATAAAGTTTTTTTTTTTTTTTTTATCGAGGTTTTATCAATGCCCAGAGCCTGACACAAAGCTACATTGTGTGAGAATGTGATGTACGCCTCCAGACTCATAAAAATAGTTATATAACTAAATGAAAGTTATTTTACGCTTTTCCTTTTACGAAACTTTTTTTTATCGGAGTTTTATCAATTAATTAATTAATTAATTTAGTTTTATAACATCAATGACTTGATGTTATATAACGTACTATGGGAGAATATGATTTATTTTTAATCAATTCGCACCAAGCAAGGGAATTAATACCATGAAGACACAAGGGACTACTGAACGTGTATGTGAATTAGAAGACTTTAGCAACAACCGGAAACCCAATCCTGATATGAAACAAGGGATAAACTTCTTCTTCTGTTCAAAAGACAGGAGATGAGCTTGAACGGAACGATAGGCGAACCTATACGCCTCTATATATCAGACTAATGATATTAAGAAAAAGGGAATATCCTATGTTACGCGATTTTTTCTTTCATAGAATTTCTTTACACTAGTTGATAATTTTTTTTTGATGGAATCATGCATATGTAGAAGGAAGGAAAAAGATACAACAAATCTTGCTTAAAATTCTACATCGAGAAAACCCGAGATTTTAAATTTAAGATTAAAATTTATGACGTCCAAGTTATCAGGATCTTTAACATAACCTCATTCAACAATCTATCGCTTGTGTTTTTCTTTTAGTTTTTTTTGGTAAGGCGAAATGCTCTGTGATCTTGGACGTAAAATTATTGTTGAATACTCTGTAATTAGAGCACTTTCAATTCATTTTTACCTTAATAAATTACTTCTTCTTTTAAGTAAATCCGAATTCTTTAAATCAAAATAATGATCCAATAATGCATTGAGTTCCTACAGAATGTAATGAAGGAAAGCAAGAAGAAAAGACTAAACATCAATTGCAAGAAAACTGAATACATGTATGTTAGCAAAAGGGATAGCCCAACATGCAAATTACATATTATCGATAACGAAATCAAACAGGTGCGACAAGTTAGATAATCTGGGATGTGTATTAACAAAGGTCGGAAAGTGAAACACGGAAATCTGAAAACGCATTGGAATAGTTAAATATACCTTCCAAAAGCTGTGCAAAGTATTAAGAAACAGGAAAAAATCGTTGTAACCTTCCCTTATTACGCTCCCAACACCCACCCACACTCACCCGGCTTCGTCTCTCCTCATCGACTTTCTCTCTATTCATGCAGAGCCGCTAAGTATAACCAACCTTTCGGCTTTCTTTTCTCTCTTTGGATGGAGCCGGTGTTTCTTTTCGATAGGGTTGATTCGGGTTTCCCAAATTCTTCGATGAAGTCTTTGAATATTGTTTCCCAAAGACAATATTACCTAATCCCTGACTGTAGACTTGGAAACTTTTCTATCTTTGCATCCAGAACAACTTCTTAATCATGCTTGAGTAACAACTCCTTCATTAAAATGCTAAACATTGTTGATAATGCTTATTTAATATAAAGAATATCTGGTTGAATAAGATGTCTGTATTATCTACAGGAAAATCAAGTTCTTTACTACGGGATGGTGATTTGAGAAATCTAGTCGCAAACGCTAAAGTCAACTTTTCCACAATTCTTCAAAATAATAACCAGTCTTTCGACATTTCTCCAATTATTCTCTCATACGTGTGTCCGAATTTTTGCTCTGGTCCAGGAATTGTGGGTGTGCACTTTAGTGACGACTGTTTTACGACCAATCCCGGTCGCACCGAGCCTATCTTATCTACTATGTGTCTTTTCCCTCTAGCCGTGGTAAATGCGACCGGATCGAATTTCTGGGGACCTTTTTGGTCGGATCCCTTCTTCGACTGCCTTTCGACCTTGCGTTGTCGTTTATATAGATCAATCCCGTTCCAAAATATGACATTTTATACATGAATAATCCCTCCCCGCCCCCGAGTGACATTATCTTAGGAGACCTTGTTAAAAAAAAAAGGTACTTTTTTGTTTAGAATATTCGTAGATATAGACAAAACAGATGTTTTTTTACATTGTAAAGAATAATTTGGGTCATACTTCTCTGTGACAGCATACGGTTGGACAGACAGCCTTATGTAAATAAACTTTTGAATCTAATTTCTCAGGACCAAAGATCTCGGTCAAAACATTAATCATGTCTTCTTCTTATCGGCGACATTAATCATGTCTTCTTCTTATCGGCGACATTAATCATGTCTTCTTATCGACGACAAGTGGATAAGATTGTGTGCCTTGGATTTCCTCAGTTCTCTTGAATCTTTTCTTGTTAACTCTTTGGTCGATTATCCTTGAAACTGGTTTTAAATAAATGTTATTAATTTAAAACATAGTTTTTTTTTTTAATTTTCTTCTCGGCCTACTCCCCTGGCAATTTTAATCATTATTCTCCAATTAGTAGCCCTTCCAAATCGTCATCCCGTAATTTTATGCATTTAAACGTTTAAACAGGGTCAGTGCTATGTTAGGCTATTATGCCGTATCAGTCCTCTTCCATGTCAGTGAAAGTTGGACACTCTCCTCACATGAAGAGTAGACTTGAAGCAGAAGAAATGTAGTTCTACAGAAGGATGATGGGAATAATATGGACCGAACATGTGAGTAACGACGAAGTTTTAAAGAAAATGCATACAAAAGGGAATTTATGATTAACAAGGATAGAAAGATAAGGTTACATAATGAGGAGGGGGGGCTTGGGAAATTTGATACAAAAAGAACGGATTGAATATAAAAGAGACAAATGAAAGAACGCACAACGTAAAGGGAGAGCTTCAGCAATGGATGGCGAAACATTGTTTAGTGAGAAAACAAATATATAAAAAAGGTATTAAAAGCTAGAAAGCAGATGAAATTGTGGATAGCCATGACCCCGAACATTCTGAAAGGACTATCTACATAGAAGAAGAAGATCTTAAATTGCTAAAAAATAACCCGATAAGTTGATCACAAATTTACAGACAGCGATGGGTTAATTGTCGCCATTATATGTTTTTAATTTCGCGTATGAGCGTTTTGTTTTTTTTTTTTTTGTTTTTTTTTTTTTTTTTTATTTCGATTTTGTCGACTGCACAGCATAGTAGGGTCAGTTGGGCCCCATCTGTGAGAAAAAGAGCACCATGACACAATTCACTCCCCCAGAGATTTGGAAACGACATGCTTGGCTTTCGCGACGGAAGGTCGAATACGAACATTTCGGAGTGTTTGGGTGTCAATCTGACGACAGTGCAGAGGAATCGGAAAGAGTCGATTGGTGATTACGAAGATACGGCAGCTCGGGCGACTGACTCTGATCATTCTGATAAAAAAAAAAAAAAAAAAAAGAATGCCCGAATTTGTTAGTAATAGCCTCGGAGTCAACAGGGAGGCTTGAATCAAGGTGCCTTAAGTGGGTGGCTGCTGAAAGATCCTATATCTGGCAACAAGACTCTGCACTATGCCACTCAATTAGGAGAACCCAGTCATGGCTGTCAGACAATTTCTGCGTTCACATCACCTTTTACATCTGGTCAGCTGACTCCCCAGACTGCAACCGCCTTGATTATTATGTGCAGGGCATAGTAGAGCAAGAAATCAACAAAACTCACTCTGTATCAGCAAATGATTAAGGCAGAATTCACCAACTTAAACAAGGAGACCGTCCAGGAGAGTTGCAGGAGATTCCGAAATTGTCTTGTGGTTGAATCTAATCGCGATTTTATTGAATAGATTTACTTTTTAGTAATGTTGTTAACATATCTTTTAAAATGAGATGCCAGTGTTTTTTTTTTTCATTTTGGTATCATTTAGACGACAATTTATCTATCGCACCCTGTCTATCTGTTAAAATGAGACGCCAGTGTTATTTTCATTTTGGCATCATTTAGACGACAGTTTATCTATCGCACCCTGTCTATCTGTTAAAATGAGACGCCAGTGTTATTTTCATTTTGGCATCATTTAGACGTCAGTTTATCCATCGCACCCTGTCTATCTGTTAAAATGAGATGCCAGTGTTATTTTCATTTTGGCATCATTTAGACGTCAGTTTATCCATCGCACCCTGTCTATCTGTTAAAATGAGATGCCAGTGTTATTTTCATTTTGGCATCATTTAGACGACAATTTATCCATCGCACCCTGTCTATCTGTTAAAATGAGATGCCAGTGTTATTTTCGTTTTGGCATCATTTAGACGACAATTTATCCATCGCACCCTGTCTATCTGTTAAAATGAGATGCCAGTGTTATTTCCCTTTATGCGTCGCTTAGACGACAATATATTTCATCGCACCCCGTCTATGCTACAAAGTGCTCATTTCCAAAAGCAGAAACAATAGATTTTTTTCTGGTACGGTACATGCAACATCATGACAACTAAATAATCTTACGTGAATTGAATATAGTAAACTTTATCAAAGATGCCAACATTTAAAACCGAGGAAAAAAATATGAAAAATAATAATCAATATCATAAAAATAATAAATAAATAAAATAGGAATCGTTACACATCCGTCAATGACTGAACATGCGTGCATGTATGTTTACATAAGTATGAGTGGCGTTCCGACGACAATTTTCCTCCCAGTACTATAAAAACGCCGTATACGCAACTATATAGACCATAATTTAAAAATTAATCAGTTTGTCTAACGATCGCAAATAGCGTTAAACCCAGGATCACAAACTCACATCAATCCAACTATATATATATATATCAATCTATTCATATATATCTCAGTTTGCTTATATCTATCTGTCTATCTCAGTCTGTTCATATCTATCTATCTATCTATCTATCTATCGATCTCAGTCTTTTTGCATGTATGTATGTATGCATGTATGATTATTAATGTATTTGCAAAGGAAATAAATGAAATGTAATACTTGAGGTAAGACATGCGGATGTAGAAGAGCTTTCATGCGCCATTTTAAATTGCATGATAATGTAACTACCGCTGTTGAACCTCTTAAGTACCCTGTTTATGCTAGAATATGTAGGGTCCCTTGCTGGGTTAAAGAGCCACATTCGTTCAGCACAACTAGATTTTCTCCAAAAAGATATGTAATAATGCTCGTAATCGGACACGAGTTGCCAACCACCACTATCTATCTATCTATCTATCTATCTATCTATCTATCTATCCAATACTGTTCATATCTATCTATATATCTATCTTTGTTTATATCTATCATAGATAGCTTTTTGAAAGATCAATAGGCAAAACAAATATGATTGTATAAATGTATTTTCAATACAGTTGTTCCTCTGAATTGCACAGGTTTAATTAAGTCATTTATGAAAAACAACATTTTATCGATTTTAATTTCCATTTGTTGAAACTTTGAGTGGTTCTTGTTCAAGTCAAATGGTTGCTTCTTCGTAAAGTTTTTCATTTTCTTCTTCTTCTTCTTCTTCTTCTTCTTCTTCTTATTATTATTATTATTATTATTATTATTATTATTATTATTATTATTTTATTTTTATTATTGTTATTATAACATGTAAAAAAAAACGAATTTTTTTAGATTTATAGATAATACCATTTAGAATTTAGTTTCCGCAAAATGACCGAAGTCAACCAACATCAAAGCCTGGCCAGTACCGAGATGGATAATCGCTTGGGAATATCAGGTCTTCTAAGCTTAGATATGCGGGTGGTGTATGGATAATGGCCCAGGGTTGTAAATCACAGCGATATGGTAACTGTACACAATACAAAAATAATCTGACACTTTTTATTTATTTATTGGTTGGTTATTAGATTTTAAGACGTGTCAACCTTCGTTGAAAGAACTTTTGTTGTTGGACACGAAGAGTCACAATAGACCTTCCTGACCATAGCTCAATTAGATCTCATGTATATACTCATGGAAACCTACCGGACACTATCTTAACAATACAAATATAATATTATCATCTACATGCAAAAAAGGCGAAAAATAATGGACGCCTTATTAATAAATAGGAAAAAATACAACACTCAATAATATCAACTATGAACATGGACACAATATCATGATCATCTTTTGAAAATGAAAACATGAAATAATGCATAGATACAACAATTTCTTGTAAGCAGTTAATATATTTCAACCTTGAAAATGGTTAAACGTATAGCCGAAAGCGCCTGGAAAAAATGAAAAAATTGGGCAGTTTTTATATAATTTATCCCCTAAAAGAAAGGAATTCTAAGTTTACTTGAGAACTTGTATAAAAAACTAAATCAAAGCAACTTGTTCGTCATATTCAATAAAAAATATATATATATATATATATATATATATATATATATATATATATATATACACACACACATATATATATATATATATATATATATATATATATATATATATATATGAAAAAGAAATTATATATATATATACATATATATATATATATATATATACATGCCAATAAAATACTGTTTCGGTAGATGCTATGAGAGACTGTTTAAAACAATCAGAGCGTCTTCTCAAATGTGGCCATTCACTAAAAATAACGTTTAAAGAGATAAAAAATATGTCAGATTAATAAATCCATTATTTTTAGAAGGATATATATATATATATATATATATATATATATATATATATATATATATATATAATTTTTTTATAAAAAAAAAAAAAATTATAACATAAGTATGTTATAAAATCACTACAAAAATAGCCATTTTGTTTCAACACACTCTGTGTCTTATCAAGTGATGATGTTGAAAATAAAATAAATGGTTTTAAAAGTTTCAGATTAATTAACGATCCTACACTGGGGGGAAACATTGTTACAAAAGCTAGAATAACCAATCAAAAACCAAGTATAGAAAGATTCAAAAGCTTGACAACGAAATCCTGTTCTAATAGCTATTCATATCTTTAAATACGTGTAATATTAAAATTAATCAATTATTGTCAAATGACCGGATGTATTGTAGCGTCTGGTCTTCTCGAACGTAATTTCAATGAAGAAATGAATTGAATAAACACATATATATTTTTCTTTTATCAATAATTTTGTAGTTTTTAAACTTAATAGTGATTAAATTTGGATTTTAAAAATTTCCAGTTTTTAATTTTAATATTAAAAATATTAAATTTTATCATGTAAATTTATAATTATTAGTTAGTATAAATTAATTTTAATATTAGACGTATTTAAAGATATGAATAGCTATTAGAACAGGATTTCGCTGTCAAGCTTTTTTGAACTTCTTGTTTTTTGATTGGTTATTCTAGCTTTTTAACAATGTTTCCCCACAGTGTAGGATCGTTAATTAATCTGAAACTTTTAAAACCATTTATTTTATTTTCAACATCATCACTTGATAAGACACAGAGTGTGTTGAAACAAAATGGCTATTTTTGTAGTGATTTTATAACATACTTATGTTATAATTTTTTTTTTTTTTATAAAAATAATTATATCTGCTCTACTTTGTATTGAGCACTCTTTTAAGAATAGTAATTGTTGGTTATTGGAATTCATTCCGTGTATACCAATTATATACTTTGATATATATATATATATATATATATATCTGTGTGTGTGCATCTAGAGAATCCTGATACCTAAGGTTTAAAATGTACTTTTAAAAATGAAAAATTCTTTCTTGAATCTTTTATTTTAGTTTTAATTTCAAGCTAATAGATGATATTTAATATTTTCTAATAAGGAATATACTTTTCTTTATTTCAAAACTAATTTAAATTGGTTGAAAGGATTTTTCATTTTGAAATTGTTCAAATTGTAGATTTTACAGTGATTTTTGACGACCTAAAATTTTCAGAAAATAAATATTTTTCTGAAACATTATTTGAGGAATGTTGGTTGATTTAAATAAATCGTATATTGAAAAAATATTATTTACTTCAAGTTTAAATTATTACAGACATGCATTTTTGACGTGTTGACAGCTTGACGACAGATGTTTATCTATTGTTTTTCTTAAAAGTAATTGAAGAATATAAGGTGAACGTCTTTTGTATATAATTCTTAAGTTTATATTATCTGTATTGTAATGTTTTTTATTGAATTTTAGATAATTTGGATTTAAATTTAATATAATCATCGCCTTTATTTCCTTATATGAACAACAATGTTTACAAAAATCGGCACGTTTTTACACATACAAAAAATTCAAAATTATTTTTAAAATATTGATATTTGATGATTTGTATTAAGCTTTTCCATTCACTATTAGTTAAAGTATTTTTACTTAGTGATATTATTATTTAAAAGAATGAAATCAATACAGTATTTAAAATTTTTAAAACTTAATCATTTTATTAATTAAAATTTAAAATAATGAAAATAATTCTTGTAAAAATTCATTATTCATTGAAAAAAAATTTCTTAAGACAATTTATTTATTTATGAAAGCATTTGAAAGTTTTTCTAATTAATGATTTAGTTTCATTTCATTTTTTTTATTTTACGATTCAGAGCAGATTTTTGGTAAATGGTGTTTCTGTTTGACAAAAGCAAATTGATAATTTAAATTCTCCAAGAAGTCCTGCTTTTAAATAATATAAACATTAGTGGGGGGAGAAATAATTTCTCGAAATTTCATAAAATTAACTATGAGTGGTGCAACAAATGTAAAAAAAAATACGAAAATTTTCTGTAGAAAAAAATTCCAAAAAATTTTCATTAAAATCTGACATTTTTTTTTTTTTTTTTTTTTTTTCAGGGAATTCCAAAATAATGCGTTTTTACCATAAAAAGACACTAAAATTTCCTAAACTAACCTTCGGTCCAAGACGGGATGTAGAAAGCCTCTCACGTCCCTATAGGTAATTCCATGGAAAGTGCTCGGACGCACTACATTCCTTTGTTCCGCCAGTTCTAATCTTCTAGGATCCGCCATGCTACTTACATCGTAGCAAATCATGCACATCCCCTCAGTGAGCAATAAGTTCCACTTGAACGGCTTCTTCCCGCCAACAACTGCTCTGTGAAACCGACTTCTCAATGGATGATTCCCGATCACTACAATCTTTACTTGTTTAAGTCTAGCGTTAACTTCCCTTCCTATCCGTATAAACTACCTCTTAATGTAAATCTCTACTACGAGTAGCCCTCGGCCATTGTACAGGGTGATACTTACTGTAAAAAGAAAAGTGGCTGATGTAAGAAGGACAAGATTTTTAGTTAAAATTTCTAAAGTGCTAGAAAGGATTTAATTAAATAATTAGAATTACTTTGGTCTTTCCTCTTAATTACATATATATTTAAACGATAAAACTTTGTTTTTATCATGTCTGGGGTATATTTTCATCATGGTATGCTCTTTTTTCAGCGAATTAGTGAAGATAGCTGACGAAATTTAAATACACTCTTACCTACTGACCACACGAAGGCAGGTTTAAAAATATTTCCAAAGTTTCTATGTAATTAAAAAAAAAATATAACAATTTAATGATGAAACTTGAGTTGAAATCACTTACCAAACGAGACGAATTCAAAAATCAAATGAATTCATTTACAAACATAATCGTATAAAATCTGACAGAATGAAAAACATTATTAAAGAATATTTGAAAAAAATAAATGAAAATGAAATTGCTTTGCAATTAGCATCTTTCAAATTGTTTTTATTTTAATCTAAAGATCTTTCATTTAAATGATAATTACAATTAACTACTACTATAGCTACTACCACTACTAATACTAATGGTATTATTCTGAATGAAACGGATGCCGCCGCAGAGACTGTTGTTTTACGATGATTCTGTTCGATGAATTGCCATTATTTACGACTAGTGACTAATTTAGTTTTCTGTTCAGATACTGGATCATTATTTCACATTTTGCTAATACTGAAAGTTCTTTTTCTTACAGTAAGGTTCACCCTGTATAAGGCCCGGGTCCCCTCGCGGTATATGGTTAAGATAAGGGGTAGATTATATGCATAGAAGGGGTAAACAACGGTTGACTCTAGACATGAAAAGATTAACATTGTAGTGAGCGGGGAAACACCCTCTTGGGAGTCTGTTCCAGCAGTGGCTCACAAGAAGAAGCTGTTTGAGTGGATGGAATACGAAGGGAATGTTGGTGGTTTTCTACAATGTAAGTGTAATGGCGGGTCCTAACCGTAAGTATCAGACCTGGCGAAACCTAGAAATGTAGCTCATCCGTGTACTTTCCATGGAACTAGAGACAAAGCTGTGAGGGATTTCGCCACACCCCGCCTGTGATCGTGGAAAATAATTCTTCCCCAACAAGGACTCGGTGAAGCTTTTGAACTCTATCAAGACTGGAAAGTGGCGTATGTTCTCTTTCCGCAAAAGTATGGCAACAGTACTCCATTCCTGATATTTTGATGCTTTTCCATATATATATATATATATATATATATATATATATATATATATATATATATATATATATATTCCCTTCAACATCTGTCTATATTTCTGAGATGTGTTATTGCAACTATCTACACTATGTACATCGTTCTAACTGTTGTTCTCATCTTTATTGTCATATTAACGACGTTTCAACCGTTGTACTTTCCGGCCTTCTTCAGGTGATATTTGTTGGGATTTCGAATCGAACCCTCTATTTAGGGGGACATTGTTCTAATTCCACGTGCCCTGCTTTTGGATATCATAGTTTCAGTTAATTTTCCTTGGTAATTCAACTCCCAAAGTTTTTGTTCATCTCTCCTTGGCTAAGTATTAAACTCGCACCTCATTGGGTCAAGTCACTAGATTTCTTCAACCAACGCTTTTCATCCACTGAGCCATGAATGACCAGAAGAAGGCCGGAGCGTACAACTCCTGAAACGTCGGGAATATGACAATAGAGGTGAGCACAATGTAAATGGTGTAAATATATTTCCTTCTTCATCATTCTTCGTTATTAAATTTTATTTAGAGTAGGACGGTGCGATAGAATAATTGGTGTCCCTGAGCGGTCACCCATATAAATACCGGCTGAGTATTGCTTAGCTTCTATGATCCTATAAGAACGTCACGTTCAGTAGGTTTGAACATAAACATTTTACACCAGTCCCTGCTAGTTACTACAAACCCGAAACATTGTCCAAAGAACTCCAGTCACGTTGTTAAATAGCCTCATCAGATTGAGACCTTCAATATAGATGACATAGTGGTTGTGTTGGTAAACACGTGTCTCCTGGTGTATTTTTCTCACAATGAAAATGGTGGACTCGAAATGTGAGTCCGGGTAATAAAGGTCAAAAACAAAGATATACATAAACAACAGATTGTTCTGTGTGGCAAAATAATGAACATGAATGTAGAAAACATTTAAACAAGTGAATTGTGTATGTGTGTGTGATATTGTGTAAAAAGAAGCCCTAGAAAATAGTAATGGAAAGTGAAGTACTGGCGTACGTGTGTGCGTGTGTCTGTGCTTACCCCAGTGTGGCCTGCATTTTTCCACATGGTGAACTACATCTTACCGTCCATGAGTGAAACAGGAAAAAGTAGCAAAATCTTTCCGAAATCTATGAACTGCCAACTGTATACAACCGATTTCTCAGACCATTCATTACAAATGGCTTCTACCAAATGAAGCCTATATGTCTTGGGTAGGACAATCTCGTTTTGAACCTCTTGGACTGATGCTACAGATTCCTAAAATAATATACCAATGACAGAAACCACATCACTTGAGGATTTTCAACAAGAGCAACGCATAAAATTGGTTGCACTTGAAGAGAGAACAATAGCATAATCCAGATGCTGATAATCCATATTAGGTCGAACACAATTTTGAAATGAAACCCCGATCAATAATGGAAAGATCGCTAACAGTTACTGGACTTGAGAAACCTATTTTATTGAATAGAAAGATTTTATAGATATCAACTGAACACTTGTTCATGAATGCCTAATATTTCCTTATAAGGGAACGGCTAATTTTACCATTGCCATCTGTGAATGTGGAATTTGGATCAGTAGGGATTAGATCTGCGAGATAAGCCTGCTGGCATATTTTAGATACTCGTCAGTTAATGTGATTCGGAGACAAGATCACAAATGTTTAACCAATGACGAGCAGTTATTTGGATGTACCGATAGGCTATAGTAATAACACTCTAACGCAGCGAAGAGCCATCAACTTTTGTGTCGTATGATACAGTTGAGCAGGTCGATTCTGGAAGCGTCGGATTGCAGCCAATTTGAACGTCGGAGTTTAACATCATAAGCAACTACTATTATTTCTAAATCCTTGCCGTTTTTTTTTTAGGAAATGGGTTTAAAGTCTTCGTTTCGGTTCAAAATGCGTAGCGTTAGAATTTCATTCCGGTGATCAGTGAAAGTCAGTGAAAGTACAACCTTATAATATAGGGAATCTTTAAAAATTGTTTATGGACAAGAGGAATGGCACAAGCATATTATTACTAAATCATTGTGCTATGAAATAAAACTTTCATTTACTTCAAAAGGAAATTATACTGTAAAGTTAAACTATATAATGATGTAACATATTATGCAGTGCAGTAATTTTAGTGCAATTTTCAATAAACAATGCAAATTTGAAACATTTTGTCTTATAATTTGTGTCCAGCAGTATTATGGTGTCATATACATTTTTATCTTTTTTTGTTGTTGTTGTTTTTATTAATTATGATCTAATATATTGTTGTAACCTAGAAAGGATTACTGAATGAGGAATAACGAAAATGGTGGTTGGAAATAAAATGATAATCTTTATAACATCAACAAAATATATTACTCGCCAGCGGTGTGAAGTAGGTAAACCACTGCTAGCGGTGGACTACTTATACAGCATATTACAACTTACAATAGTGTCCAACGTATTTATGAGGATAGGGTCATAACCTTTAGTGTTCATAGGTACGGTATATAACATATAATCAAATAAATATTGTTCATTGTGTATCTTTTTTTGTATTTTTTACAGTTTTTACTTATCGAATTAATTTTTAAAATTGCATATTTTGCTTGTGGTGATTCATAATTAGAATTCTGGCTTGCATTATATTTTGCATTCAATGAATCTAATACAAAAGATTTTAACTTTTTGGGGATTTAGTCTTGAAATAATAAAATTCTGAAGTCAGTTTATCAGAAATTAGGTATTTCTGTACATTGTCAAAAATATTTAAAACTAAATACTCAAAAACCGGTAAAAGCTATTCATCTAATTTTTGGTGCCAGTACTTGTCACGCCAAACTACGGTTTTCAAACTGAGTACAATGTTGACTTTCTAAACAGAGATAATCAACCTACCTAATAATACAGTTATGTCCATTGTACTGGATTCACGCCAGACCAGAAAAGAAGCCGGGTGAACTAGGGGTTGACTTGGCGTGGAGGCCTTCACTGCCGGCCGCTGAATGAAGAAGTACGTAACTTCAGACTTGTATTCGGTTCGCTAACTTTAATACTGGTACAATCTTCCAGAGAGTTCCTGTAAGGTCCACATATCGAACGATGGCCGGAAACCGCACCATAAATTGGTCGAGGCTAACAGACGAAATATCTGAATGAAAAAAATGGTAAGTAATGATAATCCAAGTCTAGTGATTTGAATTTTCCAGCAAACTAACTTCACCCCATAGGGATGGATTACTTTTGGTAAGCTGAATTGATTGATTTGTTATTTTTACGGCTTATCAACCTTTTTCAGATTATTTAAAGCCAGGAAATATTTTTTTGCATTTTAAAACTTCTTTTAAGATAATAATCATTTACAAATACAAGTAATGTAATTAACCCATATCTAGGGGAGAATAGGTGGATTTATACCTTTCCCAAATGTATTTGAGAGTAAGTGAATATAAAGGACCTGAGTGGAATCTGAACTCGGCTCTCCGATTTCCAATTCCGAAGCTTTATCCTTTTTTATCATCTGCACATTTAACACCTGATATACCCAAGCGTTTCACCCATCTAGGTACTGGCTAGGCTCGACGTTGCTTAACTTCAGTGATTGTACAAAAACGGAATCAAAGTATTTCGGTCACTTAAAAAGAATGTCCATGTGTTTAATAAAATAAAAATGGTTCCTGTATCATGTGGCAACCAATCTAGAAGAAGAAGAAAAAAGCTATGAATTAAAGCTACTGCCAGTAAGTAAATCTAGACAAAAAAAAATTCCGAAGATTGTTGGCTATCAACATTCATCTCTTGTCTGCGGCCAAGCCGGCAGCGCAAAACATAATGTAATGAATTCCCTTGCATCTCGTTGTTTTGGCAGAGATTAGGGGCCCTGTTGTCTGGGTAACCCAAAATATCCACGCACCATTGTCCAGACATGTACCCTCCGCTCTCAGCACATAACTAACCGACCAATGCACTATTATTATCTCAAGTGATAGATGGACGCCTACTACAACTATTATTATCATTATTACTATTATTATTACCATTATTATTATTATCAGTAGTAGCAGCAGCAGCGGCAGCAGTAGTAGTAGAAATAGTAGTAGTAGTACTATCATAATTATTACCATTATTATCATTATTATTTTCCTTCAATTTTACCTTCTAAATCAGTGTTTCTCAACCAATTTTTCCCAAAGCAGCCTTTCCACTTTAAGACAAAATGCAACCCCCACCCACCTTCCAAGATTGTCCGATTCAAAAAGTGCATTCCAAATAATATGCTCACGTTATTGAAATTCTTCATTCAATATATCAGTTTATATGCATTGACAGGGATTATTTTTTGTAGAGGAGTTTTACAAATTTAATAGCAATAGAAAATGTTGATGTATTTTTAAACTTGAATCCATGTCCGGTAATATGATTTAATTCATAACTAAATATTAAATAAATAAACTGAAGCATACTTCAATAAACTAAAAGCTCAAAAGAATACCAGGATATCGTAATTTAATAAACAAAAGTCTCAATAAAAGATCGAGATATTTAAATCGATTATATTCAGATTAAAGATCTCCCTTGATAGGGTATTCCTTCAGCTCCCTCCCTCAGTTGAGAATCCCTGTTCTAATTGATTTTTCATACCACCCTTTCCTATTTTACACATTATTTTTTTTTATTTTTATAATTTTCGTTTTCTGTATTTTTTTTATTTTCCTTCTTTTTTCTCCACTTTCTCTTTCCCGGGCAATCAATTTTTCCATTTTTCTTTCTTCTTCATGGTCCGCCTCCTCTCTTATTTTTTCCTCCTTCTATACCTGAACTTTTCTTTCTTCACCCTTAGGTGATCTGCTTTGTCTTCTCTTTTCTACCCATAATGCACCTTTTCTCTTCTACTCCTTTAGTGCATCTATCTCCTCCTCTTATCACATCTTCTGCTTTCTTCATTACGTACTTCCGCTTTTTCTACTTCGTCTATAAAACAACTCCTTCCGAACAATTTAATTTATTACAGTATAAAAACTCATGATTAAAAGCAAGAAAATTTGCGTTTGTTATTAATAATGCAAGAAAATATTTTCTTTCTGAACTACAATATTAAGAAAAATTTTAAAAAAAGTAACAGAAGAAGGACCGGAAATGCTAGTATTAATTACAATATCCATATATGGATGTTACTTGTATGGTAGAAGAGGTTGAACCTACCCAATAGTTACCCATAGTTTTTTCGGTTTGTAATCACATCAGAAACATGAACAGCACAGGTTCGTTAGACACTGGAATAAGGAATGCGATATTTATGGTCAGAAAGATGTTTACCTGTCTTTTATAGATAATGTAAATGTGTTTGATAAAGTACGTCGCAAAGAACTGTTGTAACGGCAGAGGGTTAACCTTGATATATTTGGGAAGGATATTTAAATAATCCAGAAGAAATACTGGAAGCAACGCGTCAGAAAATGAGTTCGGTAAATATACAAAAATAGAAAGAGATATAAGACAAGGATGTGTCTTCTCATCAGATTTATTCAGCCTTTAAAATGAAACAATGCAAAAAGAATTAGTTAAAAGTCCTACCAGGAGTCATTATTGGCAGCCACAACATATTATATGCGGATGATACGGTGTTGGTAACAGAAACTAAAGAAAACTACAAGAATTCTCACAGAAGGTAGTGAAGGAAAGCGAGAAGAAAGGACTAAGCATAAATTGCAATACGACAGAATGCATGAATAGGAAAGGGTAATTACAAAATCAAGATAACGAAATCAAACAAGACAATATTTTAAATATGTGGGAATTGTTTTAACAGAGGAGGGAAAGTGTGACATTGATATCCGAAAGTACATTGAGATAGCGAAAGTTGCCTTCCCAAACCTAAGCAAAGTATTAAGAAACTGCAAAATTTATTTAGAAACAACGAAATGTATACTGACTATATAATATAATATATAATCTCTATCTATAAAAGGCAAGATGTGTGTGTGTGTGTGTGTGTGTGTGTGTGTGTGTGTGTGTGACAAATGCACGGCCGCAATTTTTGACGGATTTGCACCAAAATTTACATACACATGCTGCAAGTTAGCGGCAAGGCCAAGACCGACTTTGCATTTCCCAACTAACATCAATAGTGGAAATAATCGATTTTTTCATGCTTCCACGGCACTTTTCATGTAGTTTGCGGCATTTTTCTACTGGCCAGAGTGAAAGCCTATAGCTGGCTGCCACGAATAGGCAGGAAGATTTTATTGGCCAGCGTGAGAGCCAACAGCTGACTGACACGAATGTTAACTAGCATGCTGGCATGCACAAAAAATCGATAGCTGCATTCGTCACAAGTGGGAAAAATTTAAATCTGCATTGCACTTTACTCCAATTGGCTCATTCGCTTACTTAAACTCAACGTTGATTCTGATTCCGCAGAACTGGGTTCGGTGTGAAAAAGTATTTGATGTTAACATTCTTTTTTCATTCGATTTTTCCAGTTACGAGTCCTTTTTTAAAGTTTCTCGTTTTCATTTTTTTAGTTCTTTTTTCGTAACAGATTTAATGTTTAGTATAGAGCTTAGAAAAAATTCGCAGTGTGAGATAGGCAAGAAGTAAGGCATTTAGCAACATCAGCACGGCAAAGGGCACTCCTTTAAAGTCAAGGAAGGGCAAAAATATTTTAAGTCAAGTGATAGCGGTTGCTGTACGATTTTTGAATCAAGCACGGGCAACGCCGGGCAATGCTGTTAGTTTATTATATAGATATACAAGGTGCTCCAAAAGTAGCTCCCATTTTTATTTATTAATGTTTATTGAACAATAATTAATTATAGCAGTTATGTTTAAATCACCTGTTATCAGTTTTTGGCACAAGTTTATTGCGAGCGTTGTATTAGTCTAAGGAGACAATCTGTCAGCAGGACGTTGTGCAAATCTGTGTTCCTTCTGGGATAGTTTATTTGCCTTAACAGGCATGACATATAGTTGTTGATGCAGACAATTTGTAACCCTTGATAACCGCATTGACTGTGGCGATGGTTTCCTCCTTTGTCGGACCCGTATGCTACGAAAAAAAACTTACAAGTACATCATTATTACCCAAGCCAGAAGTAAGGCATGTAGCAACATCAGCACGACAAAGAGCACTTCTTTAAAGGCAAGGAAGGGCAAAAATATTTTAAGTCAAGTGATAGCGATTGCTGTATGAGTCGTACGATTTTTGAATCGGGCCATAGTGCTAGTATTTAATATCAGTCCTTGTATATAGCAGTAGATGCTGGATGATCTAATCACAGTTGAAGAAGAGACTTGAAGCAACAAAAAGTGGTTCTACATTTGCATTCTGAGAATAACCTGAATTAAACATATGAGCAAAAAGGTGGTTTTAAAAAAACTGGAAACGAAAAAGACAGTTGTAACTTCTACGAGACATAATGAGAAAAGTGGGCTTGGAAAATATGATATTGAATTCAAGAGGGTCAAAGGAAAACAAAATTATCTACCTAACGAGCTAGGTAGGTTTGGCAGCACAGGGCCTAGGATAGATAACAAAAAGACAAAATTTATTTAGAGCTACGAAGGTCAGGAAATTGTGGAGAGCCATGATCGCCTACGTCCTGAAGGAACATAGAAGAAAAAGAATACTGCAGGATATTTTCTCTGTACATGTAAAAAGAATTAATCGTCATCCAGCATAGTATAATTCAGCCTATGTCCTAAATGGCTGGCAGAACAGGGTTTAGGAGAGATAACAAAAAGACAAAATTTACTAAATGCTATAAAGAGAGTAATTTGTAGAAAGCCATGATTGACAACCTCCTCAAGGGACGTGGCAAATAGAAGAAAAAGAAATAGTCTTAACGTATCCACTTCGTAATCCAGATATGGCGCCTTCGGAATTTCATTTGCTCGAGCTGTAGATGTAATACGCGGACGTTTTCGTGTGAGCGACGACAATGGAGTGTTTATCGTCTGCATCGGTGCAAATTTTTTTTCTCGATAGCGAAAATGCATAACCAATGGCAATATCTAAGCGGGGAAATATTCTTTTAGTTGAAAACTTTTTCCAACTGTGTTATTGTGTCATTTCTAATGGAGTGAAATACTGAACTTAATAGGATGAAACTCACTCTTCTGTAGAAAACAAAATGGCGACGTAACTTCCATATCTTCCGAATTTCTATTATCGCGTCTAAATTAATCTTTTATCTTTTTCTATGATGGTCCATAATTATGAAATAATTATAGCGTGAACGAGAAATTAATTTATCTCATTAATGGAGATTCATTACATAATAATTTGGAATTCAAAAATAATAATGTCAAATATAAAATTAAAAAAAAGTACACTAAATATATTTCTTCTTCTTCGTAGTCTTCTTCTTCTAATTATAATAATAACAATATTAATGTATCTTCTTGTTTTTTATATTATTCATGTTCTTTTTCTTCTACTTCTTTGTCTAATAATAATAAAAATAATAATGTATCTTTTTCTTCTTTTTCTTCATATTACCATTCTTCTTCTTCTTTTTCTTCTTATCCTACTTCTACTTCCTCTACCAATTCTTCTTCTATTTCTTCTTTTTCTGATAATAATAATAATAATAATAATAATAATAATAATAATAATAATGTATCTTATTTTCTTTTTCGTGTTCTTTTTATTATTATTCTGTTTCTTTTTTTTATTTTTTTGTAATAATAATAATAATAATAACGTATCTTCTAATTATTCTTGTTCTTCTTTTTCTTCTTCTACTTCTTTTTTCTAATAATAATAATAATAATAATGTATCTTCTTTTTCATTTTCTAATTATGCTTGTCCTCTTCTTTTTCTTCTTCGTCTTCTACTTCTTTTACTACTACTAATAATAATAATCTCCTTTTTTCTAATTATTCTTGTTCTTTTTCTTCGACATCTTTTTTCTGATAATAATAATATTAATGTATCTTCGTTTTCTTCTTGTTCTACTTATTATTCTTGTTCTTTTTTTCTTTTTCTTCTTCTATCGATTCTTCTTTTTCTAATAATAATAATAATAATAATAATAATGATAATAACAATATTAATAATAATAATAATAAATCTTAGTGCAGCGTGGATTGATTATCGTAAAGCCTTTGATAGTATTCCACATTCTTGGATCCTTAAGACTTTGGAAATGTACAAAGTCTCCTCTGTGGTATTAAATTTCTTTGAGCACAGCATGGGAATGTAGAACACCAAACTATATCTTTGCCACACCGGGAGCACCGCCATATCCAATCGTCTGAATATCCGACGTGGAATCTTTCAAGGAGACTCTCTGTCACCCTTTCTGTTTTGTTTATCCTTAATCCCTCTTACACATGAACTGAACAACAGTAGCTGTGGTTACAAAATAAATAAGAAAATATTCAATCACCTACTCTACATGGATGATCTCAAACTCTTTGCCAAAGACGACAATGAGTTGAAAGGCCTCCTCAGTATTGTAAAATACTTCAGTGACGATATAGGTATGGACTTCGGATTAGATAAATGTGCAAAAGTAACATTCAAGAAAGGTAGAATTACAGAAACACCCTTAATAGATTTAGATTTTGTCACAAATATTAGGGAACTGGAGCATGTTGAAGCTTATAAGTACCTAGGAATTAGCGAAGGAGATGATGACACAACACCCCCAAATGAAGGAAAAAATAAGAAAATAGTACTACAGGCGTGTACGTCTGGTACTAAATACTGAGCTAAACTCAAAAAACAGAATATCAGCCATAAACACATTGGCTGTCCCTGTGGTTCAATACAGCTTTAATGTCCTTAACTGGACCATAGCTGAAATTAAGCGAATGGATGCCAAAACGAGAAAGCTTCTCATTTGCTATCGCATGCATCATCCCAAAGCTGATGTTGATCGTCTGTATGTGCCCAGATCCGAAGGAGGCAGAGGATTAGTTCAACTAGAACTGTCTTACAAAACTACAACAATTGGCCTCCAAAGATATTTGGAAACAACAGAAGACTGGATGATTGTATGCGTCAAGGAACATGAAAGTAGTAAGCGTCTTTACACCGGAATGAAAGAAGCCAACAAATTCAAAATGGAGTTTCAAATAAGCGTAGAGATGCAACTACAGCACAATACACCGGCTGAAACTGCAAAATACCTAAAAAAAGACAGCAAAGACGAATGCAACCGACCAGATACAGAAGCGATGGCAAGATAAACCGCTTCATGGCCAATACTCTGCCCGTACCAAACGAGCTGACGTAGACAAAACCCGTACCCATCAGTGGCTACGTAGTGCAGGGTTGAAAGCGGAAACTGAAGGTTTTATCCTTGCTGCGCAGGACCAATGCTTGCTAACTAGGAATTATCAAGCACATATACTAAAATATTGTGTCAGCCCAAAATGCAGATTCTGTGATAAATATCCAGAAACGATTGATCATCTTGTATCAGGTTGCACGATGTTGGCACCCACTGAATATAAAACCCGACATGATAGAGTGGGCCAATATCTGCACTGGAAAATCTGCAACTTCTACGGGAAGGAAACTGAAAGAAATTGGGATGAACACCACCCCAACCCGGAACCAGGAGAGGTTCATATGTCTGCAAAGATCAAATACTGATAAACAAAATGATCCTGGAAAATTGCAAGAGACGGTGTAGAAATCTTAGTGCAGTGTGGATTGATTACCTTTGATAGCGTGCCACATTCTTGGATTCTTAAGACTTCGGAAATGTCTCCCTCTTGATAGTAAATTCCTTAAGCACAGCATGGAAATGCGGAAAACCACATTATAGCATAAATCCCAACAAAGGCACAGTCATCTGAAACCGCCTGAATATCCGAATCTTTCAAGGAGACTCTCTGTTACCCCTTCTGTTTTGTCTTTCCTTAATTCCCATTACAAATGGCCCATGAACAATAGCTATGCTTACAAACTAAACAATATATAGCCACATCACTTTGAAGCACTGGATCCCGTATGATCACCGAAGTTCAATCACCTACTCTACAGGGATGATCTCAAACTCCTTGCTAACGAGAATAATGAGTTGAAAGGCCTCCTCAATACTGTAAAATGTTTCAATGACGACTTAGGTATGGATTTCGGATTAGATAAATGTGCGAAAGTAACATTCAAGAAAGGGAGAATTACTAAAACTCATTCAATAGATTTCGACTTTGTCACAAAGCTTAAGGAAGTGGAACAAGATGAAACTTGGAGATTTACGGAAGGAGATGCAATACAGCATACCCAAATGAAAGAGAAGGTAAGAAAGGGGTACTACAGGCGTGGGCGTCTGGTATCGATTACTGAGATGAATTGAAAAAGAAATACAAGTAAAGCGCCGACTGAAGCTGCAAAATACTTAAAAAAGAAAGCAAAAGCAAATGCAACCGACCAGGTACATAAACGATGGCAAGGTAAACCGCTTCCCGGTCAGTACTCTGCCTGTACCAAACAAGCTGGTGTAGACAAACCCCTTACCCACCAGTGTCTACGTAATTCAGGATTAAAAGCTGAAATGAAAAGTTTTGTTCTTGATGCACAGGACCAATGCTTATTAACTACAAATTTTCAAGCACACATACTGAAAAAAAAACTGTTATCCCAAAATGCAGATTCTGAGATAAATATCCAGAAACAATTGAGCGTCTTGTATCAGGTTGCACGATATTGGCACCCACTAAATATAAAACACGATATGACAGAGTGGGCCAATATCTGCACTAGAAAATCTGCAACTTCTACGGAAAGGAAATTGAAAGAAATTGGTATGAACACCACACAGAGCCGGTGACGGAGATAGGACCAGTAAGAATTCCATGATTGTCTACACCAGCTTGTTTGGTACATAATTCCTAGTTAGCAAGCATTGGTCCTGCGCAGCAAGGATAAAACCTTCAGTTTCCGCTTTCAACCCTGCACTACGTAGCCACTGATGGGTACGGGTTTTGTCTACGTCAGCTCGTTTGGTACGGGCAGAGTATTGGCCATGAAGCGGTTTATCTTGCCATCG
Source organism: Acanthosepion pharaonis (assembly GCA_903632075.3). Taxonomy (NCBI): domain Eukaryota; kingdom Metazoa; phylum Mollusca; class Cephalopoda; order Sepiida; family Sepiidae; genus Acanthosepion; species Acanthosepion pharaonis. The sequence continues at coordinate 545,826 of CAHIKZ030004854.1, forward strand.
CTTCTGTATCTGGTCGGTTGCATTCGTCTTTGCTGTCTTTTTTAGGTATTTTGCAGTTTCAGTCGGTGTATTGTGCTGTAGTTGCATCTCTACGCTTATTTGAAACTCCATTTTGAACTTGTTGGCTTCTTTCATTACGGAGTAAAGACGCTTACTACTTTCATGTTTCTTGACACATACCATCATCCAGTCTTCTGTTGTTTCCAAATATCTTTGGAGGCCAATTGTTGTAGTTTTGTAAGACAGTTCTAGTTGAACTAATCCTCTGCCTCCTTCGGATCTGGGCACATACAGACGATCAACATCAGCTTTGGGATGATGCATATAGACAGAATATTCAAAGCTAATCGCCCTGACATCGTGAATAGAGACAACAAACAAAAAAGTGGCTACTTATTGATATGGCAGACCGTATAGACTGCAATGTATATTTGAAGTTCTTAAAAAAGCTATCAAAATACAAGGACCTTGAAATCGAAATTTAAATAAGGTGGCGCATGAGAACATCAAAAATTCCAGTTGTAGCTGGAGCACTCGAATTGATTGGAAAAGATTCCAATAGATTCATTGAAGGGATTTCTGGTAAAGAAATACAAACATTGTTTTCACGAGTACAGCCTACGCCTTACGAAGGGCTTCATCTCTCTATGTGTGATATTTTTTTTAATTATTATAAAAATAGCCTTCACTCTTTCAGACCTGCAAGCCAATTACGGAAAGATTGAAGGCTATTTTTATAGCTTTCATGAAATAAAGTTTATTACCTATGGTATTATTATATATATATATATATATATATATATATATATATATATATATATATATATATATATCCAGGTAAGATGAGAACGAAGAGAGTACAATTCCAACGTTCATAATATTTAATATAAAGAGGACTCAATAAAATGTAGATCCAAATATTATTTGTTTTAGGATATTAAATGAAAAATCTTTTAAAAAATCGCTACACAGTTGAGATCGTTTTAATTTTTAACATGTTTTTGATTTATTTTGATTTAATATCCTAAAATAAATAAACAATATATATATATATATATATATATATATATATATATATTTGAAACTTTAATGACATTATCCCTTCTTATTGAAAACCAGGGTGGTCAAACCGCTTCCTTTCTACTCGCTAGGTGCCAGTGACGATTTCCCGGTATTCGAGGATGGTGAATGGGTCGAATGGGGGATGATGGTGTACTAATGACATTGAGCTAAATTTAATTACAGTACCTGATTGTTGTATTCTTCGGTGCAAATGAAAAAAAGACACTGAACTCTATGATTGACAGAATTAAAAGCCTTGGTTATGTCTATCCAAGTCGCTTTGAACTTATTTAGATGAGACTTATTTAATGTCACATTGAGCATTGATTGCTCATTTCTAATTATTCCAAGTTTATTTTCAGATAACAACCCCACCTTTTCAGCCTCTAAATGTAAAATAGAATTTATTATTATGAAGGTCATTTGGTCTGATTGGTATGGCTGAATCAAGTAGGATGCAATATTTATAATTTATTTAATTAGTGCAATTGTGCAGTTGTATATTAGTAGCAGCTGCATTTAGGATTGGTGTACTTAATATATTGTTTGATTGATTCCTTTGGGTTATTTAATATATTTTCTTAAATATATTTTTGGAGGAAAATTCTGAACTTGATGAAGATCTAGTGAAATTTTGAACCTGATCCAAATTTCTTAAGATCTTATACATTTTAGTTAACATTTGCCAACATCAGTGCGAATTAAGATTTAAATATATATTTAAATGGTGGGGGGGGCTAAGAAAGGAAGCGAAACAAAAGAAATGGACGACAACTGTACTAAACGCTTATAAAGTCTTTGTTTTTTAAATTCTCCAGGAATAAACATGATATAAGTATTTTTAAATGTTAGAACACAAAGAGTATTTTCATCTTAAACTATTGAGAATGACATTGGCTCTGTGAGAAATGCTTTTCGTCCTCCAAAGAAAGACGTCATTGAACAAATAAGTTTCCAGTTGATTTCACCGGATGTGCAGTTGAAAAATTCAATTGACTTCCTGAGGTTGTTCAGCATCCGTTTTATTCCAAGTATCTACTTTGGAACTAAGTTATTTTTATCTTTATAGGATTCAACTTATAGTTTGAATGACATCTTGCTTTTCCGAAATATCGTTTCTCCTCAATACTATGTTGCAAGTCTCCTAATATCGAAAAACTTCTCATCATATAATCGAAATAGCTATTTGACGGAGGATGTATTCATTGAAAGGCTATGATAATTCCAACTGGCCCGTTCTTTGAATTCTAACAGCTTCTGTCCTTTTTTTCACCCTAGGTTTACTATGACTTTCAACAAAGCAGAAAGGCTGCCAGTCTATGCAGATGGCTAGCCTCAAACTATTTGCTTTATCTACGGTTACCTCAATAGATGACATTCTGTTGAAGACAGACGCAGAAGCGAAACAACAGGCCCTCCAAGACCAGGCAGTGAACGTTAGCAAGAAGAAAGGATGCACCATCAATTGTAAGAAGACAGAATGTATGGTCGATAACAGGAGAAACAGACTGAGATGTCAGCTACGAACCGACGATATCAAACTCAGTGTATTTTACAGTAAGTTTCCCCCTATACAAAACTCGCTAGCGACTCGTGGCAGACGATTACAGAGGCAGAGTTTATTTTGATATATGGGGAAGATAACGGTTAACCCTAGATTTGAACAAGTGATCGGGAAAACATCCTCTTGTGAGTCGGATCCGTATAACAGTTTTTGACCGGAAGAACCTGCTCAAGCGGAACTTAGATTTTTTTCTTTACGGCATATCGATACCCCAATGGGTTACTTAATGCCGACAAGCTTTTAAGATAGGTTCGTATGAATAGAATATGTATTCTTTGTAAGAAATCAGTCTGGAGATTAGGTTATACATTTTTCTAAAGAGGGTTTGTGTCGAGTCAAACTTATTGCTGGTAACTGTTCTTATTTAAAAAATATATTGCTGGTAATATTTTTTTCTTTGCAAAAATGTATTGCTGGTAATTTTAATTTCAAAATTGCATGGCTGGTATTTTACTATTAATTATTTTATACTTTCATAGTGTTTTAACCCCAAGTTTGGGATAAACTATTTCCCATGCTGGGAGCATAACAGATGCTACCACAACGAGTCAGGGTGGACCTGGGAAAAAGAGCAATTAAGAGGTGGCTCCATGCTCCTCAAAACCAACCAATCAGACTACGGAATGTTAGTTATCGTCATACCCAGGACGTCAAGGGGAACTTACCTATCAACAATGGAATACGAAGTAAATGAAGATGGTTCGGGACAATTTGTATAGGATGGCGAGTCTTAGAATTGAAGTGGACATATTATATTGCATTTTTATATATTGAAAGATAATATTGAATCAGTTGCTAGCTGTGCTGCTAGGTAGGTTGGTACACTAAACAATTTTTTCACGCTAGAATCTATCATAAATATTTATAAATCTACCTTTAATTCATGCATTTAATTTTGGTCTTTTATCTTGTCTGGTGCTTCTGCAATGTATTTCAAAATTCTTAATAACATACAAAGAAGAATGTGTAATGTTATTTGTCCTGACATGGCATCTCAGCTTAAGATATCTATATCTATCTATCTATCTATCTATCTATCTATCTATCTATATATATATATATATATATATAGATATTAAGCTGGGATAAATATATATATATATATATATATATATATATATATATATATATATATATATATATATATATACATACACACACACAAACACACACACACACACACACATATATATATATATATATATATATATATATATATACCAGCTTAATATTTCAATTATCCAATATATATATATATATATATATATATATATATATATATATATATATATATATATATATATATATATATATATATATATATATATATATATATATATATATATATTGCTGGTATACACACACACACACACACACATATATATATATATATATTGTATATATATATATATATATATATATATATATATATATATATATATATCTTAATATTTAAAATAATATATATATATATATATATATATATATATATATATATATAGAGAGAGAGAGAGAGAGAATAATTGAAAAGTAATTCCCTATTTTAAAATGTTTATAATTCATTTATCGACTATATCTTTTACACGAAATATGAGAGGAAAGTGTTTATCCCGAGGGTTTAGTTAAAATTTGATTTCGCTACCAGATTCTCAAGCCGTCCAGGAATCACGTCAACTGATTTCAGCATAAATTCCTGTGGAACTGAATGCATGACTTCTTGCATTCACCTTCAGTTCATCTAATTTCTTAGTTTGGTTGATCAAACTTGCTTTTTAACTAACCCCAAAGAAAAACGTCAAAGGGTGTTAAGTCAAGACCCTAACTGGCTACACATATATAAAATAAAGTTACTTTTCAATTACATATATATATATATATATATATATATATATATATATATATATATATATATATATATATATATATATATATATATATATATATATTTATATAAAGGTGCAATCAATTTACAAATTCATGAATTATTCATACAAAAACAAATACAAAGGTTAATGAAAGAAATCCATCGTCGCAAACAATTCAAATAATATACAAAAATTTGAACCTGTTATGAATGAAAAGATCCTTTTTTTTATAAATTTCTGTTGCATTAGTAGGAACAGACGAAAGCTTGTAAAAAATAAGAACTAATGCAACAGAAATTTATAAAACAAGGATCTTTTTCATTCATAACAGGTTCGGGTTTTTTATATTATTTGAATTGTTTTGACGATGGATTTCTCGCCAATTAAATCATTAACCTTTGTATTTGTTTTTGTATGAATAATTCATGAAATATATATATATATATATATATATATATATATATATAAGTGTTGAAACTTGGATAAGCATGGAATAATAATAATACAACACAAAATGTACGTTAACAAAATGTATTGAAACAAGGAAAAGGTACACAATATTTACAGTTAGTTTTGGTATATTCTTGGGAAGACTGTTCCTGCATAATGGGTTGACTAAATCGCAGTCGGGCAGAGTCTCTGGATTCGATGTCTTCTTACTCACTATCTCCCGTCTTCCGGTACCAACCCATATTTATATGGTCGGTACTCCACTTATGTAAATTAGGTGTATCGTACACAACAATAAGATATCTCTCATTGAGTGCTAGTGCTAATAAAATAGCGCTCAATGTAATATAATAGAACTATTAATTAAATATTAATAAATATACATGTTACTCCTAGGCATTTCATGCACAATGCTATCTTCAGTAGAGACTGACCGTTACATAATAGTTTTAGGTCGTTTTATTTTTATACACATTTTTATATAGCATAAATCACTGTTTCTTTTAAAATAAAAACAGTATTTCTGCTCTATTTTAAACAATGTACTTTTGATTTAAAACAAATAATGTACCCTCTACTGTGTAAGAAACTTCGATTGACGAGTAATATATATATATATATATATATATATATATATATATATAATATAATATAATATAATAATCGACTCTCCCGTCGAGATTCGACGTATGAGGCTCAAGCAGATCAGTTCCCAGGAAACCGACAGCCCGACACCGGCACATGAGATTTGATTATAGTGGCGAAGGCCTCGTGCAGGACCATCCACACTTTTTGAAGAGACGAATACAGAGACCTGGTGCACCGAATGCCACAAGGTTCCCAAACGACCCTCCGCAGGTTTTGAATTAAGAGTTGTCCTTCTCCTAGACCAGTTGCCATCCAAGACTATAGAACCCAGCGCCTCCTCTTTCTCTCTCTCTCTCTCTCTCTCTCTCTATATATATATATATATATATATATATATATATATATATATATATATATATATATATGAAGAAAAAAAAAAAACAAACCAAAAATCTTAAATGCAATTATGTTGTTTATTTTGGTTTGTTTTTTCCAAATGTTTCTTCATTCTGTCGGATCTATATCCATTTACACATTATATATATATATATATATATATATATATATATATATATATATATATATATATATATATATATATATATATAGTGTTTGTGTTTATGTGTGATTCAGTTACCCTTGCACTGTTTTTTACAAATGGTTTCAAATTTATTGATATAATTTCATTTTAACGATGCATTTAACTATGTATTATGGCGATACCTGCAGGAATGACAGGCCTGATCGGGTCTAAAGAAATGATTTTATGCGTTGAAATTCACTTTCCTGAAATGTAGCTCCACTCTTTATTTCATATAGTGTTGTGGAGTGATTTCACAGTGGAGGTTTGTATTTGTACTAAGTCGCTCCTAAAATAGGTTCGACGTACAAAACGTTAGGAACTTGTTACAATATGTATAACGCAGAGTAATCTAGTTATGGTCGCTGATACTTTAGTATTCGACTGACGGTCGTCCGGCATCGACTGACTCACTGAGCGCCTGACTTGTTACTCTTACTACTCCTACTTATTATAGATGGGAGAGTCTATTAACTATAGAATAGGTGTGTTCCACTATAACATGTAGTTATTTTCATGTTAATTCTAATGAACATTCCTGTTTCGTTCCTAGATTTTGTGAATTTAAGTCGGAATTAACAATTCTCAAAGACCAAAGAAAATATATAAATTCACATTCAAATGTTTAGGTTTTATTAAAATTCTAATCAATGCTTCTTAAAACAACAAATATTGCCGAAAGAGGTGAAGCAAGTTAAAGTAATAGCGGTGTCAAGGGAAAACCGATCTTTTGACACACCAGGTGCGAACGTTGAAGATTATTGCATTTCTTTTACTCTTAGTTAAGAAGTAGAATAGACAGTGAATTGGTTAGCATTTAGAAGGATAACTCTGATTTAAAATCTGTGAATAAATAGCATTCCACAAAAACACAGAAATTCACAGTTAATAAAGAAAAGTGATTCGTGAAAGCCCATAATCTGATATTTGAATGGACGTAGCACTTAAAAAAGAACCTCGTTTAAGAAGTAATACGGGGTGTCCCCAAAAAATGACATCATTTTAAAAGCAATTATCTTGAAAACTACTAAGTCTAGTTTAATGAAGTAAAGTCGGTAGATAAGCTCTTGCCAAACACTCTTATATTGATGATAGCTTACAAGACCCTTCAGCCCTGCATAGGAAACCTTCCTCTTTAATTTTTGGTATCAAGTCCAAATTTGTTTGCCAGTTCGTGAAGTCCTACCAAAAGTTTACACTGAAAGGACGCTGTACAGTCTTGGGTAACTGTGTGCGAGCATATTCCAAGTGACAAAATGACTTCTTTTAGGGAGTGAACGGCATGCCTCAACCTGAAAACAGAACAAAAATAAAACATTAAATATAAAATTTTGATCTGTTTCTATACATTCTGTGAACATTTAAGGTTATTTCAACAAGAATTGCCAAAATTATTGGCCTGCAAAATGATGTTTGGACACCCCGTATATTAAAGAATATATTTTATTGTAATTAGCAACTTATGGGCGAATAAGGGTTAAAACAATTGTTTTTCGACTATGAGACAAGTTTAAATTTCACGATAATCAATTTGTCTGGAACGTGACTTCTTGATCATATTGGTCTGTTGGAGCTGATCCCAGCCTGTGGCACCTCCGGAAAGTGCATGAAAAACATGTCACGCGTTGATTTAAAATGTGTGAACAGAATACTTCTCATGGTCGTCTATGGTTTTACTAGCATTAACTCACAAGTCATCGTGATCGAGCGCATGAGCGTATGGCAATTATTCAAATTGCTGAGAATGCGCTAACGATCTGTAAAGTTTCAGCATGAACATCAGGTGGGCTATGTGAGTTTTGAACAAATATCAATATACCTGATAACGTTTCTGTAACAGGGAGTGTCTAGCCGCCCTAGCAGAGAGGTGCTCGGGAAACTAGAGTAGACAGCCATTATATTAGCAATTAGTCACTCTCGGCAACATCGGGTATCTTTGCTAGTATATATATGTGTATCAGTCAGTTATATGCCACGCGTGATACAAGCTTAGACGATCATGTATCTTTTGATACATGACTGACGAGGCAGTTTATTTTTTTTATTATTTATTTTTTTTTTTTTTTGCGGTAGGCCAGTTGACAATCCGGTCTGTCCTGCTATTTACCCGTAGCTGGCGGGGGGTGGGAAATGATTCATACTTTTTCCAGGGGTATTAGCATGTAAGTAATGGATTCGACTGGAATTCGAACTCGGCTCTCCTATTCCATAATCCGAACCGCTTTTCATTACTCTACCGTAGCTATTATATATATATATGAACTAAAATATATAAAGAACGAGAGAGAGAGAGTGCGAGGGAGAAAGAGAGAGGAGGAGATAGAGGGAGAGACTGGCGGAATAGAGGAGAGAAATGGATGTAAAAATTACTATAAGCGTGCGCACACTTCTGGCTAGTGAATGAAATTCATTTGTTTGTAATATAATCACTGTAATTAATTTCCTCAGTAATCAAAATTCATTAGCCCAATTATCCTGCGAAAAATAACATATTCTGATTTACAATGTCCAACTTCATATTTTACAGTCGTGTAATATAATCGCTATCATTATTGATTCATCAAGACCCGTTTTCTCATATTCATTAAAATTAGTAGGAGACTTCTCAGTTCCAATCATTTTCCCGCCTTTCGCTATTATAGTTACCTACCCCTTCCAGGATCGCTTTACAATAAAACTTAAAGTTTTCTTTCTGATGTCTCCTTACGACTAGACGCTGCCAGTATATATTTCTAAACTACTTGACCCACAGGATAACATCATGACCATTTCCTTCTACTTTTCTGTGCTGCATCCCTTCAAAACGTTGGTGATCATGGCACTCCACTACTTCCCATCATCTGTAGCTCTATGTAATATTTTCTCCCATTTTCTTCCCAATACTATCCACTATTTCTCCATGCATTAAATGTTGCTGTCACATCTGTAATTCCAGTGTGTATTTAGAGATTCTTCATAAAATATATGTTTATACATTTTCTTTATTCTTGAGGATTGACAACAAAACACTATTTAATATTAGCTTAAATGGTAAACTCTGTGCGGACTTTTAAGCTATCTCCTGCAGATGGCTAATTGGGTCTCTGGCTACAAACAAAAGGAACCTCTGATCTAGGTTTAAAAAAAACAGCAATGATAAATTTTAAGAAATAACTCTGAATTCCTCAATTCACTCCATGGAAAGTCAAATCCTCATTAACTTTGTTTCGGGCTATAAGTCCAATTCCGGTGAAAAAAAACGATTTGCGGCGAAACTCCGATTTGAGTCGAAATTCTGATTCAGGTCGATAATTCCATCAAACTGCAATTCAATTGAATTCAACAAACCACATACTCTGTGGCATTGGGCAGTTGAAATTAGGAAGACTAGGAAGAGTTCAGAAGATGACCGAAAGTCTGGACGCCCAGGACTTGCAACCAAGGCGGTAAACATTGATCGTTTTCACAACATGATGTTGAATGACAAGGGGTTGAAACAAATATCCGATACTATTAATATATGTTGTGAGAGAATATTTTGTACAATGAATTTGGTATGACGAAATTTCTCCTCTGTGGGTGCCACGTCTTTTGATATCTGATCAAAATCTCACCAGCCTCATCACATCAAGGGAAAATCTGACATTGTCTAAGTCAAATCCGGCCAGATTCCTTGCACGTTTCCTAACATAGGATGAGTATTGGGTTCAAAGCCCACGGTCGTTTCATCTACATAGAAGGTGATTGTCTCAGTTTTTTTTATGCGAAATGCCTTGTGTTTATTGACTATCATCAAAAGGGCCACACCATCATTGGAGAGTACTGTGCGGAGGCGCTTGTGAAAGGTTATCAAGACGAAACACCAAGAAACGTGACGAAAATTATTTTTCTTTCGCCTGGACAATGTTCCATCAAAGAAGTCTTTGGTTTGAATGACTGTTGTGCGTAACTTTGGCCTTGAACTTGTTGCTCACCCTCCCAGTTGTCCTTATTTGACTATCATCTGTTCCCCAACATGAAAAATCACAATGATGAAGATATCATATCTGCTGTTGATGACATTTTTTACCAACAGGATTAAATCTTCTGTATAACAGGATCTAATACTGTAAAATGGATGGAAGAAATGTGCGGACCGTAAGTTGGTGCAAATTTTGAAAAAGAAACCTCATTTGGTCACATTCCATTAGATAATCGTGGTTTGCTTATGAAAGTTTCAGCTGACACTCGTATCAATGCAGGTATCAAAATCCATCCATGTAGAACAAAAGGTGTATCCTTGATTATGTGGTATTCTTAGAAAATCTATAGTGATTTATTACCCGAATAATAAATAACTTTTACGAAAGAATTGAATTAAATTTCCTAAAAAACAATGATAAAATTAATATCAATTGGATAAACAAGTGGATGTATAAATAACTAAGAGAGTAAGGATTTTGGCAGTCCCTCACATACCGTAGGCAGAATGTAAGGTCCACTTACCTCACAAGAGCACAGGGCCCTGCAGTCGCAATTGTCGAGGTTATGTAATTTTAAATCTCTGAAATATACTGTCTGGAATGTAAGATTTTGATTCCCGTAGAGCAGGATTTCACCGAAAAACTTCATGGTTGAACGTAATTTCAAATAATGTTTAATTAGAAAAAAACGGATTTACCATGATGATGAATAGGATCATCATCATCATCATCATCATCATCATCATTTAATATTAATATCATTTTTCTTTCTTTCTTTGTCTTCTTGCCATAATCATATTTTTCTTCTTTTCTTGCTTCCCTTTCTCTTTAGCAATTTTTCTTCCATTTTGTTTTAAATAGCTTAAAAGACACCATATCGGGCGCTATTTAAGCTAGCCCATGCGGAGGGCACTTGATTGGGCCTACATCGATATAAGCAGGGTGGAGTAGATGTGATAGGCAACAACAAACTACAGAAGAACTCAAAATTGGTCGCATTATTATTTCAAATTGCCTTTTAAATGTTCAACGATAATTCTTCTGACGATACTTAATCTAAAGGCAATTTGATGTACGTAGGTCCTTACTTTTTGTACAAACAATAATTTTTATATCATGGGTGACTTTTGGTGGATTTCGCAATTAATTTCGATTATTCCCAAATTTATATGCAATATATAAAAATTATTATCGATCAAAAAAATTTTGTCCTAAAAAATCACGTAAAAAATCGGCGAAAACAATCGTAATTTTTCAGGATTGCGTGTCCGGATCCGGCACGGGAATGTTCTTAATTTGCTCACAGATTCGGTCTGATTCTAAAATGGTATGATATGTTGGGCTACTCGGAGTAAAGATGAAAAAGTGTGACACAGTGACACACTGATATTTGCATCTCTATCTATAAAAGGCAGGATGTGTGTGTGCGTGTGCGTGTGTGTGTGTGCGTGTGTGTGTGTAACGAATGCACGGCCGTAATTTTCGACGGATTTGCACTAAAATTTACATGCACATGCTCCAAGTAAGCGGAAAGGCCAAGACCGACTTTGCTTCTACGGTAGTTTTCATATAGTTTGCGGCCATTTTCTACTGGCCAGAGTGAGAGCCTATAGTTGGCTGTCACGAATAGGAAGGAAGATTCTATTGGCCAGCGTGAGAGCCAACAGCTGACTGACACGAATGTTAACTAGCATGCTGGCATGCACAAAAAATCGATAGCTGCATTCGTCACAAGTGGGGAAAATTTAAATCTGCATGGCACTTTACTCCAATTGGCTCATTCGCTTGCTTAAATTCAACGTTGATTCTGATTCCGCCGAACTGGGTCGGGTGTGAGAAAGTATTTATTGTTAACATTCTTTTTTCATTCAGTTTTTCCAGTTACGAGTCCATTTTTTAAAGCTGATCGTTTTGTGTTCATTTTGTTTAGTTCTTTTTTCGTAACAGATTTAATGTTTAGTATAGAGCTTAGAAAAAATTCGCAGTGTGAGATAGGCAAGAAGTAAGGCATTTAGCAACATCAGCACGGCAAAGGGCACTCCTTTAAAGGCAAGGAAGGGCAAAAATATTTTAAGTCAAGTGATAGCGATTGCTGTACGATTTTTGAATCAAGCACGGGCAACGCCGGGCAATGCTGTTAGTTTATTATATAGATATACAAGGTGCTCCAAAAGTAGCTCCCATTTTTATTTATTAATTTTTATTGAACAATAATTAATTATAGCAGTTATGTTTAAATCACCTGTTATCAGTTTTTGGCACAAGTTTATTGTGAGCGTTGTATGAGTCTAAGGAGACAATCTGTCAGCAGGACGTTGTGCAAATCTGTGTTCCTTCTGGGATAGTTTATTTGCCTTAACAGGCATGACATATAGTTGTTGATGCAGACAATTTGTAACCCTTGATAATCGCAATGACTGTGGCGATGGTTTGCTCCTTTGTCGAACCCGTATGCTACGAAAAAAAACTTACAAGTACATCATTATTACCCAAGCTCAACATATGTCATGAAATCAACAGCTCGTATAATCCAGGCCTCGTCTAGTGTATGACTATAAACAACATCTGGCATCAAGGTCTCTGATCATAAAATTGGCGGTTTTGAAAAGCGTTGAACCCCTTCTGCATTGCCGTTGTTCCCAGGTCCACTCAGAGTGGTAGCAACTGTTAGGTTCCCTGCTATAGGCATATGGTGGAGTATAAAATTATGAACAAAATATCTGTATCGGTCGATATTTCTGAGATGAGATATTGTAATTATTTACATTAGTTAGAACGTTCTAACTGTTGTCCTCATCTTTATTGCCATATTAACGACGTTTCGGCTGTTGTACGTCCGTTGTACTTGACCCAGACAGTTGTAAGTTCCACACAATGCTACGGCAGTGGCGAACAAAAATATTTATGGTTAAGTTAAGAAGAGATAACTGAGACATCTGGAATAGGCATGGCACGTGGAACTAGAACTAGAATTTTCAGTTCCAATTTTCAATAACATTATGATTGCTGGAGCATACAATGGCCGAAACGTCGTGAATAAAGCAATAAATATGACGACAACAGTCCAAACAATGTAAATAAAATATCTATAGTTTAAAACATAAAATTACATACAAAATATTTCGATTTCGGCATTAAATAACCCACGGAGGTTGTGCTGCAGCTAAGCAAAATCAACTAACCATATAATTCATGCCAGATCGCGAAGCCACCGGTATTCATTAAAAAGAGTAACACTTTATTAGACATTTGTCTGCAATTTTGTCATTTTAATCTATATATCAATGAGCGTAAAATATTATTGAATACAAATTCAAAATTATTTTTATTTCCAATTCTTTGAAAACAATGATGCATTCTTAATATGTAATATATACTTGCATTGAAATGTTGCCATATTTCTTTGGGAAATATTGGAGTTTTTTTTTTTTTTAGAACTCAACCATAAATATCTATAACAATGCCTGCTACCGAATTTTCTCGGACATATATTTTGTAACACTTTTTGTAAATATTTTATTCTATAACATTTTTATGGTACGTCTTTTGTTGTTCAGATTTACGTTAGCGTCGAAAAATATTTTATGCAGTCAACTGTAGAATTGAAATTTTCTTATTTTTAAACATTTCTTCAGACATTGCACACACACACACACACACATGTATGTATGTATGTATGTACGTATGTATGTATGTATGTGTATATGTGTTTATATATATATATATATATATATATATATATATATATATATATATATATATATATATGTATGTATGTATGTATAATATATTTTTGTTGATACGTTATTTTTATAGAAAATACATTGTATAAATATATAAATCGAAAAAATATTAAATAATTGCCGCACTTAAATCATTTATATATATATATATATATATGTGTGTGTGTGTGTGTGTGTGTGTGTGTGTGTGTGTGTGTGTGTGTGTGTGTGTGTGTGTGTGTATGTATGTTAGCATGTATTGTGTATTTGGGCAGAAATCCCTCATTTATAAAAGTTTCGTTAAAGACGATTCACAAGATTAAGATTCTTATTTAATGTTTCTTCTGTTCGTAAAATTCTTTTCTCGACCCAAACTGCGTAAAAACCGCCCAAAGATCCTGCA
>CAHIKZ030004854.1:565000-650000 GCA_903632075.3 Acanthosepion pharaonis
CGTAGTACCTTGTCTGTCGTTTTTAATGAAACATGCATAAAGTAAGGATTGCTGCCTAAATATACAAATATATATATATATATATATATATATATATATATATTTCTTAAGTTATCAAGTTTTCATTTAATACTTTTAGCTGTGTATATTTCTGACATTAGGTATGGTAATTATTTTCTCTATTTACATTGTTCGGACAGTTGTCCTCAACTTTGTTGCCACATACATGGAATGTCGAGTTAAAGGGAGATAACTGAGACACCCGGAAGATGCAGGGAACTTAAAACTAGAACAATCTACCCCGGTGGGCAAAATAAAGGGTTCAGTTCGAAATTCCAATCATCTGAAGAAGACAGGAGCGTACAACGACCGAAACGTTGTGAATATGGCAACAAAGATGAGGACAACAGTACGAAGAACATAAATATCGTAAATAATTCTTTTCAGCTTTTAATATTTAAGAGTCCATTAGTTTTCATTTAAAATAGCTGTTACTGAATATTTATTTAGATTTCTTATAGTGCATAAAATATTGCTAGAAATGCTTTATTCAAATTTAAAACAAGATTCACTTGTATTACCAAAGATACTTGATTTTTCTTCTGAGATCCAAGAAATCGACTTCTCTAGAACAATCAAATTATTGTCCTAAGGAGAACACATTGTGGGATTTCCTTACATCTGATGTTGCTTGGAGCTATTCTGTGGAGTAAGGTATTTTTATTTCTAAGTTTTCACAATAGCCTTCAGCCAGTTTAGAGAGACGCTGCAAATAACTCCTAATGAAGGCTTCGAAGAAATTCAATAAGACATATTTGCCTAAATCTGCGAAATTTTCAATGGCATTTCTTTACTACAAAAACAGGACAGGTTTTTAGACACTTTCAGAGAAACAAGAACTGGTTTTACCGTACAAAGCACTGATGTTGTGTTTTAGCCCTATCTGCTTAGGTCATCATATTTGGCTCACATTATTTTCTGTCAGGCTTCATTAGGAAAGGACCACTACTCTCCTCAGTTACCTGTTTTTGGTTGCATTCAGAATATTCATTATCTGATGGTAGCTCTTCGTAAATCAGTTTCTCAAACTTTTCAAATAGGTTTCTCGACATTATTCTCTTAATTATTTCATTTGAGAGGGAAAAGCATATGACCTCACACTTACATGCGGTTTTTCCCGCGTGAAAAATATAATGAAAAATACTTGGATATATAAATAACTGAAAATTTGAACAGTCTCTTACAGGTAGAATGTTAGGTCCACGTGCCGAACCCGAGAACCGAGCCGATTGTCATTGAAGATGTTAGATGTTGAAAAAAAGTGCTATAAAATCTGAAAGATTCGAATCTCATTTTGTCATTTTTTCGCACAAGTATACTGTGGAGACGGGGTGTGTCTATAAAACCAGCCAACAGGAATTATTGCAAATGTTTGTCATTTCTGGAATTGTCTAGTTTTGTCCTGTTAACGTTGGTAGGACCACTAATGAAAATGGTGGAAGGTATGTCATACCTCTTAGTATTAATTTCACGAAATCGCCATTCTTAAATATTTTGTACAAATATTTTATCTGTTTTGCTGTTTCTTTAAGGTTTCTCTTCCTTTAAAAACTTTTTTGTTTTTTAAATAACCTGTCCTTTTTTATTCTTGGAATTCCTCGACAGAACCACATCTATGTCGTTTCAAATATTTTCATCATTTACAATGGAATTGTCATCATTTTCAAGTCTATTAGGTTAGCCATTATATTGGAGTTCAGCTTTGATTGTAAGGATTTTGGGAGTCCATATTTATTTTAATCCTTAGCATAAAAGAGAATTTAGAACTTTCCCGGGAATTATTTCTTTTGTGGGTGGTCAAAATAGTTCTTTACTTACCTTTGTTTAAATGCATGTTGTGGAGAACCACATATAGTACAAAAAATAAATAAGGTCATTTTGGAGAGCAGCTGCCAATTTTATTTTGCAGGCGTCGTAATAAACGCATATCGTTGATGGAAACATCGAAAACTAACTAGCCACCACTTATTACTTTAAAGGACCTTCAGAAAAATTTTACCAAAAATTCTTCGAAAACTAAAAAGTTAAAACAATAAAAGATAAAACAAGAGCATTAACCTTTAAACACCTGGCATCGCCAAATGATATTTCGTTCGAGATCAGCGAATATCATCCATTGAATTTAAACTTTTCGGGCGTAATTCAATCAGGATTTCAGTCAAAATGACTAATTAGCAACTCGACGATTCATGAGGTTACTATTTGCTAGTAGTCATTCCATGTCGTCATTTCCTTGAGTATTTTCCCTGAAAATAAAGACAGAAGAACAGTTGCAAAACAGAGACAATTTAGAGTCTGTCTGTATTTCTGAGATGAGGTATTATGTACATTATTTACATTATTCGGACTATTGTCCTCATCTTTGTCGCCATATTTATTACATCGTTTCAGCCCTTCAGTATCTGTCTATATTTCTGAGATGAGGTATTATGTACATTATTTACATTATTCGGACTATTGTCCTCATCTTTGTCGCCATATTTATTACAACGTTTCGGCCTTTCAGTATCTGTCTATATTTCTGAGATGAGGTATTATGTACATTATTTACATTATTCGGACTATTGTCCTCATCTTTGTCGCCATATTTATTACAACGTTTCGGCCTTTCAGTATCTGTCTATATTTCTGAGATGAGGTATTATGTACATTATTTACATTATTCGGACTATTGTCCTCATCTTTGTCGCCATATTTATTACATCGTTTCAGCCCTTCAGTATCTGTCTATATTTCTGAGATGAGGTATTATGTACATTATTTACATTATTCGGACTATTGTCCTCATCTTTGTCGCCATATTTATTACATCGTTTCAGCCCTTCAGTATCTGTCTATATTTCTGAGATGAGGTATTATGTACATTATTTACATTATTCGGACTATTGTCCTCATCTTTGTCGCCATATTTATTACATCGTTTCAGCCCTTCAGTATCTGTCTATATTTCTGAGATGAGGTATTATGTACATTATTTACATTATTCGGACTATTGTCCTCATCTTTGTCGCCATATTTATTACAACGTTTCGGCCTTTCAGTATCTGTCTATATTTCTGAGATGAGGTATTATGTACATTATTTACATTATTCGGACTATTGTCCTCATCTTTGTCGCCATATTTATTACATCGTTTCAGCCCTTCAGTATCTGTCTATATTTCTGAGATGAGGTATTATGTACATTATTTACATTATTCGGACTATTGTCCTCATCTTTGTCGCCATATTTATTACATCGTTTCAGCCCTTCAGTATCTGTCTATATTTCTGAGATGAGGTATTATGTACATTATTTACATTATTCGGACTATTGTCCTCATCTTTGTCGCCATATTTATTACAACGTTTCGGCCTTTCAGTATCTGTCTATATTTCTGAGATGAGGTATTATGTACATTATTTACATTATTCGGACTATTGTCCTCATCTTTGTCGCCATATTTATTACAACGTTTCGGCCTTTCAGTATCTGTCTATATTTCTGAGATGAGGTATTATGTACATTATTTACATTATTCGGACTATTGTCCTCATCTTTGTCGCCATATTTATTACATCGTTTCAGCCCTTCAGTATCTGTCTATATTTCTGAGATGAGGTATTATGTACATTATTTACATTATTCGGACTATTGTCCTCATCTTTGTCGCCATATTTATTACATCGTTTCAGCCCTTCAGTATCTGTCTATATTTCTGAGATGAGGTATTATGTACATTATTTACATTATTCGGACTATTGTCCTCATCTTTGTCGCCATATTTATTACATCGTTTCAGCCCTTCAGTATCTGTCTATATTTCTGAGATGAGGTATTATGTACATTATTTACATTATTCGGACTATTGTCCTCATCTTTGTCGCCATATTTATTACAACGTTTCGGCCTTTCAGTATCTGTCTATATTTCTGAGATGAGGTATTATGTACATTATTTACATTATTCGGACTATTGTCCTCATCTTTGTCGCCATATTTATTACATCGTTTCAGCCCTTCAGTATCTGTCTATATTTCTGAGATGAGGTATTATGTACATTATTTACATTATTCGGACTATTGTCCTCATCTTTGTCGCCATATTTATTACATCGTTTCAGCCCTTCAGTATCTGTCTATATTTCTGAGATGAGGTATTATGTACATTATTTACATTATTCGGACTATTGTCCTCATCTTTGTCGCCATATTTATTACATCGTTTCAGCCCTTCAGTATCTGTCTATATTTCTGAGATGAGGTATTATGTACATTATTTACATTATTCGGACTATTGTCCTCATCTTTGTCGCCATATTTATTACAATGTTTCGGCCTTTCAGTATCTGTCTATATTTCTGAGATGAGGTATTATGTACATTATTTACATTATTCGGACTATTGTCCTCATCTTTGTCGCCATATTTATTACATCGTTTCAGCCCTTCAGTATCTGTCTATATTTCTGAGATGAGGTATTATGTACATTATTTACATTATTCGGACTATTGTCCTCATCTTTGTCGCCATATTTATTACATCGTTTCAGCCCTTCAGTATCTGTCTATATTTCTGAGATGAGGTATTATGTACATTATTTACATTATTCGGACTATTGTCCTCATCTTTGTCGCCATATTTATTACAACGTTTCGGCCTTTCAGTATCTGTCTATATTTCTGAGATGAGGTATTATGTACATTATTTACATTATTCGGACTATTGTCCTCATCTTTGTCGCCATATTTATTACATCGTTTCAGCCCTTCAGTATCTGTCTATATTTCTGAGATGAGGTATTATGTACATTATTTACATTATTCGGACTATTGTCCTCATCTTTGTCGCCATATTTATTACAACGTTTCGGCCTTTCAGTATCTGTCTATATTTCTGAGATGAGGTATTATGTACATTATTTACATTATTCGGACTATTGTCCTCATCTTTGTCGCCATATTTATTACATCGTTTCAGCCCTTCAGTATCTGTCTATATTTCTGAGATGAGGTATTATGTACATTATTTACATTATTCGGACTATTGTCCTCATCTTTGTCGCTATATTTATCACAACGTTTCGGCCGTTGTACGCTCCGGCCTTCTTCAGGTCGTTCAGTATAAGTAGTACCCTACAACATAACAACGACCCTGGGTACATGGCAGCAGCCCCTCAAAACTGGGATAGGCGGGTACAAGAGGAGGAGCACAACAACACTCAGAAAACAGTCTGCCTGCCTTATGTGAAGGGGTTATCAGAGAAAATACAAAGGATCTGCGGTCGATATAACACCAGAACAACCTTCAAAAGCTTGACGACACTTGACAGATATCTCTCCCGAGTAAAAACCCCCATAGAGGAGAACATGACTAAATACTGTGTGTACGCTACCCCGTGCAGCTGCGGAAAGGAATATAAAGGAGAGACAGGCTGCCCCCTCAAGGTAAGGCTTCAAGAACACTAGAAAGCTGTAACACGAAGGGAAGTAGGGAATATGAGCTCTGGTAAAAACATGTAATGATAACAGCAAAATTGCAATATAAGCACTGGTAAAAATGGTTGCTGAAGACATTAGGTTAATAATACCCAGAAATTCATACCCAGATGTCCTCAAGGACACATGGCACAGTGGATAAAGGTGTTGGTTCGCTCCAGTGACAGGCCCCAATGAGTTGTGAGTTCAATACCTGGTTAAGTGGAGAACTTTCAGAATAACAGGAGATAACTGATAACTGACATCCATCAAACAGTCTACCCCGGTGAGCGAAATAAAGGATTCAGTTCAACATTACAACGGCCGAAACGTTGTGATAAATATGGCGACAAAGATGAGGACAATAGTCTGAATAATGTAAATAGAGACAACTTAGTCCATTTCAAAATATTACCATCATTTGGGAACTCATACTGAATGTGTTTGCTAGACAAACATGGTAAAACAATAATTTTACTGCTTTGAACGATGTTTCTAAAAGACTCAAACTATTTTCTAAGTTTTTATATAAGATAAAAAACCTGCATAGATGGCAGTATGGTTGTAGCAGTAGAGAAATCAAGAACTCTAAAGCTTGTCGGTGACTTCTTTCCTCAGAATACTTTGCGTAGCCGTAGTTTCAGGAGGGGAAACCCGACAGACACATCTAGACGCTAGTAGCTGTCCAACTTTCAGACATCTGCCATTTTCTCTGTCTGTCTGTCTGTCTGTCTGTCTGTCTCTCTCTCTCTCTCTCTGTTAATCTAACTTCCACCAAAAGAAAGATGTTTACTATATCCATTCTAAAGTAAAAAACAGTTTGAAAAGTCCTCTTTCCGATTCATCACCAACCGTCTTCATTATTTCGGACCCAATATGAAGCCACACTATTAAAACAATTTAACTTTTGGTAAATGAAGAGTTTGCTGAATGTCAAAGCTTCGCTCTAGATGACCTGTTCTTTACGACGTAACAATTTGCTATAGAGAACAAGAAAGAAAGTTGCAATACAGGCTGATTGATTGATGAGTGAGGCAGACACATCATACACAAACTGGCTCTAGTTTCATTACCAAACACAGTAACCTTATATGAGTGTCTCTTCTTTATAAGGTTTCTCTGATTGGTTACAGTTCATTGAAAATAGTGCTCCAAAAGCGTAGTAGCAAAATTGTGTACTATATTAAATACACGTATGTTGTTCCAATTCCACTTATTTCTAAATAACAAAATCATTTTAAATGATCTAAGAAGAAAAGTTAAAAAATAAGAGATTAAAATCATATTTCAGTTATACCTTTACACGCACAAAAACTCCGATACACCCGACAAAGTTAAATGGACAGCTGCTCTTTAAAATGACTCCCAATCTGTAGATAACTGAGACAAGAAATATCTTGTAAATTTTAACGCCATCAAAACAAAATCGATAAAATTTAATCATCATAGAGAACCATATTTCCGCCATTAGCATGGCTGATGCTAACCTTCAGAAGAGAAAACCGTTACACCTTCTTGGTCTCATGTTTTTCACAGACATGAAGTGGAGTGATTATATTTAAGCAACTGCTAGATCAGCTCCTAAGAATGTTGGCTCACTGTATCCTTCCAGACAATTTTCCTCATCAGAATCATTCTTCCATATTTATAAATCTGCCTATAAATATTGCTGTCATATATGTCTCTTTTTCGGCTGTGTGTCTAGAGTTTATCGTCAAAATCAAATGGAGGATCTGCAATGTTATCGGTGCTGACCTGTCATTTCGGTTTCAGTCACTTTTCCCACTAGCATGACGTGAAATCCTTCTGTTATTTCTACAAATACTTTCATGGCAACTACTCTGATAATCTATTTTTCTTAGTGCCTCGACTGCAAGAATTTAAGCGTTTTCTAGATTGGCAACTAGTTCTTACCATTTTACTGTTGAACTAATGCGCTCCTTTTCATAATAATTCGACCGCGGGAATCTAAGCTTGATTAGCTACTAACTGTCACCCGTTCAGAGTTGAAATAGCAAGGTGTAACCATTGCTTCTATAATAATAGATTCTTTTCTCAAATTTTTCGCCTGTGCATCTCACTTCCGGTTTATAACTTCACCGTTCACTACAATCTTCACAAATTTAAATGTAATGTCAATCGCTATCATCTGACTTTTTTCAATGTTGTCCTCTTAGTGTCCTTTCTCCACACTAATGTCATTTTATTCTCTTTAACGTAATGTAATCCTTTGTTTCTTCGTGGCAAGTTGGTAAATGTTTGTCCTTTCTCATCTAAAGTCCTATTCGAGGCAAAGTTCAGCCGCAGATTATGTCTTCTTGAAACTTGTTCTTTTATTATCCTTTCTTCTCACTAAAGTCTTCTCATTTTCATTCGATCCCAGTAACCCCTTGAGTCTTAGTGGCATTATCGCCATCTTCTGTCATCCTGAAATCTATTCTTTTATTGTCCTTTCTCCTCACTAAAGTCTTCTCATTTTCATTCAATCCCAGTAAGCCCTTGAGTCTTAGTGGCATTATCGCCATCTTCTGTCATCCTGAAATCTATTCTTTTATTGTCCTTTCTCCTCACTAAAATCTTCTCATTTTCATTCAATCCCAGTAACCCCTCGAGTCTTAGTGGCATTATCTCCATCTTCCGTCTTCCTGAGATCTGTTCTTTTATTGTCCTTCTCCTCACTAAAGTCTTCTCATTTTCATTCAATCCCAGTAACCCCTTGAGTCTTAGTGGCATTATCGCCATCTTCTGTCATCCTGAAATCTATTCTTTTATTGTCCTTTCTCCTCACTAAAATCTTCTCATTTTCATTCAATCCCAGTAACCCCTTGAGTCTTAGTGGCATTATCGCCATCTTCTGTCATCTTGAAATCTGTTCTTTTATTGTCCTTTCTCCTCACTAAAGTCTTCTCATTTTTATTCAATCCCAGTAACCCCTTGAGTCTTAGTGGCATTATCGCCATCTTCTGTCATCCTGAAATCTATTCTTTTTATTGTCCTTTTCTCCTCACTAAAATCTTCTCATTTTCATTCAATCCCAGTAACCACTTGAGTCTTAGTGGCATTATCGCCATCTTCTGTCATCTTGAAATCTGTTCTTTTATTGTCCTTTCTCCTCACTAAAGTCTTCTCATTTTCATTCAATCCCAGTAACCCCTTGAGTCTTAGTGGCATTATCGCCATCTTCTGTCATCTTTAAATCTGTTCTTTTATTGTCCTTTCTCCTCACTAAAATCTTCTCATTTTCATTCAATCCCAGTAACCCCTTGAGTCTTAGTGGCATTATCGCCATCTTCTGTCATCTTGAAATCTGTTCTTTTATTGTCCTTTCTCCTCACTAAAGTCTTCTCATTTTCATTCAATCCCAGTAACCCCTTGAGTCTTAGTGGCATTATCGCCATCTTCTGTCATCTTGAAATCTATTCTTTTATTGTCCTTTCTCCTCACTAAAATCTTCTCATTTTCATTCAATCCCAGTAACCCCTTGAGTCTTAGTGGCATTATCTCCATCTTCCGTCTTCCTGACATCTGTTCTTTTATTGTCCTTTCTCCTCACTAAAGTCTTCTCATTTTCATTCAATCCCAGTAACCCCTTGAGTCTTAGTGGCATTATCGCCATCTTCTGTCATCTTGAAATCTGTTCTTTTATTGTCCTTTCTCCTCACTAAAATCTTCTCATTTTCATTCAATCCCAGTAACCCCTTGAGTCTTAGTGGCATTATCGCCATCTTCTGTCATCTTGAAATCTATTCTTTTATTGTCCTTTCTCCTCACTAAAATCTTCTCATTTTCATTCAATCCCAGTAACCCCTTGAGTCTTAGTGGCATTATCGCCATCTTCTGTCATCTTGAAATCTGTTCTTTTATTGTCCTTTCTCCTCACTAAAGTCTTCTCATTTTCATTCAATCCCAGTAACCCCTTGAGTCTTAGTGGCATTATCGCCATCTCCTGTCATCCTGAAATCTATTCTTTTATTGTCCTTTCTCCTCACTAAAATCTTCTCATTTTCATTCAATCCCAGTAACCCCTCGAGTCTTAGTGGCATTATCTCCATCTTCCGTCTTCCTGAGATCTGTTCTTTTATTGTCCTTCTCCTCACTAAAGTCTTCTCATTTTCATTCAATCCCAGTAACCCCTTGAGTCTTAGTGGCATTATCGCCATCTTCTGTCATCCTGAAATCTGTTCTTTTATTGTCCTTTCTCCTCACTAAAGTCTTCTCATTTTCATTCAATCCCAGTAACCCCTTGAGTCTTAGTGGCATTATCGCCATCTTCTGTAATCTTGAAATCTGTTCTTTTATTGTCCTTTCTCCTCACTAAAATCTTCTCATTTTCATTCAATCCCAGTAACCCCTTTGAGTCTTAGTGGCATTATCGCCATCTTCTGTCATCTTGAAATCTGTTCTTTTATTGTCCTTTCTCCTCACTAAAATCTTCTCATTTTCATTCAATCCCAGTAACCCCTTGAGTCTTAGTGGCATTATCGCCATCTTCTGTCATCTTGAAATCTATTCTTTTATTGTCCTTTCTCCTCACTAAAATCTTCTCATTTTCATTCAATCCCAGTAACCCCTTGAGTCTTAGTGGCATTATCGCCATCTTCTGTCATCTTGAAATCTGTTCTTTTATTGTCCTTTCTCCTCACTAAAGTCTTCTCATTTTCATTCAATCCTAGTAACCCCTCGAGTCTTAGTGGCATTATCTCCATCTTCCGTCTTCCTGAGATCTGTTCTTTTATTGTCCTTCTCCTCACTAAAGTCTTCTCATTTTCATTCAATCCCAGTAACCCCTCGAGTCTTAGTGGCATTATCGCCATCTTCTGTCATCCTGAAATCTATTCTTTTATTGCCCTTTCTCCTCACTAAAATCTTCTCATTTTCATTCAATCCCAGTAACCCCTTGAGTCTTAGTGGTATTATCGCCATCTTCTGTCATCCTGAAATCTATTCTTTTATTGTCCTTTCTCCTCACTAAAGTCTTCTCATTTTCATTCAATACAACTAACCCCTCGAGTCTTAGTGGCATTATCTCCATCTTCCGTCTTCCTGAGATCTGTTCTTTTATTGTCCTTCTCCTCACTAAAGTCTTTTCCTTCTATTTCACTCCCAGTTGGACTATCATATTGCTTGGAGTGAAATGATTAAAATGATAATAAAAAGAAAACATGCACAGAAATGTATCTCTCACTTTTTCTCTCCCTCTCTTTCGCTTTATATTTGTATTTATGTGTTCATATACGCGTGTAACAGTACGTTTGTTTGTTTGGTAGTTCGGCCGAACTAGACATTATCAACATTATATATACGCAAGGCAGAAAAATTAATTTCCTGATACTCAATTCCCAGCAAGTAATGAATATTATCTAAACACTAGATATCACCAATGGTTTTTTTAAACTAACTTTAGCAAATGCTATCTGTGAAATTGCAAGCGGGCAGAATCCTTGCACCGGAACAGAAAAAGAAAAAATGCATTCATATAAATCGTGCTTCAAACTAATTTTAAGCCTCCTTTTTTTAAAGAATATATTTCGCATTTAGCATTGTATTCTTTAATTTCTGAAACATGTATATTAATGTTTACAGAGATTTATCAGAGTAAAACAGTCTGTTTTAAAGCCACATTAGAGAAGAATCTAGTGAGGAGCGAAAATATTCAAGTCGATGACAGAAACTATCTATCAACACCAATATATATATATATATATATATATATATATATATATATATATATATATATATGTATGTATGTATGTATGTATGTGTGTGAGAGAGAGAGAAAGAGAGAGAGTGTGTGTGTATATACAATTTAGAGATCTGTTGCCATACAAATGTCGACGGACAGTTTTCTCTTTCATTCCGGCCAGAAGCAGGGCTTTACAGATTTAGGCGAAAGGCGTCGTTTACAAACTCTTACAATTTATTTCAGCATCTACACACACACTCACACATACACACACGCACACACACACATATATATATATATTCTTTTCGTTCTTTTACATTTGTATATATATATATATATATTTCTTCGTTTAATGATAATGTTATCAAACTTGTCTATATTATTTAATGAAACGTGTATAAATATATATATATATATATATATATATATATAGATTACAGCAAAAAAATAAAAATTACCTCAACATAGAAATCAATGAAACCGTCTTTACGTAGCTATCAGCCCCTAAGTGTCTCTCTCGGAGCATTGTTTTAAATTTATTTTTAATGTCAGTCCTCCTCTGTTAGACACCTTGTTAATGAGAACTGGTTTGTGAAGTTCTGTCCGGAGCATTCCTAAAGAAAACATTCCATAGCCCTCTCTACATTCGTTCAACATGTCCCTCATGGAGAAAATTGTGGACTTTGTAAAGTGATTAAGTTGGAAAGTGTTTTTCTACCTTAACCCCCCCCCACCGGAGACAACAAATTACAAACAGGAAACCTTCAACCTAAAGACTAAAAATACTTCACCACCCAGTAAATTCCTTTCGAAAGGGACTTCTACAACATAGTTAACAAAAATGAAATTCAACGAGCGACCGATCACTTCCAAAAAGAACTACACAAAGTGTTGTGTAGGAACCTACCACCCCTCTTGAAGATGAACTCGTCTACAAACAAGGACGTTAAAAGAGTGGCATGTCAAAAGACAGTGTCGGAAGTTCTGAGCTGAGTTAGTTATAGACAACTCAGGCGATATCTGTACCAACTTACCAACCGAATAAACCCCATTTTATTGTTACATGTTATTTTGCGTTTGTCTTTATTAACCCCAAATTAACATCATAACACAAAGATATAAATACGATTAGAAACTCTAAGGACATTTGGAAAAGAGGCGATGAATCAAAAAATATCTATAAATGTAATTCCCTCGCATTACCACAAAACCCTCACGGACAAAATAACAGAAACGCACAAACTAAATAAATGCAATCGTAGGATGTCCGATAGAGAGACCACCGAAATAGCCAAAATGTTAAATATTGCAGATAGAGTAGGAAAGATCCACACTAAGAATACCTACATTTTATTTAAGGACCATAAAAAAGACTTCACTAACAGTACACAATCTAGACGAATAAATCCAACAGAAACAGAACTATATCTCACAAAAAAATGTTATTTTGGAAAAAAATTAATTTCTCCATTGTGGCTATGGAATTCTTTTGCAAAAATAATGGTTCCTATATAAGGAAGCTGACCGGAAGTTGAAAGAAATAGTAAATGGATTTAAAGGTTAAGAAGATTTATTACGAATATAACAGCAACAACATATTCAAGTGCATACAACATTTCATCCCATTTGCCATTAATGCCATGTTACTAAAAATATACTTAAAAACATCGAAATTAATTGGGTTAAAAAAAAAAAAACTACAGCGCCGTCCTTGATGAATTTCATCAATCAACTGATTAGACAACGGAAAAAGGATCAGTATAAAAATGGGCAGACACAATAGGTCTATATTATTCCATGAAACATGTTTCAATGAATATATGCTGCCTAAACACCTACACGCATATATATATATATATATATATATATATATATATATATATATATATATATATATATAATATTAGGCAGAACATATTTTATATATTAAGAAATAATCATACATTCTGATTGATTCTATGATTATTATATATATATATATATATATATATATATATATATGTAGGCTGACGATGGCGTTTACCATGAAACAGACTACTGCACTGGTCGTTGACTTCAATGTCCATAGTATATTTACATATGCTCTATCCCTGATATTAAGCACTTTAGTGTTTAAGGTATGCTATATTTATATATATTGGTGTAGTTCATAATCTTGTCAAATAGCTGAATTCTTGATGCTTCGCTAGGCTATCAAGGGTGTTTTTATCGTGACACCAACACTAAATGGATTGCCAACCAAGGCTTAGAGAGACTCCATTCACCCTCCACTAAGAGCAAGTTTGAATTCAGAGTTTTCCTTCTCCTAGACCAGTTGCCATCCAAGGCTATAGAACCCAGTCTGTCCTGCTATTTACCCATAGCTGGAGGGAGAAGAAAGAGGATTCACACCTTTCCCTTTACTTAGCACGTAAGTGAATGTAATGGATTCGACCGGAATTCCAACTTGGCTCTCCGATTCCTCAATCCAAGCCGCTATCCATTACCCCACTGTGCCTCCTCTTGCTATACTGAAATTTGAGATTCCCAAATTTTCATTACTGTGATTGTTTACGAATTCCGCCATCTTGGTTTCTCCTGTTAAAAACAATTTAAAACAACACTACTCACTAACTTTCAATAGCTCATTTCAAATGAAAATTTTGCTGTTCTCAAATTACATTGTTTCAAAACGAGATTTACCGGATTTTCAACTTTATTCCTAGAAGCTGTACCCAACATATCATACCATTTTGAAATTAGGCCGATTCTGTAAGTAAATTAAAAGAATTCCGTGCTGGATCCAGACCCGCAGTTTGCAAATTTTGGATTTCAAAGTTTCCATTACTGTGATTTTTTCGGCGACTTTTTACGTCATTTTTTGCGACAAATTTTTTTGTACGACATCAGATTTTATATCCTGGACATAAGTTTGGGAATAATGGAAATTAATTGCAAAATCCAGAGAAAGTCACCCATAAAATAAAAGATAATAGTTTGTACGAAAAATAAGGACCTACGTACATCAAATTATCTTTAAATTACTTGGCGACAGAAGAAGTACCGCTGAACTTATAAACGAACTTGTAAAATTAATATTAAATATTAATGCAATACTTAAATGCGGCGATCAATTTTGAGGTTTTCTGTAGTTTATTGTTGACTATCGCACTCCCTATTGTGATGAAGGACCAATCAAGAGCCTTTCGCAGGACAGAGCTTAAATGTCACCCGATATGGCGGCTTAATAAATATTTTTTTATAATAATAAATAAACGACTTATTTTTGTAGTTGTTTCTAGTTTTTGAATGCCAAAGTACATTTTATATAGTCAGGCAAGTCAAGGGTTATGTTACTCATATCAGCTAACAGAAAATAGATTGAAAATATTTGCTACATTGCAGTGTATGGCTTTTTAACATTCTTTTTCTTTGTTTCTATTATGTCCGTGTCTCTTCGTGCTTTCAACGGAATTACATTTCGTTGGATTTTTGTTTCGTTGACGACGGCCGTTTAAGCCAAACAGTAGAAAGAAACAAGGAGTTATTGCTAGAAGTTATATGTCTGTGTTGCGTGAAAAGGAGCAGTAAAATCGACACACGTTAGCTTGATTTAAAGTGTTGTTTTATTACTTCGATAATTGAGTAAAAGACAAGACGATATTGTCAGCTGTCGGCTCTTATCCACTGACATCCTAATCAATGTATCACTGACGTTCTTCTTTCTGAAAGTTATCACCAAATACTTTTCTATCCTGAAATTAACTCTAAGGTCATTCATAGCTGTAAATGTCGTTAACAAGAAAGGTTTTTTTTTTATCTGTTCGCGATTTCAGAGTCGACTTTTTATTTGGAAGGATATCAGAATGCCTTCAAGTAATGTTTTGCTATTCAAATGTATTAAATCTAAAATTAGAAACTCATCTATATTTTATAGTATAATGGTAGATCGATTTCCTAAAAGAATTTTATGAAAAGAATATGGTTTTAATTATGAACAAAGTAAGTGGCTTTATTGCCGCCTATCAAGAATAAAGTTAAACTAGTATAGAGGAAGTTAAATGATATACAGGGTGCGATGTGTAAATCCCACCATATTGTTTTTAATCGTGCGCATGCGCTTTTTATGCGCTTTTTTTTTTTTTTGACGACTGCAAATTATAGAGGGGTCAGCTGGGCACTATCTGTGCGAAAAAGCGCACCATGACACCATTCACTCCTCTAGAAATATGGAAAAGGCATGCTTTACTGCTTGGCATTATCAACGGAAGCTCTAATCCTAACATTTCAGAGTTTTCTGGTGTCAATCTAAGGATAGTGCAGAGGATTCGGAAAGTTTTAGATGAATTTAATGACGATTAGGAATGT
The DNA here is from genome assembly GCA_903632075.3 of Acanthosepion pharaonis. NCBI lineage: Eukaryota > Metazoa > Mollusca > Cephalopoda > Sepiida > Sepiidae > Acanthosepion > Acanthosepion pharaonis. Next base: position 580,547 of record CAHIKZ030004854.1, read on the forward strand.
ACAACAGCTCGAAAAATATACTCTCATCGTTTTGATGAGAATACAACTCCCAAATTTATTAACGACAGCCTCAGACTCAACATGGTGGCCTGCATCAAGTACCTTGAGGTATCAGTGTTGCTCTGGGTGAAGAGGATGCTTACTGGAAGACCCTAAGCCTAGCAACAGGGCTCTGCAAACACATCTTACATCTTACACTCTTGCATCAGGCAACCCAACTCCCCAGACTACTTGATTATTATGTGTGCGGCGGACTTGAGCGGGAGATCAACAAAACTCCTTGTAACACCAAAGATGAACTGACGACAAGTATTCACTAAATTAAACAAGGAGAACGTCCAGATGCGGGAGATTTCGAAGTCGTCCGGAGGCCGTGGTTGAAGGCAATGGTGATTTTATTGAATAGATTTACTTTTTAGTATTTCAAGAAAGTTTTGTGTAATTTTGGTAAATATATCTCTAAAAATGAGATGTCAATGAGATGTTGTTATTTTCACTTTTGTGTTATTTAGGCGACATATATATATATATATATATATATATATATATATAGAGAGAGAGAGAGAGAGATGTCTGACTGAATAAATGGCAGACATTGTCTGTTAATTTTTAATAAAATCCGTTCATACTCACGAATAACCTTCCGTGTATTGACGTTAATGAAGGAGGTAAATGTACTATAGTTGTTTAAATTTATTTATCTTCATTTCCCAAGTACTTTCGATGTTCTTCTAGGATCATCTTCAGGGTGCAAGTCGTACAAAACTATATGTTGTTCATTATACAACGCACAACTTTGTATACTGTAATTTATTCATTCAGACATGTCTAAAAATGAATAATTATACTGCAATTTATTCGATAAAACATGCCTAAAAGAAAATTTGCTGCCTAAATACACAAATGAAAAAAAAAAAGGAAAAAGTCCGAACAATATAAACAGTGTAAATAGTTACATATCTTATCTGAGAAATATATACAGAAACTAATTAAATGCAGACTTATAATCTTACCTACTTTCTCCCTTTCATCTACTATCTAAAACAGTTTATCTAATCTTAACAATATCAAAATAATTACAACCACATCGAAAACCATTATGGATATGATCAGCACCCAAAATGCCCATAATGTAATAATTTTAATCAGGTATATATATATATATATATATATATATATATATATATATATATATATATATATATATATATATATAATATCTCAAATTCATATTCATAATATATTGAGGAAACTTGCAAAAAATTAAAACTACAGCAATAAATCAAATGCATTAGTTATACGGAGAAACAAATAGATATCAATTTAATCAAGATTTTGATCTAAAATGTCACACTTATTAAAAGAGAGAGTAATTTAGTATTTATATATAAAAATAATTAGGAGTTTGACAGTGTTTTCAATGTATTTCTTTTGTTTGTGTAAAAATTACGAGCTGCACGTTCTTACAGCTCTTAGGTAGAATACGATAATTATGCCGGATTTGAGAAAAGAGCCCTAAAATTGCCTTTATCCACTGTGCCATGTGTCTTTAAGGTTAAGGCGTTGGTTAGATCCAGTGACAGGACCCAATGAGTTATGAGTTCAATACCTGGTTAAAGCAGTGAAGAGCTTCGAGAGGTGATTTAACAGGAGATAACTGATAACGGACATCCAGTAGACATAGCAAGTAATATTAGAACAGTCTACCCCAGCTAGCGAAATAAAAGTTTCAGTTCGACATTCTAACCACCGGAGCGAAGGCCGGAGCGTACAACGGCCGAAACGTTGTGATAAATATGGCAATAAAGATGAGAACAATAGTCCGAATAATGTAAATGGTGTACATAATACCTTATCTCAGAAATATAGAGATACTATCCCCGTGGATTAAATAAACCGTTCTGTTCGAACGTTACCGAAAACTGAAAGACACCGGAAGTAAGTGGAATCGTCTAGTAGCCAAAACGTTACGATAATAAAATTAGCTCACGTTTCTGTTATCCTTTCTTTACACTGTCGACCTAATGTCTGGGTTTGTTCAGTTTACCATATTCTCTGGAGTTAGAGTATTGTTCGTTGATTTTATTTATAAAGTGGCCTAATATCGCGACTGCACACTTTACAGAAATATGTTCGCCTTTTTTTTCTTGTCTCGTCTCATAAATTAATGTGAATTTATGTCAGTCACACTAAGTCTCCGAGGTGAGTGAGTGAGGTAATTTCTTTTCTTTTTCTCTTCATATGTAAACATTTTATGAATCAAAGACCGTAAACAACCTTGTCTCAGGGGATAATAAAGACGAGACAGTTTTATTTTTATTGGTAGCTTCCGGCGTTAGGCAGAGAAAGATGCTACTTGGGTTATTATTTTAGCGGTGATGTTCCACAAAGCGTATATGTTTACTCATTTGGCTTTTCTATTCGTGATTGCAAATGGATGTAAGAGCATGTAGGTTGCCATTACTTGGACGAATCAATTCGGAGGAAGAATTTCTAAAGTTTTCGAGTTAATAGAGAGGCCGACCAGTAAGAAGCTGTAGTTAGCTTGCAAATTGACCGAATAAGGAAGAAAATGAGTGTTACACAAATGATATATATATATATATATATATATATATATATATATATATATATATATATATATATATATATAAAGATATCACATTTAATATAATAGTGTTCGATGTAATATTATAGAGCTATTAAGTATATATTAGTAAATAGATATATTATTTCTCACCGCTAGAACGACTCGGTGTATATATATATATATATATATATATATATATATATATATATATATATTAATTATTTATTTAAAATATGATTCCAAATCGCTACATAAGAGGTCTCATGTTTCAAAACAAGAGCCGAAAACTTCAATGTAATCCTTTAAATTAAATTGAGTTGAAAGTAAAATGGGCTCCGTTCCATCTTCAAGCGAAATTTTTGTTGGAATAACGTATATCTGAAATTTACTTGTTTTAAAATTGAAATCAAAATCCCCATGGTAACAGCTATGGTGAATTGTCTAAATTGGGTAGGCGAGTGTAGGGTGTTTATAATAAGTAGCGGTATAGAGATACTTTCAAGGTGTCAAGTCGGGGAAAGGTGGGGGTGTCAAAAATGAAACGGAAGATGTATTGGCCATCGTCTAGTTTGCTTGTCTATGGAGATTTATTTATTTATTTTATTTTATTTTATTATGAAAGGGAATTGTGCATATAAAAAAAAAACTTTCGTAACCTTTGTTTTTTGACGACTTCAAAACCGTTAACTCGTGTCTATTAATAGATTATTATTATTTAGAAGTTTAATAATGTGCAATTTTTCATGGAGGCACAAAGAGCATGGGTCATCCCAAGCTTTACATATTCTAGCCTTTAATAATATAAACAAACGAAATCAGACTTCACTATCAAAATATTTTTGGCACCTGAAGGAAACAAATAAGACACCAAAAGTTAAATGGAAAATTATTGACAAGGCTAGAACCTTTGCACAACCAAAGTCCCCTTCTATGACCATAATGGCAATATTTATACCCAAACTAATGGTGTTAGTATGGGAAATCCACTGGGTCCATGCTTCTCCAACTATTATATGTCCTACGTAGAAAATACTATATTTACACAGGTCCACAAACCGAAAATCTATGTTCGCTACGTAGACGATATCTTCATTTTAGCTGACAACATTAAAGAAATAGAGACACTTAAGACCACATTTGAGAAAAACTCCGTCCTTAAATTCACATATGAACTTAGCCAAAAAAAACAAACTACCATTCTTAGATATCCTCGTCGAACACAACAATAACACTTTCATTACATCATTATACAAGAAACCCACCAGCAAAAACTCGTGCCACCTTAATTTCAAAAGCGAATGCCCACTTAGGTACAAAATAGCCGTAGTAAAAAACTTTCTAAATAGAGCCCACCAGAACTCATCCTCTCGACTACTCTTTCTCAAAGAACTTAACAGCGTTAAACAAACACTAATTAACAACGGTTTCCCTAACTACCTTATAGACCAACAAATTAGACTATTCCTCCCCAAAGCAAGTAATAACGATAGCGAACACACAACTAAAAATCACATACACATTTATTACAAAAACCAAATGCATATTAATTACAAACAAGATGAATCTTCTCTAAGACATATTATAAAGAAATATACTACTCCTATTGATCCTAAAAAAAAATCAAACTTATTATCTATTATAAAAAAAAATTTAAGACGGCCAACCTTATCCTCAAAAATAACAACACACCAACTAAGTCAAAATTACAAAGAACAAACATTATCTATGAGTTCAAATGCCCTTTAAGGAACTGCGTTCCTCACCAAACCGGACTCATAAATAATTACATCGGCTACAGAACCACATGTTTATCCAGACGTCTTACATTACACCTATCTGATCACAGTTCCATCAGAACACATTTAAACACACACTCAGATTTACCCGACACTATTAGGAACATACTAGTAGAAAACACAAATATATTAACTGCATCCACTTGCAAAAAAAGACTAAAAATAATGGAAGCTCTAATAATAAAAAAGAAAATGCCAACTCTTAACAATATTAACTATGAACAAAGCCACAATGTGCTAACCGTATTCGGAAACTAAAACATCACTACCACACACTGAACATACACAGAACACACACACTCTACTAAGCTGATATTGAATCATCCTTGATAATGGCTAAAGATATAGCCGAAAGCGCTCGGAAATACAGAACATTCGGACAGTTCTTACACACTCTTTGTCCAGAAAAGAAAGCTCTTGTGGGAACACAAGAAAAATTAAATAAAAAAAGCTCAACCGTAGTACCTTGTCTGTCGTTTTAATGAAACATGCATATATATATATATATATATATATATATATATATATATATATATATATATATATATATATATATAAGAATTGGAATCAAATATGGATTAGAATCCGACAGAATGATAGAATCAGGAACAAATATGGAAGGTTAATAAATTGAACATTTTTCTCTTTTTTCAAATTTCAGAAACGGAATATGTAGGATATGCCGTTTTTATTTTCCTTTTTATAAGAAGATACCATATTTTTCTTTTTATATTTCGTTTTCTGTTGAAGATTAAATAAAAGTCAAGTTTATAATATATATATATATATATATATATATATATATATATATATATGAATTTTGATCAAAAAATGCATTGCGACAGTATTTCATGCTTAAACGCAAACGTCAGAATCACTTACTCTATATATATATATATATATATATATATATATACACACACACACAAATATATATATATATATATATATATATCAAACTTCAAGTGTTAGAACCTTAAGTTTTTCTAATTTTCTCTACTTAGTGTATTGAGCAATTATTGGCTTAGTTAATTCTGTCGGTGTTTTTTTTTTTTTTTTTTGTGTGTGTGTTTTCTTCTTTTAGCCAGACATTTCAGCGCTGGTTGATTATTTTTTCAAGCAGTACGGATGTTCTTAGTCTTTTCTTTTTGTATTGATTTTTTTCCATATAGCAGTTTTGTAATATATATATATATATATATATATATATATATATATACAAATTGCATCAGCTGCGTTTTTTCTTATTTTTTACACCGCCAGATTTATAGTATAGGTATCAAAATAAATAAAAAATGCAGCCATGTATTCTAGACTGGTTCAAGCAAGGATATACAAGAGACGGAAATTGTTGAGAGGATTTGAAATATTCATAATTAAGCTATTCATCAAATTTAGAACAATCCAAAACAGAATTCAGAAAGCATTGGACGACAGTTTCGTCATATATTTGATTTCGTCAGCAGTAAGTACGCTCTACCGAGAATCGAACCCGAGTCGCTACGATACGATGCAAGCGTCATACCAAACGTACCGAGGAGACTGTGTGACGATGTGGTAACTATGATACTGATGAGTCACAAATATAGAACGGAACGGCCGTACAGTGCTTTCTGCATTCTGTTGACGATTCTTCTAGACTCGATGAATTACTTAATTATGATATATATATATATATATATATATATATATATATATATATATATATATATATATATATATATATATATATATATATGTGTGTGTGTGTGTGTGTGTGTGTGTGTGTGCGTAAATTTCAAATAGCGTATATCTGTAAAAGGACAATATGAATAAATACGAAAGTAAAACTTATTTTAGCTGACAGTACAGGAAGAAACGCATTGACTAAGATGAGTTTTACTTTTTTCTTATATATATATATATATATATATATATATATATATATATATATATATATATATATATATATATATATATATATATATATATATATATATATATATATGCATGTATGTATATATATAAGTATTTATTTCAAAATATGATTGATTCCAACACGCTACAATAAGAGTTCTCATGCATATATATATACACACACAAAAACACACACACATACACACACACACACATATATATACACACACAACACACACACACACACACACACATATATATATATATATATATATATATATATATATATATATCGCAGCTTCAAAATTGCTTCTTTTTCTTCTAAGTATGTTCTACATTTGGACATGCTACTCTTTTGACATTTTAAAAATATCTTCCACTCCATTTTGGCCGATGTTCTAACTCTTCTTTAGTTTACCTAAAATAAATTCTTAGCGCCATAATGTTTTCATATCTCATAAAGTTTATTTCTGATTGTTACAAACTTTTTCTTTCCATTCATTCCCTTCTGCTTATAAATTTTCTTTCACTCTAATATCTTTTTTATTACCATATATACTCGTTTATCAGGCGATCTTTGAAGACCTAACTTTCAAGCTAATTTTACTACAGTTAATGGATATATAGTTTGGTCAACGACGTAGCCAGGCCCAGCATAGCATAGGCTAATTTTATATCTCGTATATAATGTGATCCCCTTAAAATTAGCTTCATAATTAGGTTTTAAAAAGTCGCATGATTTGCCAGTATATACGTTACTTCAAATTTGGGCTGGTAAACTAAATTATTAATGCAGTATTTTCCTTTCATGGGAAATGCGCTTTTAACCTACAAAGGGGTTCATCATTTTCAGCACTTTTTTTATTGCGGTCATGAATATTCATCTGGATGTTTCTACTACGACAAAAACTGACCTTGCTATCTTTTTTTGTTGAACAGTTTACGCATTGTTGACGAAGCGGAAAAAATAAACATGGCACAATTTCAGTTACAGTGGTAAATCGGTGACGCCGGACTTATTCGTCAATGTTTTCATTGTTACAACTCTATCTTGATTTAGTTTCTCATTTCCAGTTTATTGATTCTATAGGCACTGAACACTGTAGATTTCTGTTTAGATAAGTGTCTCTTTCATTTTCCCTTTTCATTTTTTGAAAGGTTTCGTATGCATAGAATTGATGTTACTTAATTTATTATGTATTAATTTATTCGGTGGAAGCAATGCTAGTTCACAACCGTTGCCGATTCTATTTGCAATTTTGTCAGTAATCGCTAGATACATATAAGAAGCACCAGACCAGACCAGACTAGACGTGGCAGATCATGTATATATATATATATATATATATATATATATATATATATATATATATAGAGAGAGAGAGAGAGAGAGGGAGATAGATAGATAAACTTAGTGAGCCAGACAAACCTACCCAGGTTTCACCTAGCGGATCGTCAGGGAAAGCTGGCTTTTATTGTTTTTCTATTCTTTTTCTTTGGTCACGTGGTATGATTTTGCTTATCGCCTATAAATATGCCGTTTCTCTTTTGCCTCTTTAGCCAGCTTTCCCTGACGATCCGCTTAGGTGAAACCTGAGTAGGTTTGTATGGCTCACTAGGTTTATCTAGGTCTGCTCTACGGTTGTATTGAGCTCTTTTGTTAGTTAGTTGTTTACTCGTGTCGGGGTTTTTTCTTTGGGCTTCAAACCTGTATATGTGCGATTTTTTTTCGACAGACTTTAATGTTTCTAGCTCTTTCTTTTTTTAAAACCTTTTTTTCCTTCATGATTGATTTGATTATTGGCAAATCAAAGATTCGAAGGTTTTTCGAAACGAGTATAGTTACTTATATATATATATATATATATATATATATATATATATATATGTGTAAAAGACAATAGAAAAAGTGTGTTTATTTAACCGACGCGTTTCGTCCAATGGGAATTTTTTCAAGTCGAAAAAACGGAATGAATTCATTAAACCAAAGTATCTATAAACAACAAACAAAATTGTAAAAATAGAATAATTTAGAAACTCTATTGTGTATTCATATGGTCAACTGAAAAATTACGTCAATTACTTTATGTTTGAAGAGAATATTTTCACCTGTAGAAATATTGTTTTTATTGTTGTATTGACGGAGACCTCTTCAAAAAATAATCCATATTTGTAGAGATATAATTAATTCGTATAAAATTATGTCTGACAGTCGAACATTCAAGTGCAACCTAAAACGAATTTCTCCATGAAAAAACTATTGCAACCATTGATTGTTAACATTGATTCCTGAACAGTGAAAGAAACCAAATAGTGTATGTGAGCACAGTTAGGTTGTGCATAATGGAGGAAAAAGTACGAGAAATATTGTAAAAGTATGAAAATAATAATAGTATTTTTCATCTGAAATCTTGATTTATTGAAACTGGGTATTGTCTCTGTGTCTTTTTAACATCAGAAAATATCAAGCACTATTTTCGGAGGGTCTCTTTTATATATATATGAGGTGCCATCCTTTTCATGATCAACATTTGATTAAATGTTCACGGCTTTATTGTTATTAGCAGAACGTTTCGATCGATGCGCTCTCCAACCTTCCAGCTGTCTGTCAATCCGGTTCAACTAAAAGGAATTTCGAATTGAAGCCTTTATTTAAACGACGGGTGGATTGCTATCATTCCTCTGTACATTGATGCCTGATCTTGGCCATTTTTAGAACTGCTTCCAAACCAGACCAGACTAGACGTGGCAGATTATATATATATATATATATATATATATATATATATATATATATATATATGTGTGTGTGTGTGTGTGTGTGTGTGTGTGTGTGTGTGTGTGTGTATGTATATAAAGGAAAAAAGACGATAGGAAAAGTGTGTAAATATAATAGCTTAGTCGATTTGTTCGTGAATATGGTGGTATTGTGCAGGTCAAGTAGAAATAAAGCGAGTTACAAATGAATAGGTCTAAACAAGAACAAGATGAGATATCACGAGACATAGACGACCGCTAGATTAAACAAAATGGTTTTATTCCGAAATTTGCCTGGAGTTTAACCCGGATCGACAGGCACTTGGAGAAGGTCGGAGAGCAGAAGGGGCGATAATGGCAGAATAGATGAGTCCAAATGTAAATAATAAATTCTGATGATTGGTCATGTCAGAACAAATCAGTACGATTCTCTCTCTCTCTCTCTCTCTCTCTCTCTCTCTCACACACACACACACACACACACACACACACACACACGCATATACTCTCACACACACAGGGAGAGAGAGACAGAGAACAAATCAGTACCACTCTCTTTCACACACATACGCACAGACACACACAGGGAGCGAGAGAGAACGAATCAGTACCACACTCTCCACACACACACACACACACACACAGAGAGAGAGAGAGAGAGAGAGAACGAATCAGTACCACTCTTTCACATGCACGCATATATACACACAGAGGCGCGCGCATGCACTCACACATGCTCACACGCACACACACAGGCAGAGAGAGAATGAATCAGTACCATTCTTTTTCACGCACACATACACACGCAGGGGGAGAGAGGAGAGAGCAAATCAATATCATTCTCTTTCATAGAGAGAGAGAAACCTACGCTCGTGTCCATCAGACAGTCTTTTACTGACTGGTAAACTTTGGTACACGCACTGGTTCAATTCTCGATTCCGTTGGTGAAAGCGAAAGTGGGAAAATACTATTGTATGGTCAACAAACAAACTGAAGTCGACATATCTCCCGTGGAGTATAAAAGTGTCTCGATATATGGGTGAAGGACGCCTCAACACCGCCGAGTGAGCGCCGGGACAACTCAAGATCGAGACAACTCAGCACCAGGAAAATATAACTTTTTTATAACCGAATAAAAGTAATTTAATGATTAAAACCTTAATGAGTGAATATTTTTGTTCAAATAAGATATTTCTAAATACATTATGTAAAATATGAAGCAGTTTTTCTTTTTTATTATTATTTTTAATCGTAAAATTTATTTTTTAATAAAATTTGGTTCGGTTTGGTTTGTTTTACGGCATATCAAACTCAATGGGTTATTTAACGTCCACAAGTTTTTTATTGCTGTTAATTTTTTTTTTCAAAAATATATAGCTGAGAATATTTTTTTTTCAAAAATGCATTTCTGGTAATATTTTTTCTTCAAAAATTTATGGCTGGTACTAATTTTTTACGAAGTATTTCTGTTATTAAAACCTATTTTTACACTTTCATAATGTTTTGACCCCAGTTTGGGTGTTAACCATTTGCCCGTACCTGGGAACCTAACAGATGCTACCAACCTGGGTCTGGATGGACCCGGGAACACCAGCAATAAGGAGATAGTTCCGAAATCCTCAAAACCTCCTGTTCAGAGGCCATGCTGTTGGATATAGTTTATCGTCTTCCTCAGGACGCGGATGTAGTTTATCGTCATACCCAGGGCGGTCTTAATAAAGTAAATTGATATATAAAAATCAAGCATTTCGATGTACGTTATTAAAATATAATTAAAAAGAAGTTTGTTTTATTGGATTATTTTTTATGTATCAATTTACTTTACTTTGTCTCATTCTTAGGTTGTCCCGGCCATTAGTCGACGATTTTCATTAGGCGGTGGTTGAGTTGACTGTCTTCGGTTATCCTTCAATACCCTAGACATGGAGAGTGGATCATTCTAGCCCCGTAGATTAAATAAAGAGCTCAATTCGGAATCAGGTAACCCTGATTGATATACATTTGATAAAAGCAGGAAAGATCAACGGCCGATATGTTATGATAACAAAAAGTAATATGAGGATACTCGTCTGAAATAGAGTAAATAGTGTAAATATTGCTGCCACATATGGTCTCTCTACTGACTGAGTTCTAGCAGCTCAATGCTGAAGTAATAGTTATTGGATTGGATTACTGAATCACAGAGCTGAGTTCGAATTTCAGTCACGTTCATTATATTCGCTTATATGTTAATAGCCCTAGGGAAAAGCAAGGATCCATCTCTTCTGAGAAGGATCGACTCAATGCCGCTGACTGAGCGCCAAGACAACTCAGGACAGAGACAACAAAAGAAATAACATTTTACGACCGAATAAATGTAATTTATTAAGGACTAGCAGTAGAGCCCGGCGTTGCCCGGGGATGTAACAGTAAGATATAGATCAAGTATCGACCATCATAAAGACTGAAAAATAAAATTGACAAAGATTATTGTTTAAGGTTGACGGACACGCATGTCTTAATTATTATTTTTTTTTTTACGAATTGGTCAAACCCAAACTCAAACAAAAACATTGTTTTCAATCGTTATGAGTCTATCGATTGAATAGAATTTTATTATAAACAATTGTCTTGTAAATGGAATTTTTAAAGCATTCTGAATGTAAAAATAAAGAAAAAAGTGTACAAGACAATAAAAAACAATACCTGCCAAAAAAGTGAAGTTTTGTTGAAATCGGTTGAAATATGTAGGAAATCCGACCCCATATATAAACGAACACACACACACACACACACACACACACCTGGATTTTATAATAAGTATAACTCGATATGAGTTGCCCCCCTTTCATTCTGGTGACAGTGATGCCTCTTAATCGTGTTGTCAAATTGATTTCGTGCAAAGACAATTGTGTTTCTCCAATTTTGGGCGCTGTCAGAACCACCGCAAGGTAATTTTACCTGTGAGGTTTTGCTGAAATCGGTTGAAAAATGTAGGAAATCCGATCCAATATATAAACGAACAGACACACACACAAAACCTGGGTTTTATAATAAGTATGATTATAACCATAATTAGTGAATATTTTTCTTCAAATAAGGCATTTAAAAAGGAATTAGGTAAAATATGAACCAGTTCTTTTTTTTCTTTTTTTGGTTTTAATTATTTTTAATAACGTAAATCGTAACGAAATTTATTATTTAATGTAGCAAGTTGACATTAATAAATTTCATTAGGATTTATTTTATTAAAAAAAATTATTTTATTAAAAATAATTAAAAACTAAAAACTGATTCATTTGTTTTGCATTTTGCTATTTATTTTATTAAAAAATAATTAAAAACAAGTTTAGTTTATTGAATTAATTTTTATATATCAATTTACTTTATTAAAAAATAAATTTCTTTACGATTTACTTTACTAGTGTACAGTTGTCCCTTCCCGTGACATATCGCCTTGGCGAGAAAAATATGTTGATTCCGATAATTAGTATTCTTGAGTGAGACCGAGCAGTCGCAAAGAGGTGCTCTCATGGAGTTGAGAGCGTCAGACATTCTAATGGAGGGGGCATGGATGGTTCTCTGCGGTGAGTAATAGAGATCAGTTTTATTTTTGAGGCATTAAAGTTAACCAGCCAATTCCTGCCCCAGTTCACAACCGATTGGAGGTCCTTTTCGAGACGAACGGCCAGGTTAGTTTCGTCTAGATTTGTTTTTGAGGCAGGACTAAATTGTAGTGTCGTCCGCATAGATGCCTACTTGGGAATAAAACCCACCATTGCACAAGTCTGCGAATGGTTGAAGCAAGCTTGGGATAATATTACACCAGAAATTTTTGACAAATTTAACGACTATGATAGTAATATAGAAAATGAGTGTCAGAGTATCAGATAACGAAGACAACGAATTTTATGGATTTGAAGATGAATAAAATTTTAATGGTATCTGTTTTACTCAATTGTAATAATTGCATGATTTTTATGTTTTCTTATCTTTGGATATAATAAAGTTTTTATAGACTAGTATTTTTTTCTTATTATTTTTTGTTTAATTGGAAACATGGTTTGTCTAACCAAAATAATAACTCATAAATATAGCTTATGCTGTACCATTTACTAATAATTTTACTAATTGCTAATTTTTTCTTGATTTTCTCTGCTGAAATCCGGGTGCGTCTTATACATGCATGCGTCTTATATGCCGTCAAATAGTTACTTGTTATAAAACCTTGGTTCTCTCGGACCAGATAAAATCACTTACAGTCTACATAACTAAGTGAGAACCGGTCCCATTGCCCGAAATATAAACTCTTTAATACACCTCACGTTTGCGTACGCATTCTATAATAACAATTGTATGTTTGACTTTTGTTATTATGTATTTAATTTTAATTCTCTTTTGTATTAAGGTTTGAAGCCATTCACTTAATATCTTTTGAGGTAACCTCAAGGTCATAAATTTATTTTCGTATTTCGTTTTAGCGAAATTTTATATGCACCCGCGAGATTTGTTCACGATTGCCTAATGGCTTCTACCTCCCCACACATTTTTTCGCACATTTCGTTTCGTTTTTTCTTTCTTTCTTTTTTTTGTTCCTTCCTTCTTTCTCTTATTTCCTTTCCATTAGAAAACAATCTTAATGGAAAGAAACAATGAAAGAAACAATGAAAGAAACAAGACTATATTAAGAATTAATCACAAATAATAAAACTTTCCTAATAATATTATTTATATTATTATCATTATTGTGGTTGCATTTCTGTTTTTGTAGGTTTACATTTCGTGTTTTTTTTTCTTTTTCCACGACTTTATTAGACCTGGTATTATTTCGTCTATTTTTATATCTTACTCGATATGGCACCATTACTATGGACATAAACTGGAATGAAAGCAGTGATGTCACCTACCCTAAATTCATCATGAAAATTCAGGATGTGGAATTAGTCAATATTAAATACTCTAGATACCTCGGAGTATGGATCAATAAAATAAATTAAGTATTGGAGAAAAGGAAATCGAATATGGAATAGGCTGTGACAGATGTAGTTTCGCCCAACACCGCTAGTTGCTACAAAACCAAAAAAAAAATCAACCTGAAATCTTAAGTAATGTTCTTAAAGAACCTTGTCAAATCGAAACGTTCATTGCATCCCATCAAAACCGTCCAGAAACATTCAAATTGTCAGCTGTAGACAAACGCTTTCTAAGGTCAATAATGGAAAACGGCTTTCAGTGTATAAAGGAGGATTTCGTCAAAGATCATCCTTCTTTGAACTTTGTGGACTGGCGCTACAGATTCACAGAGTATTGCACCAAATAACAGAAACCACATCACTTGATGACTGCCAAGAGCTGCAACAAGTAAAATGGATAGTACATGTAACTCGAAGAGAAAATTATGACATAAACAAGATGTTAATTTTCCACACTACTTCAGCTAAAAGTTTAGAAAGGACAACCCCCATCAGTAATTGAAAGGTCGATAACAGCTACTGGACAAGAGAAACCTGTTTCCCTAAAACAGTTTTTAAAGAGAAAGGTCTAATAAATTTAAGCAGAAGGCAGTAGCTGCTCGGTCAATGAATGCCAAATGTTTCCTTGTGAGGAAACGGTCAATTATAACATTGCCATTACTAGTAACCATATAAGTAGTTTCTCTTTTTACTAATTTTTTATCCAGTTCAAGGCTTGTGAACAACACGATGTAGAGCATAATCACTGAGGTTGATGCACATATGAAGATGAGGTAAGGAAATGATTTTAAGACGATTTGTAAGAAGAATATCAGTTCACCCTAACCTTAGGGAGGTTAAGATTGTAGTGATCGGGGAAGCATCCTCTAGGGAGCCTATTTCACGATTCAGCCTTTCTTGGAAAGAAGCTCTCTGGATATAACTGAAGGTGAAATATAACACTGGAAGAATAAAACTTTCTCGAGGTATCGCCTTAAGGAGGAAATAAGAAAATGTTAGTCCCTAGACATTGAGTTTTTTATTCGCGTAAGAATCGGTCCTAATTAAAATTGCTTCTTACAAATAAAATGCGAATATTATGGGGATTTTCATGATTTGTGTTAGTTGTTAAGGCCAAGGCTGTTGGATGTAAGCAATACAGCTCATCAGATCATTTGCCATGGAAACAACGATATTTTAGTAAAAGGTTTAGGACGTTTTGTCTGTAGGACAGAGGCTGTAGCGTTGAAAATAATTAATCACGAAAATGTCCTCGAAGATTTTTCCGGTGTCTGGAAAGTGGGGGCTGAACAGTTCAAGCTTAGATATAACATTACGATTTCATTTTTAGTTTGATATTGTCAATCATAGAGTATAGCAGTTCTGTCGGTTATATAATACAGGAAATATTTCTTTTTGGCTTGTAAATCACCTTTTTGGTCGTTGGTTCAATCAATTTCCAGTTATGCCTCAAGAGTTAAATAGCGCTGTAATTTGTGGTATAGAGTAACCTCCTTCTCTGGTGTAGCTGCTCAGTAGGGGTTTCTTAGGGTCGTACCCTGCGTTTTTAGGCCACAGATGTCGTCATATCCTAGTCACTGTACTAGGTCTGGTCATCGTTTAATGAATACAACAAGCATTTCGGACTAGTTGTTCTGTCAACTCCTTCTACGCCTACGGTGTGTTTGAAAGATCCGCAAAAGGGAGATGACACAATTCGACCGGAACTTCTTCTGACGGTCGGGATAGTCGGTAAGAGTTGCGAGTAGGGTCAGCATCTTAAACAATCAAGCATCTCTTCGTTAACAACAAAAATATCTATTGTAAGACGCTTGTGAAACAATACATAAAGAATAGAAAATGCTCATTTATGCCAGTTGGTTATTGAAAGAAAACAGATCTTTTCAAAAGGCGTTAATGTCGCCAAATGAGAGACAAAAAAGACACGGTGAGAAATTTTATCGGATTTACAGACTTAGGCTAATCAGCATGTGATTATCGCAATTGGAGTTGTTGGTTCAAAATTTGGGATTTTCTTCAATGAGTCGCGTCTTCTCAATGTCTTCTGCTGGCTGGAGAGAATCTGGTGTCGGAGGAGAAGATATGCTTTTTGGATTTTCGTCTTTGGTCTATCGTTGTAGAACTCAGTGCTTCAGTCTTTATCGTGGAAATTTTCGGACCAAAAGGACTTCCGATTGGTGATCCAATTACAGACCATTTCGTGGCTGATTCTCATTGGTCAAGCAACGGGTTAAAATTTACGGAAGTGGATGAAAACCTCTTCTAAAACCTTTTTCAACATTGCTTTTATTTGTTAAATTTTTATTTACCCTTAAGTTCAGACTTAAGGGTAAATAAAAATGTAATAAAATGCAGCCATGATTATATACGCAAGTGAAGTATCACAGTGACCATTCAATATGAAGACCGTCTATGGAACAACAGGTGTCTTGAATTTTGACATACACGGACTTATTAAACCCAGTGACTTTTAAAATAATCTGTTGTGGTGTCCTCCCTCTAAAGAGTCGATGTTAGACTCTTCCGTCTACTATATGTTTAGTAGGACAGAAGGCTTCCTAGAACAATCACACAGATTGTTCAGCTGTCGAACTCTCTGTCTCGGCAGAGAGGAACCCGGACGAAACTTTGCCGAAGGGCAAAGTTTCGTCCAGGGAGGTAGACAGTCCCTGGACCCGTCTAGGCGTGTTCAAAGGGAATATTTTTGGCCGAGCCTACCGGCTCGGAAAAACCCACAATAAACTGGCCTTGTGCCACATACACCCTCGTGGGAGAGGTCTGTTAAATATAACACTGAATAGATTGAGCGCTAGTCAATTCGATACACTCTTACTTGTCGTGTAATACTCTTCTGGTGTACTTCTTGTTTAATATACGATATATTAATATAACGAATCTGACTGGAATTGCAACTCGGCTCTCTAAGTTCAAATTCCGAGCCGTTATCTATTACATCCAAGTTTGCAACACCTAGTAATTCAAAGCTGTTGCTCATCTAAGTAGTGACCAGGCTAAACGTTGCTTAAACTCGCTGATCGTACCAGAGCTGATATTTCTCACGTGATATGGCCATACGCCTTTGTCTTCTAGAATGGGTCCTCTAGACTTGTCATGTCATCAGATCTGTTTTATAGTATATGCCTCCTGACATGCGTATTTAGGAAGATTTTTAATTTTAAGCAAATTGCATCACAATTGGGTACGGGGAACAAACCACGTTTCCAGCATCATTTTATATATATATATATATATATATATATATATATATATATATATATATATATATATATATATATATATGCACACACAGGGTGCAATGAGTATATTGTCGCCATTGTATATTTTTAATTTTCACGCATGCGCGTTGCTTTTTAATTTTGCCTACGGCACAGTATAGTAGATGCAGTTGGGTAATGTCTGTGACAAAAAAGAGCACCATGACTCAATTGACTCCGCCAGAAATTTGGAAACGGCATGCTGTACTTCTTGGCCTTCTTATCGGAAGCTCCAATACGAACATTTCCGAGTGTCTGGGTGTGAATCTGAGGAGAGTGCAGAAAATTTTGAGCTGGATGATATATGCTAAAAGATTACAATTGAATTTCTGGCACAGCAATGGCAATGTAGAATATGATGAGAATAGGATGGCATATATTTTAATAAATAAATGCTTTACGTATGTAATCTGCTTATTTCGACATTTCCACATATATCAGAATTCGTCTCAATATATTAAATCACTTTCAATGGAAATCTTTAAATCCATTAACAAACTTAAACAAATATTCTTGAGCTCATAACTCGTGTTTTAAAAATCATTAAAACATTGAGAAAATTCGAATATACTAGACAGTGAAAATGACTGAATAAACAACTACTGTCTGAAAATTAACAATAATTTCATAGACTTCGTGATGCCTTATTTAAAATGCATCTTTGAGGAATAAATAAAATAAAAATGGTCGAAAACAAGAAAAAATCCGATACCCAGAAATTCTTCAGAGGGGGAAAAATTTTTCTTTTGAACTTACAAAAATGGAAAGGAATGCTTGGAAAATAAGTTTGTCGAGGGCCGTATCGGTAAGTACATGATGAAAAGGTTTACATGAATGCATAAAAGAGAAAAAAGCTACTCGGACGAACAGAGTTTCAGAGAGGAGGAACCGATGCCGTTTTCATTGTACCTATGCCCCAGATAGCCCCGGAAACTACACTCTCCGGTACAAACAAGAGACTGCCTACAAATTGTTGGATCTTAACCTAAAAAGAAAAAAGTATAACTTCTGTAAGAAGTAAATCTCAAATGGTGAGATGTTGTGCTAAGAGTCAGTTACTCTTCTTACTATCATGAATGGTCTGATCCATTCATGATAAGTAGTCCTGGGAAACTGTCAAAGATAATAGCGTGTAGTTAGTTGTCTAGCTGAGTATTGAATATTAATATCACGACTGATTCTTTGGAGTTAAGTGTTGTGTCTTGCCAGGCCCAACATCAAAACAGTAATACATTTTTAAAATGACTCAATAACCCGACAAAAAAGTACTCTTTCGAAATAAAATAAATAAATAGAAACGAATGCTGGGAAAATGGGGTTAAGTACATGATAAAAGGATTTACATGGTGGCATAGAATAGAACTAAATCAAATAAAAATATGTACTCGGACGAAAAGAGAGGAGGAGCAGATAATGGTTCTATATTATGTTTTCGATGTAGCCTCTGCCCCAGATAGATCCGGAAACCACACGCTCCAGTAAAAAGAAGAGACTGCTTACAGAAGTGTTGATCTTAACCGAATAAGAAGCAAAAGTATGTCTTAAAAGAGAAGATGTGGTAAGACCTATTAACCTTCCTTACTATCATGAGTGGACTGATCCAATCATGATAAGTAGTCCTGGGTAATTGTATAACGAAGGAAGTAGATAATACTGTTGCAGTAAATTGTCTAGCTGAGTATTGAATACTACTATCACGACCGACTCTGTCGAATTAAGTATCCTGTCTCTTTGCAGAACCCACATTACAACAAAGTGATAGCGATCATCCTAAAATCTTCATCAGCATAATAAGTTTTCTTTTTAAAATCGTCAGCCTACTGGAAAAATTATTTAGTGGACCATGGATCATAGACATGACTTTCATTCTCAGGAATGTTATAGAATTTACACGAACAAAACCTGGTATTCATTTGTCTTTGCAATTCGAGCTTTAGATATTTCCCTCCCCTGAAGCAGTTTCGTGTAAAAATATTTTTCTACCTCGGAAGCATTTAAAACTGAAACGTAGGCTTGAATAATATGGCGCCGTGTATTAGTAAAAACATTACTGCAACTGATTATTTATAAGTCGTTGGTTAAACGGAAATAGGTATTTTAGATAAGATTTCGAATTCGGAGATCGAATCACGGACTAATCTTTTTTTATCCCAGGAGTCAAGTGGAACATATATACAATCTATCGCTTAAGATGATGGATTAATGATCTGCTTTTTGTACCGCCCCAGAAAATACATAACCCTTTCTGATGTAATGAAGTAGATCTAGAGAAGATAGATTAATTCCATCTGTATTTCTTTCGTTATTGTAATTATTATATCCGTGAAATAATAACACTGTAATTCACGGACATAATGGAATGTTTGAAAGGAAAAAGAATGACAAACATGCTCTGTTCACAGAGATAATTTTATATCACTAAGGCGTACAAAAAATACATATACATTTATACGCGTGTCCGCGCGGAGAATAATATATCACATATATGTAAACAGCAAAGCAAAATGTAAGGAGAAAAATAAGAAGAGTCTTACATATATGAAGATACCGCTTTATCTGGAGAAGTCATTTTTTTAAACAGGCGAGGACATATTCCACAAACGGTAAAATCAAGTATTGGGTTTTCCCAAATTGAGGACTGCGAGCTGGAGTTTCATTCTCTATCTGGGAAAGATATATTCGGAACGGTACTATGGACTTCTAACGTACTAGGAAGGCAGATTTAGCCATAGCCTGGGCTCTTTGGCCTGGGCTCTTTGGCCTGGGCTCTTTGGCATGAGCTATTTGGCCTGGGCTCTTTGGCCTGAGCTATTTGGCCTAGGCTAGATTAAAACAATCTCATGTGGGGCTGCTGTACCTTAACTGAATTTTGACTACCGCTTTTCATCACTGTGTGGAGTGACTTCACTAAGCGCCCGTCATGTGATCCACCAGAGTTATTCCCCCAAAGGGAGATAGGAGTCTTCTGTATCCCTACACCGACATTATCTTATGAGAGTCAGGCCTGACCAAAGCTGGAGTATTGTTACTGTATGTGCGCTTGATCTGCCAGGTTTTTACCTTCTAGCCTTGGCAAAATTGAAAGTCATTTACACAAACTTGTGTGGTAACTTCCAGCGGCATTAAAACAGAGGTTGTGAGTATAATATGGCTGCTAGTATAAAATTACACGCATACATAAAAAACTTAAATGCGTAACACACATTCTCACATGTAGACACATCCTATTTTTTATTATACTAACGCAATTGATTAGGTTATATTGTAAAGAAAGACACAGAAATATTTTAATGTGAAGTTGTTATGCAAAGAATCAATTTAAACGAAAACTAATACTCAGTAATGAAAATATTTAAATTTGCTGAGTTGTGTTTGAAGATTCGCTATTTATTCGTTTTAAACACGCATATTTCTCTACAAATGTAATGGAAACACAGCGAGACTTCGGGTTGTTTTAAAACGTAGTTTCTAGAATATCTAATTATGCCTTAGACAGCGCCTAATAAATAATTCTTATGAAAATTATTAAATTTTAACAACATCCTGTTCCAAACATTATGCGTTATTTTTATGGGGGATCGTTTCACAAGAGAGTGAAAATAGTTTCTGCTAGTGCTAATATTCCTATAAACAAAGCCAAAAAGAAAATATTCTCGAAGACTTACTGAGACACACCCTCACCTAATAAAACATTTTTATTAGTATGAATCTTTTAAACAGTGGAATCGGAGGATGAAAACGTCCTTTTATTAGAAACATGAAAACTTTTAGAGATTCTTGGAAACCCAATTTTCACTCTTGCTATTAAATATACTGAGGCGTATTATGAACTTAATGAAACACGAACGATTGTTTTTTGGAGTGGCTCGTATATGGGTTGCAGCATTTGAGTCCAACATAATATTTAAGCAGAGCCGTTGTGATTATAGATAATGCACTTTACACATTCCAATCCGTATCTGAGAGGAATTAAAATTCTTTGTATGGTTTCGTATAATATTCCATTTACATCAATCAAATTATACTTCCTATGTGAGATTCTGAACAATAGAAATCATGCCTAGAAATTAACTCAGCGACTGGTTGACCGCCCTGATAGAACTTCTCAAAGACTATATAGCCTGACTAAAGTTTTTGATAGTGCAATACGTTATGGAGCACGACCAATACATTATTTTATATGTACAGGATATTGAATATAGTGTTACAATTCTACTGTCCTGTTTTCCAAAAAGATAGAACTAATTAAAAAAAAAACAAAAAAAAAACACTACAATACTAATATCTTGGAAGTTTTTTGTTTTGTTTTTTTTTTCTTAACATCGGACGAAAAGTGTGATATCAAAATCCAAATGTGAATTCGGATTACAAAAGAGCCTTCCAAAAACTAAGCAAAGTATTCAGAAAAGAAAAAAACAATAGAAATAAAGAAAAGAATACGGAACTGTTACTTAGTATCAGTCCTCGTATATAAGCAATAAATGCATGAAGATGAAAAGACGGAAATTTGGCTCTACAGAAGGATGATGAGAATACCATGGATAAAACAGGGGCGGAACTACTATGTCTTAAAGAAAACTGAAACAGAAAGGGCGCTTATAGCTAACACCAGAATAAGACAGTTGAAATTTCTAGGGCACATAATGAGGAAAGAAGGCTTGGAAAATTTGATACTCACAGGGGATATTGAAGGCAAGAAGAACAGATGAAGAAAACACAGAAGTTATCTAAGAATTGTGTGTTATTGTATGATAGAATAGGGTCTAGGAGATATAACGAAAAGAAAAAAAATACCAATTGCTATAAAGGACAGTAAATTTTGGAAAGCTATGATCGTCAACGACCCAACGGCACACGGTACACAGAATATGCTTGGCGGAACTTTGTCCTATTTCTGAGCGAGACCACACCATCTAGTGTAACCAATACTTGAACGAGGCTAATACACTCATACCCTCGGTCACGATGCCTTATGATTTCGTGGTAGCCTACGAATATTTCAGTCTACTCAAGTCTTAAGTCAATCCGGAATACTGTTTTCAGCCAATAATGCCACGAGCTGGTATCGTCTCTATATTAATAGTAAGCTAGCTTAAATGCCACCCAATAGGGTGTCCTTTAAGCTAACTCCTGTGGAGCGATCTTCACTGAAATTTGGCTTGTTCAGGAGTTTGTGAGTCCCTAATTCTATGCATATTCTTAGCATTCGAGGCTCTTCTGGCTACCGTTTGATCTGGGTTTTCATTTGCACGGCACATTCTTTCCCTCGCTGCAGCCTTGGCTTTTTTTTTTTATTGCAATCTGGTCCTCTGTTGGCGCAGATTTCTTTTTGCAAGACAGACTTCCACCGTATTGGATAGGTAACTATAAACTACAGAAGAACTCAAAATTGATCGTTGCATTTAAGTATTGCATTAATATTTCAGCTTACCTTTTAAAAGTTCAATCATAATTCTTCTGCCGCCACTTAATTTAAAGACAATTTGATGTATGTAGGTCCTTACTACCCGTACAAACAATTATTATTATTTCATGGGTGACTTTCGCTGGATTTCGCAATTAATTTCAATTATTACAAAATTTATTTCCAAGTTATAAAAATTGTTATCATAAAAAACAATTGCAGTCATGAAAATTAGCAAAACTTCATTATTGCAGGTCTCGGTTCGACCTTGGATGTTTTTAATTTACTCATGGAGTCAGCCTGATTCCAAAATGGTATATGTTGGGCTATAGCCTCGAGGAGTAAAGCTGAAAAAGTTTGACACACTCACATTTGTATTTATTTATATAGATGAAAACTAAAATGCCCGTTATATTAATTAAGACCGCTAGATGTAAATTTACATTGTATAAAAAAGCAGGTATGTCTTCAGAATCACGTTTAGCCATTACATATAAAATTTAATGTAATAGGAATCAATGTCTAATTATGAAGCAAACAAATCCATTCTTTAATTGTTTTGTTTATATTTCGGATACGAGAATACATTGAGCTGATACCATCTTCGAAAGATCCGAACAAGAGATATGTATTTTTATCAATAAGATAATTGAATTGATTTGTTTGCGGCACGGTGGAGGAATAGATAGGGACTAGTTTTGAGGAATCGGAGAGTCGAGTTCGAATTCTAACCGAATTCATTGCATTCACTAACGTGGTAACACCTTGGGAAATGTTTCAATCCGTCTCTCCTCTGTTCAGCTATGGGTTAAATAGCAAGACAGACTGTGCTTTATAACTTTGGTTGGCAACCAGTCTACTGCATTAGTCCATATTTTTTCTACTGTGGGAAATATTGTACTTTGTCATCGCTAAATCGAAAGATGACTGCCCAAGCGTGGATCACGTATATCAGTGTATATCATGTGAACATGGGAAATGAAAAATATGACGATTAATCCATGAGGGTAAGATTGTAATGTTCAGAAATGCATCCGTGCAAGTGGCTGTTCCAGTAAAGTTGCAGTTCTACGAGTAAATGGGTAAATAGCAGGACAATATGGACCATATGGCTTTGGTTGGTAACCGGTCTAGGAGAAAGAAAATGATTGCATTATTCTGTCTTGAATCCCACCATGAACCACAACTGTGTATTGGAGGCGATTAGTGACCACAGTGGCTCAAAATGTTCTAAATAAATAAATCAGTGAATGACAAATTGAACTTTGCTTGTTTGTAAATGTTTTCTGTGGTTTAGAGGACTAAAACACACGGAACTGACAGAGGGATAAAGATTTGAATCCTGCACATTTACTAGATTGATATTCTCAAACTCCCAGGCCGGTAGAGATAAATTTGCGATCATTAGGTAAAAAAGAAAAGCCTAATGAAACCAGGTATAGCCAGTAAATATAACGTTCAAAGTAATATGAAATAAAAACTAAATTCAGAAATAATACTGACGCCTTGGAATAAATGTAATATAAAATAGTTTGTGTCTACGATTTACTTCGAAAACAATGGATATAGCTTTCAAGATAAAACGGGATTTGAGTTTCCGATAATATGTCTTTCATTTGTTTTATTCCCGTGTGGGCAATTCACAACCCACCAATGTCTCTTGTGTTCCAGATCGTTGCAGATAGCAATTGTTTTTGCTAAAAAAATCGATTTTGTCCATGTCTAATCTCTATTTTAGAAGAGGTTATAAATGTTTAATATAAATGGGTAAACGTTCGCTGATTTGATCGTCTGGCTAAGGTGACAATAAATTATGTTTTCTGATAAATAACCATGATCATAATTGGCGAACTTATACTAGACGGGATTATGGCCACGCAACCGCTGGAAGGACGTCGCCCACCAGGACCAATAGCACATCAATCTGGCGCTGAATGATGTTCCTATGATCTTCCAAGACCGTGAGAGCTGGGGGGACCAGGACGCTCTCGTGGGCTCAAATCCTTCATGGTATCAGATTCAGAAGAGGCAACATGCATAGTTGATAGGAAAGGAGCTGACCAAAATGCAAATTAGATATTGGAAACATATTTATTACGCGTTATATTCTCTTGCACGGAGTTGGCAACTTTGAGCGCTTCCTTCAATAAGTGTTACATTAAATGTCTTAGTGCAATTCCATGTGACGTTTTTAGACAAACCAACTGAGGCACATTCATTTTTTCGCCTTGCTTGGTCACGTCTTGCGACGACATAACTGCAGACAACGCAACCCCTGGACGGATATCTAGCTGACCAATCTGACGCTGGAAGAATTTCCGTCCGTCTGCCGTCAATTTCATGGTATGACATTTAGCAGTAGCAGCAATTAAATAATCATCTCTGAAAATATTAATCCGGATTAAGGGTGTCATTAATATATGTTATGTTATCAAAAGTAAACATATTTATTGCCATATTTTTGATGCCTTTATAGTGTAGGTACCTCCAATATTACGTAATGTGCCCCTGTTATAAAGTATGGTCGACCATACACGACATAATCAGAAAATAAGGTCGATGACCTTGGTAAATCTAAATTCAACATTCCTAAGATTAGATTACGCAAAATATTTTCCCACATATTTAAGATTACTGAGTACTTAAAATGATATAAAAGATCACCTGTCACTTTCTTAAATTCTTCTGGCAAAAACAATTAAATCTGTCAGAACCTTACCAATGCCTGAGGCAAAAGCGTAATCACCGCTAATGTTTGTTTTAAAATCCATTACTCACTTATTTCAAAATTAAAGTAATTTTTTTTCAAATTAAATTAATTATACTTTAAATTAGTTGATATTCTTCAAATGAAGTTTCAAAAAAATTTATTTTTATTTTTGGAAGATTTTTAAAACCGAGAATTAACTTTTGTTTACAAATGTATCAAATACGTCAAAAACGGGCGATTTTGTGAAAGCGACAAATAAATTGAGATTCTAATCAATATAATTTCTATTTGAAACACACCAGAGTATTTTTTCTTTCAATTAAAACTAAAATGAAAGCTTCAAGAATGTTTTTTTCATAAAAAAAAAAAAAACAAAAAAAAAAAAAACATTTTAAACTTGACGTTTCGGTAATCTGTGGAGGTAGCTAGTAGAATGCAACGATTAGCGAATCGGAAAACGAAATCGGTCAGACGAGTTCGAATTCCGGCCGTTTACGTTATGTTCCCTTTCGCAAAAATATTCTTTGGGAAAGGCATGAAATTATAACTCCATCAGATATGGGTTAAATAGCAGGGGTGATTGGATTATCTTACCTTTTGATGGCAAGGATTAAAACTCTGAATTTAGAACCATTCTTAAGAGGAATGGCCTTCATCAGAGTGTATTGCCTTAGGCACACCACTGTTGCTAAAACGGCATTACATATCATGCCACCAATAGTCTATGGCATTCATAACGTGACAATATTATATTTTACAGATTAATGTATTTTAAATATTGGTTTGGTGCCTAATTATCCAGCGTTTTTCAAACAATATTTATTATGGAAAAAAGAAACATAACAATTCAACAATAACATTTTTAAATGATTATTTCAGAGCGAATGATTATCGACACGCATTTTTATAAGCTGAAAATAAAATATTTTTTATTGAAAAAAGTAAACAAAACAGCAATTATTATTAACAAATAATTCTCTCCTAGAAAAAACGTCTGATCATTATGCAACAAATTAATATATTTACAAAATGGTCATTATTTTTCATTACTCGAAGTCAATTGGAAATTTTACTCCTGTTCAAAGATTAAAATAATCTTTGCTCCATTTCTATCGCATTAGCAACAGTTGAAAACAGGTCTCTGCGAATCAGGTGTTTTTTTTCCCGTTATCTGCAAAAGTGCGGGCATCTCTACAGGCTTTTGAATATAGAGCTACAGCGTGCCATGGATTAATTGTCATCTAAATTACACAAAAATGAAAATAACACTGACATCTCGTTTTAACAGATATATTTACCAAAATTACAGAACATTATCTTGAAATACTGAAGAGTAGATTTATTCAGTAAAATTGCCATTCTCCACACGAATTCGGAATCTCCAGCATCTCTTCTGTATGGTCTCCTTGTTTATGTTAGTGAATGCTGATATAATCCTTGCCTTTTGTTCATCTTTGTTGTTACAAGGAGTTTTGTTTGTTTCTCGCTCAACCGAACCCCACACGTAACAATCAAGTGGGTTGCAGTCTGTGACCAGATGTAAGAGGTGAGGTGGCCGCAGAAATTGTCTGACAACCATGAATGAGTTCTCCCGCTTGTGTGGCATGGTGCAGAGTTTTGTTGCCAGACAAGGGTCTACCAGAATTCAGAAGCAGCACTACTTTCTAAAGGTACCTGATGTAGGTCTCCGTGCTGATTCTGGGGCTTTGTGGGAAGATGAATGGAGGCAAAACGCCGCCATGATTAGTGATCACTCCAAACACCATATTGACCGGATATATCATCCAACTCTTTCCGAATCCTCTGCACTGTCCTCAGATTGACACCTAAATACTCTGAGATGTTCGTATTCGCTCTTCCGGCGCGAATGCCAAACAGTACAGCATGCATTTTCCAAACTTCTGGCGAGGGGAATTGACTCATGGTGTTTTTTTTTCTCACAGACGGTGCCCAACTGACCCTAATATACTGTGCATTCGACAAAATCAAAAATAAATAACGCGCATGTGCAAAATTAAAAATATAAAATGGCGACAGTTTCCTCATCTCACCCTGTCTAATTCTTCTGCATAACAGGGTGAGAGAGTCCAGTTTTTCTGCTACTTAACCCGTAGATGACAGGAGAAGTGATAGAGCCATAGCTTTACCAAGGAATTTTGTGCAAATGCTAACTCAGTCAAAATTGGAACTTAGATCGACAAGTTCACGTGACGAGTCGCTAACTATACATTGTCAAAGAGACATCTAAAAATCATTTAAATATTATATAATTTAATGTCATATTACTTCTTTCGGTTTCATATGAAAATGATAGGAACAGCTTTTAGCATATGTCTGACACAAATGAACACAAGTTCACAAATTAATTGAATTAAAAATTTTGAATATGATATCAGCAGAATAAATAACTTTAACTTCATATAAAATCAGTTAAAATATTCATTTATTCTGAAATCAATTTATTGTTCCAGTTTTCTTTTACAAATTAATTGCACTTAAATATTAACTTTAACAAAAACGCTAAATCATTTTCATAATTATCCTTTTTCGCTTTATTACGAAAATGATGAGTCATCAGCCCACTGGTCTATTAGAACAACCGTCATCAATTTATTTGTCGACGTTTCGAGCATTCCTCAGGGATTCATCATATTGATAAACATTTAGGGATTATTATCTTTCTTTGGTTCGCTGGAATGACGTGGGTCACGTCAGTGTAGAGAATGACGGAGGGTAGTTGCTATTTATTATATCCAGAGGCTAGATGTGGCTGTCCACTCAAAATGCAATGTAGGCTGTGTAGAAGACAGACGTCACAAGTTTAATTTTTCTTCGACAATTTAAAAAATCTGAGACCAAAACTTAAGTTCATTTTACTGGTTAGCTATCCATCCTGTTGTACAGTACTGGGTTATTTTTTTACATATATATATATATATATATATATATATATATATATATATATATATATAAAATTACCTCAACATCGGAATATATTATTTCAAACTGTTCCTCAACGGTTTTCGTCAGCCACTAAGTACTTTTCTCGGAGCACTTATTTATTTTTCAAAGCCAGTCTCTGGTAGGCGCCTTGTTAATAGGAGTGGCTTTGTGTTAACGATTGGTTGGGGCGTATGGTATCCTATCTCGTGGGAAGCGATCTAGGTTTGGAGTTTATTTATGGCTAGCAATTGTTTGTTTGTAGTTTAACATTAATTCCTACTATATGGTATTTCATATAAAGGTCCCAGAGTGTGTTTTTCTGGGATTCCCAGTCATTTTCGGGATTTTGCTGTAAAAAATACATACGCTCTGTTGAAATAAAAACATCGAGCTCTCTGTGGATCAGTTTTAATAATTAATATTACCAGGATCCACCCGGATTGTATACCAACGGGTCGATTACATATATATATATATATATATATATATATATATATATATATATATATATATATCAGGAAAACACTTCTTAGCCGACGCGTTGCCTTGATAAATTAACCAAGGGACGAAACACGCCCGTTAAAATAGTTTCTCTTCTTGCCTCTTTATTCATTCTGTCCCTTTACTCTGAAAATAATTTACACATACACACGCAT
The DNA here is from genome assembly GCA_903632075.3 of Acanthosepion pharaonis. Taxonomy (NCBI): domain Eukaryota; kingdom Metazoa; phylum Mollusca; class Cephalopoda; order Sepiida; family Sepiidae; genus Acanthosepion; species Acanthosepion pharaonis. The sequence continues at coordinate 609,526 of CAHIKZ030004854.1, forward strand.
ATGAAAATACAAAAATAAATTCTTATCACTTCAATCGTTATTTTTAGTGGATACTCGTATTTGAATAGAAGCTCCGTTTATTTATTAAACAGTATATTTATTTCATCTACACGCCTATGTTTGACAAATCGTATCAAAAAAAAAAAAAATTACGCCCTCTGTGTCTTTTTTGATAGAAGTTTTATTCCGAGCAGTCACGTGTTGAGCCCGGCTGGTAATCAAATAGGCTTCTTTCAGCGCTCCATTCCTCATGTTAAATAATGTGAGGTTGATATTTGGAGAGAGATGTTTATATATAATATAATATAAAGGGCCTCTCTTATAGTAATGTTTTCGGTAATGTGATTTATATAGAATTTTAGTGATTTCGACTAGAACGTTTCTTAAGGGTTTTTGTAGATTGGGGATTAGATAGATGTTTTTTATTGCTCTTTGCTCTGATAAGTGACACATGAGCTTTCTGCACAAGAAGATGGTAGATTGCCCTTCACTTTCCAGGGTCTGCAGCTAGGGATTCAAAAGAAGAAACGGTTACATTGACAGAATTAATAATGTATTTCACTGCATGAGAGAAGTTGGGGAAAGCCTTATTGTGGATCCAAGGCTGTGATTTGTAACTCTCTATCTTATTGTCATTTCCTTCATTCTCCTTCCATTTATATACGTTACAAATTCAACTAAGCACAACTGACTATTAAAAGATGAGAAAAAATTGCGGATTTTGACGTCATTCAGGTAGCGGACTGAGAGGGAGGGGTCAAATCCGTGAATTTGTTTTACTCATGATGAGTCCAAAAAAAACACTATATAAAATTCAATATCTTTTATCCATAATGTTGAATGTATTAAAATTATTCAACATTTTTGTGATATCAACGAACACCCGTTGCCACTTTTGTGATATCGACGAATACTCGTAGTCACTTTCGTAATGCTCATTGTAGTAGAGACTTTGTAATCGCAGATACAACTATAGTACGCCGTTGAACAGTGCTGCTGTCAAACGCCTTCGAATAACCTCGAACTAATAGTATGTGCTCGATAATACTCGCTCGAAAGTAACCACCGTATATTAAACAGTATAGGGAATAGTATAGGGAATAGTATAGAGAAATAGTATAGGGAATAGTATAGGGAATAGTATAGAGAAATAGTATAGGGAATAGTATAGGGAATAGTATAGGGAAATAGTATAGGGAATAGTATAGGGAATAGTATAGAGAAATAGTATAGGGAATAGCATAGGGAATAGTATAGAGAAATAGTATAGGGAATAGTATAGGGAATAGTATAGGGAATAGTATAGAGAAATAGTATAGGGAATCGTATAGGGAATAGTATAGGGAATAGTATAGGGAATAGTATAGGGAAATAGTATAGAGAAATAGTATAGGGAATAGTATAGGGAATAGTATAGGGAAATAGTATAGGGAATAGTATAGAGAAATAGTATAGGGAATAGTATAGGGAAATAGTATAGAGAAATAGTATAGGGAATAGTATAGGGAAATAGTATAGGGAATAGTATAGGGAATAGTATAGGGAATAGTATAGGTAAATAGTGTAGGGAATAGTATAGAGAAATAGTACAGGGAATAGTATAGGGAATAGTATAGGGAAATAGTATAGAGAAATAGTATAGGGAATAGTATAGGGAATAGTATAGGGAAATAGTATAGGGAATAGTATAGGGAATAGTATAGAGAAATAGTATAGGGAATAGTATAGGAAAATAGTATAGGGAATAGTATAGGGAATAGTATAGAGAAATAGTATAGGGAATAGTATTGATAATAGCGGACTGTATAGTAATAGAGGATAGAATATAAATGGTTACCTCCTAGATGTCACGTGACTTCCCATATATGCGTTTCCTTTATGGTCACGTGATCTACGGAATTCAATAATGTGTTTGCTCACTGGCGATCTATGTTCAAACTCAAGTGTCGGCAGCGACCCTTTATTCCTATACAACAATTTTAATAAGAAAAAAAAACCCTCAAATTTATACTAAAAATTGCTGCAAAACATAGTTGATTTGTTTAAGACTGAATGATATATTATGAGATGTCTGTAATTTCTATTTAGATAAATTGTATTTATTTTCAATTTTTCTAGTTGAATTGTTGCATATGAGCTATTGTTGTACATAATTATGTTACAATAAATTTTTTATTTTATATAAATAGTAATTATGAAAATTAAGATGTATAAGAATGGGGACCGCGTAACATAGAATCGTAGGATATCATAGATTCGAGATCGGAGGGAGAACCTTGCACTGGCTGTGCTTCAGGGTCTTTTTTGTCTAAGTAGTGGTCTGCTTTCATAATGTGCACCCCCCAGTCAACTATATATATATATATATATATATATATATATATATATATATATATATATATATATATATTTAAAGATATTTTTAGGTACATGAAATACAGAGTGTTGACTGGTTCACCGTGTTGGCCTGGTCACACTCTGTATTTCATCTGAAGGTTCTGGAGGCGCTTTACATCGGGTCCTGCAAGTTTTCTTTGTGCAAACAACGTGAGTGTTTGCTGGGACTCGCTGTCATCTGCCTCTAGTTCCTACTTGCATATACACAAAATATATATATATATATATATATATATATATATATATATATATTTGCACCTATTCTTATTGTACATTTTCTCTTTTAATTTTGAATCTCCCGTGGAAGCCTGAAGAGCGGGGAGCGAAACCGGTTGCTTCCCCCCCCTTGTTGTGTTTTTTTTATTATTTAATATTGTTTTAATATGTCTTGTAATATTAAATTTTATACTTTTATTTCGATCATATATATATATATATATATATATATATATATATATATATATATATATATATGGTGTATCAAAATATTTTACAATCTTTGGGAGTAGGTTCCTAACACTAAACAAGGAAAAAAGTTCATAGAAACATATCAGCAAATACTCCGTTTTTGAGTTAACAAGTTTAAAGAAATTTTATGGTAGATGGCGGCGAGTTGCTATGTAGACTATGTTACATTTGTTATTCGTGTACATTTGTGGTTTGTCTGTCTTCAACTTTTAATGTGTGAGTTAACTCAGACGTGTTCCGTTTATTCATATTGTGAGCAGGCAGATATGATTTTAACATTCGGCCGCGTGAATGATAATGGACGCGAATCTGTATCAGATTGCGTTTCCTGACCGAAAGCAGCCGTGTCATCCAGCCTTTGAGTTTGGTTCCATGGTAGAACAATCTGTCGATCGAGGAAGATAGAGATCCACTTGTACGCCTGACCACGAAGAATATACAGTGCTGTTCGATAAAAGTGATTCACCTGATTTTTTTTTTACTAAATGTTCTCTTCTCCGATGAAACGAAAGTTGAGCTAAATTCAAAGGATAAGCGATCTAAAATCCGAAGAAGAAGCTTTGAAAGCTCCTTGAATTTAGCAGTAAGTACTGTCAAGCATCCGTTAAGTATAATGTTTCATGGAACTGGTTTCTTAAAACTTTTTGAAAAGACCCTCAGGAGCGAGCAGTACAAGAGAATTTTAGAGTCTTGCCTGCTCCCTTCTGCTGAAAGAGTGCAAATCGACCCCACCAAGCTCATTTTTTATGTAGGATAATGCTTCCTGTCACAAATCAAAATTGATGAAGGAATGCTTTGATGAGAATCAGGTGAGTGTTATGACATGGTCGCTCCAATCTCCTGACCTCAACCCCATAGAAAACTTATGGAGCATATCGCTCAACTGCTTTCTCGGGAGCCTGTACTTTATAATGTTCCATAAGTTTTCTTATCCTCTAGGTCAATTTTCATTTCATTGGAGAAGAGAACATTTAGTAAAAAAAATCAGGTGATTCCTTTTTATCGAACAGCAATGTATTCTACAGTTTGTTGGAGACGATCCAAGTGGCCCCAGCATGTCGTAAATCTCATAGTATCGCATTGAGCGTACTTCAAGTGCAGTTCCTGTACCCGTATGATTTACAAAGTGTTAAGGGTCTTTTGCCCTCTGATCACTCACCACAGGGGAACTTTTGCCGATGGTTTATTGCACAAACTGTCGATCCGTTCTTTGTCTATTCTGTTGTTTTGTTTACGGATGAAGCAACATTAAAAAAAAAAATAACAAATTTACACAACCAATATTTGTGGGCGGATGGAGATCCCCTGGGTACAATTCAGGCTAGACAGTTTAAGATTAATGTCTAGACTGGAACTGTAGGCAGGTAATATGTTCTCCCACCACGTCTTATAGGAGCTGTCTACAGGGACTTTATTTCGAACTCATTTCCCGACATGCTAGAGGATGTACCCCAGATAATCCGCAGACGGGTGTGATTTATGTATGGTGGGGCTACAGCATATTTTATTCACGTTGTTCGCTATACACTGGCTGACATCTACCATGAAAAACAAAAGTAGAGGAAGACCGATTCTATGACCTGCACGTTCCCCTAACCCCGATCCATTGGATTTTCATGTGTGGGAGCACCTAAAATATTTTGTTTCTGCAGCAGACATTAATAATGCAAAGATGCTTCATTAAAGTCTCATGGGGGCCTGCGGAACATTCGACACCGTGCACTTATATTTGAAAGTATCCATCAATCAATGATCCAAGCGGTGCATGTGGAGGACATTTTGAACATTTCTTATACAACGAAGGCTTTTTGGACATATACTTATATGGACATTTTACCTATTTTCGTGTCAGGAATTTGCTCCGAAGTATGTAAAGATATCTTTGACACAACCTGTATATATATATATATATATATATATATATATATATATATATATATATATATATATATGATAATTTATTTACTTAATTTTATTGTTTTATTTTGTTTCTCTGAAGTTATATTTATCAAGCATGCATTTTCTACTCGCGTCCATTTTTTATCAATTGTTAGTTCAGGTTGTGAAAAAAATTTTATTGAATTTATTGACCTGCCGAATGGACCGACCCCGAAAATTTAAATAAATAATGACTTCATAATCTCAAAGAATTTTAGGTTTAAATCCCAATTCATATTATTTTTCATTTTTTTTCTCTGCCATCTTTTTTCAAAATTACCAAACTTTTCGATTTTTCTATTTAATTATTTATGTACGATTCTTTGGTAATATATATATATATATATATATATATATATATATATATATATATATATATATATATATATTTTTTTAGTTATTGTTCTTGCATAACTATCTTACAAATCATTTGTCTTACTTTCACATTCTGTTCTTGCTGATCGAAAGTTCGATTTGTCAACTTTGCTTTTTTTCCTCTCATTTATTTTAGGGGTTAGTACTGTCCAAAAAATTAGTATAGATTATTTTGAAAGATATGAATTGAGAATTTTCAAAGGAAAGAAACTACACATATATTGGAATTTTACATATATATATATATATATATATATATATATATATATATATATATATATATATAACTAAAGAGTAAATTGCGTTTAAAAGTATGCATTGGTCTAAAAAAGAAAGAAAACATTTATCTCTAGTCATTTTTCTTGTATGTGTGTCTCTGTGTGTGTGTGTGTGTGTGTGTGTGTGTGTGTGTGTGTGTGTGTGTGTGTGTGTGTGTGTGTGTGTGTGTGTGTGTGTGTGTGTGTGTGTGTGTGTCTGTCTGTTAGTCATTCGCTCAACTTTCTGAGCGAGTGTTCGGTTCAACTCTCTGTCTCCGGACGGAGAAGAACTCGAAGGAGGCTACGGGTTCAAATGGCTATTTTTTGGCCGAGCCTAATGGCTCGGAAATGCCCACGTTAAAAAGCCCTTGTGCCACATGACACCCTCGTGGGGGGACGACTAAATATAGTCTCTGTCTGTCTGTCTGTCTGTCTGTGTGTGTGTGTGTGTGTGTGTGTGTGTATGTGTGTGTGTGTGTGTCAGAAAGAGAGAGAGAGAGAATGCCTGTATGTGAGGCGCCATGTGGTTGGTTTGAAATTTAGCAGTCGGCTGCCAGGAAAAAGAAATAGTTATCATGATTTCCGAATGAAACGAGTCGAACATTTTCAAAGGAAATGAATTTCAATATACTTAAATATTCTGTATATTTTTATTAAGCAGTCGAAACTCAAGGAGAGATGCAACGTTTTTTTCGTAGCTCCTATCCAGGAAAAAATAACGGATTGGAAAAACTTTAAAAAAGACTGAAAGAAAAAAAGTCAATATTGCTTAAAAGTAATTACTTAACATAATTCATAATTATTATTTCATTTATGATATATTTTACATTATATCTAATTTTGATGATTGTATTTAATTGAATTTATATATGTATTGATTGTTGTTTATTTCAACTTTTTCTACAGTTACCTATTTTTCTCTAATAGCTTCTATTTTTATTCAATAGATCATTTGTCTTAATTTTATTTTCCGTTTTTGCTTATCTCAGTCAGTGAGTTATGTCTCATGCGTGATACACGCTTAAGTGGTCATGTATCTTTCGATACATCACTGACGAAGCTGATTTTCTTCCGCAATAGGTTGCCATTTCTTTCCGCGGTAGACCAGTTGCCATCCAAGGCTATAGCACCTGGTCTGTCCTGCTATTTATTTATTAGCGAGGTATCATACCTTTCCCAAGGGTATTAGCAAGTAAGTGAATGTAATCAATTCGACTGGAATTCGAACTTGGCTCTCTGATTCCTCAACCTGAACCAGTATCCAACGTGCCTCCACTTTTGCTTTTCTAAAGCTCGATTTTGAGATTGAACTTTTCCGTTTCTACACACATTTCAATTGATAGTTTAGGTGTTAGCACTGTCAAAATGATAGTAAAGATTATTTTTGATGTTATAAATAGAGACATCATAATCTTTGTGCATCTGGGGATTAAATCAAGAATTATATTTCCTTCTCTCGGTCAAATTTTCTACGGTTATCAGACGTTTCTATCTTTATGTTTCTTTGTTTCTTTTTATGTACGACTATTTTGTCATTTGTCTGGCTTTCTCGTGTTTTCGTTTAAAATAAACTTTAATTTTTGGCAGCGTAACTAAAACACGCAATATATGTAATATTCATATATGTACATTATATACGTTCCAAAGATTGTCATAGCCGGAGCTTGTAGCGGAGACAAGCTTGTACTATCAATAAAATGCTCCCATGGCAAAAGTCTCAAATAGACTCGGACAACTAAATCTATCTCCAAACCGGGGAAGATATAAAAGCTGACATCTGGCGCCTCATAACCAGATCATATATATAACGGTCATATACAAACACAGCAAAAATCTATGGGAGAAAATAAAGAGATTATCCGATTTGGTGACTCGAAGACATTTCGAAATAAATAACATTCAGGTGGCAGCTCCTTCAGTCGAGTCGGTCTTTGTAATCCTTTGAAGCAGCTTGTCGGTATGGCCTAGAAGTGAGGGACATATGTTCTGGGCACGCCCTCCACATACCATGACCGAGGACTACGCCCTTGAGAAGTCCAGTATCACCACAGCATCTTACGGGTTATAAGTCAATACTCAGCTGGCGTGAAGTTGGCCACCACATGTTGTCTTTGACATTGGAAGGGATCACTGTATTCAACTGGTCAACTATGGTGCGCGTCTAGCCGGGCAGCCCCTGAACAAAAGGGTGCTGACCCGCCATGGTCTACCTGTTTCAGTGGGTACTTGGAGCATGACAAGCAGATCGATAACCATGAACAAATAGTAAAATAGAAAAAAGACTAAAGAATTCAGAAAATTGTTGACACTTACAAAACAGCAATGATCGATTTGGATCGACCGAACATTGATCAAACGTGGCGGCAAATCAGGAAACACAACTTGAGTTGATCTGAAATGGAAAAATACTACACCTTCTTGTTGAAACGCAAGAAGGGAATTCAGGGGGTATAGAGTTGGAATCGCTGTCAGGAATACACCGCATCGTATGATTGAAAATCTAGCAGATGGCACAGCAAGAATTCTCTCCTTTCAACTCTCTACATATGAAGGATTTGTAAACCCTGTATACACCTATGAACAAATAATCTAAGCTGAGCGAGTGACCAATTCTACGCTCAGCTTGACAAGGTCGTCAAACGTATCTCATCATATGAGCATATTTAACTTCTAGGATTCTTCAACTGCTAGAATCCTTCTGTTAGAATAAATTGTATGTGACCAACACTTATTTTCAGAACAAAGCTTACCAGAAAGCATACTGAAGACATCCATGGTCAAATCATTGGCACCAGCTCGACACGACTCTCGAAAAATTGTTTGCTACGCCGTTATGTGTGGCGAAGAGTGAGATAGGAAAAATTAGTAAGAAGATACTAGAAAATATCAACACCAGCCTAAGAGAAAAATTAGGCCTCAACCAGTGGAAGAACACCAAAGCCGTCATAGAGTGGTTCAAAACAATAGACAACAAGAATAAATCCACTTTCATCCAATTTGACATTGTGGATTTTTATCCTTCCATTACAGAAAGCATATTAAATGAAGCCATACAACTGGCACAGCTAAATGTAAAACTCAAGGACGGTGATATAAAAATAATCAAGCATTGCCGCAAATCCCTGCTGTTCCACAACAATGAACCATGGGCAAAAAAACAAAACCACAACCTGTTTGACGTAACAATGGGTAGCTACGATGGAGCACAAATATGCGAATTAGTAGGCATACTCATCCTATCATACCTGGCCAGAATCCTGGAGAGAAAAGACACAGGATTATACAGAGATGACGGTCTTATCTTAATAAGGAATCCAATGGCCCCAAAGTAGACAAATTCAGGAAGAAAATAGTGAACGCCCTAAAAAAAACATTGATTCAAAATAGAGATAAATACAGGCACAACAATAGTAAACTTCCTTGACGTCACTCTTAACCTGATCAACAACACATATGAACCATACAAAAAAAAGAAAATGACACCCCAACTTACGTACACACATCCTCCAACCATCCACCTTCTATCATCAAACAAATACCAAAATCAATCAGCCGCAGACTATCTGAGAACTCATCTAACATACACATTTTCAATAGCAAAAAATCACCATACAACGAAGCACTAAAAGAAAGTGGTTATACACAACAACTACAATATATACCTCCACAGCCAAAACGTAGAAACAGAAAAGAGAAACATTATCTGGTTTAATCCATTATATAACAAAACTGTTAAAACGAACATAGGTAAAATATTCCTAAACTTAATAGAAAAAACACTTCACTGAAGAAAACAAATTATCAAAAATATTTAACAAAAATAACGTAAAGATCAGTTACAGCTGCACAAAAAACATAACAGAAATAATCAAAAGCCACAACAAAAAAATGACAACCTACAAAAATGTAACCAAGGATCCAATATGCCACTGCAGAAACAGAACAACATGTCCACTCTAGGGAAATTGCCAACTTACGAACACTATATACATGGCCAAGGTAAGTACAAACAACAACACTATGCACTACATCGGTGCCACCGAAGGCCCATTCAAAATGAGGAATAACAATCACAACCTTTCATTCAACAACAGGAAATATTCGAACAGCACAACACTTTCTACATACATATGCCAGCAAAAAAACAAAAACATCACACCAACAATAAGTTGGGAAATATTGAAAAAAGCCCCTGCCTACAACAACATTACGAAAAAATGCCTACTTTGCCTACACGAAAAAGTAGCAATAATATCACACAAACCGCAAAAGAACTTACTAAACAAAAAATCAGAGATAATCTCCTAATGTAGGCATGAGAACAAGTACCTATTATCCGAATTCATACCAAACGGATAAAAAAGACAAACCACCAACAATCACAATTTAATTTCAAGATACCATCAAAATAATTGCATCTATCATTATTATAATCACACCAGCATTAGTAATCCCTTTTACTACAATACCTTTTAACTAACAATATTATCATTACCACCAACACACAGCACCATCACTTACACATCACACCCACTATTAACATATAAATCCACTACAATCCTTATTACTCCCCCAGCATATTTAATACCTTAAAACAATATGATCAGATATAATTTCCATATGTAACCATGAGAACAAACACCTATTACCAGGCAGCTTTAATATAATAACAATAATAATTTTGTAATTAAAATATTAAAAATTATAGCAATCTCCAACTACCATAATTTTACACAGAATACCTATTATCAGGATTTATACCAAAATAAATTAATACATATAACAAAATAAAACAAAAATAAAATAAAATACCAACAACCACTTTTTAGTTCAAGCTACCACCACTATAACTACATTCATGGTTTTATCATTCTCCCACCACCGTTACTAATCATTTCTACCAATTTACAATTTCTACCAATTTACAATAACTATTAGCTAACTATCATTGTCTCCAATCCCTTGAAACATTACTATCACCTCATATCATATAGACCCGTTATTAAATTGAACTACCCTCTCACCCAGCACATTGAATATTAAACTAAATATCACCATATAAATTATCCAATAAGGATTACACATTTCTACCTGTTACATATACACAGTCACCAAAAACAAACAAATAACCAGCTTTAAATATAACAAATAAACCCCCATTTTTTTTTCAAAAATTTAAAAATAAATATAAATAATAATAATTTTTACCTATCATAATTTTACACAAACCCCACCACACGTATATACATACATGCGAGGAAATATTTTTCAGCGCGAAAACACTTAATATGACATGTATACAGTAACGAGACATTTCCGCCACACTTCCAATGTTTAAATTTCAACATTTCAACATACAAATGCGTATGTATAGATATAACACCACCCGTATACATACATGTGTCATAGCCGAAACTGCCCACATATGTTTATATATGTATGAGTCCCGACAGACGACCAAGTGTGTATATGTGTCTGCATACATCGATGTTTGCGTTAGTACGATGAATGACAAAACGACGAATAACACCAATACACGCAATCTACATAAACCCAATTTTTTTAAAACATTAATCAGTTTGTCTGACGATCGCTAAAGCGTGAAACCCAGGGTCACAAACTCACATCTATCCAACCAAATATATATATATATATATATATATATATATATATATATATATACGGAAAAACAAGCAAAAATCCTCATATACAATTTATACTGTTTTAATGTTAACAAATAACTGAAAGTTTTAATAGATCAGCGTGCCGTTTAAAACATGGTCACGTTGTCGTCACGTGGGCGACGCTGTGATTAAAACTTTCAGGTATCTGTTTGGATAAGTCTTGTTCTTATATACATTGTCTTTGTCATGTTGTATTGATAATGTTATAATTTGTGAATATGTCCTGAAGATGGTTTATTAGACCGAAACGTCCGACGTTGACATATTAACATTAAAACAGTATAAATTGTATATAAGGATTTTTGTTTGTTTTTTCCGTATATATTTTTCTTCATACTGTCGGATCTATATCCATATATTTGCTTACACTGAGATAGATAGATAGATAGATAGATAGATAGATAGATAGATAGATAGATAGATAGACTGGGATATTACACCGAAAACGTAAAAATTAAAGTTGTGTTTCAATGCATATCAGTGCATCTCATCAGCCGATTCCAAAATATAGAAACCAGAAAAAGCAGTTTCTTAAGAAATAAAATAGGGGTGGAGGGTAGAGAGGTAATTTAACAAAATGCTAAACAAGGTATATGCTTTGTGAATTTTCTGCATAGTACTTTTTTATAAGAAATTAATATGTAACCATATGTATACGCTTTAAGTTTATATCTGACTACCGCTAGCTGCCAATATACAACTTCTTCGCTTAGTTTAAATTTAACGTATATAATATTTGATTGGTTGATCAGAGTAAAGCACTCAGACCTTATAACCCCCTACTTTTTGTTCGAAAAAAGAGGCTGATTTTGCTTTTATATCTAAATAAATCGTTCTGTAATAAACAGTCGCATTGATATGCATTGAAACACAGCTGCAGTTGTGTAGCTATTTTGCATGCTTTTGGTGTAACATCCTAAAATAAATAATATTACTCTTCTCTTGAATTGTACTCTATTCATTTTCATCTTAGCTGGATATATATATATATATATATATATATATATATATATATATATATATATATATATATATATAATTATTTATTTAAAATATGATTCCAACGCTGCATAAGAGTTCTCATGTTTCAAAACAAGAGCCGAAAACTTCAATATAATTATTTGAATTGAATTAAAGTACTAAGCTCTGTTCCATCTTCAAGCGAAACCTTTTGGGGAATTACTTATTCCTGAAATTTACGCGTTTTATAAGCATATTCATTATTGAAATTAAAATTACTATGGTAACGGCTAGAGCAATAGTTTAAAGAAAAGGGTTTATAATTTGTATCAATATCTCAGTTACATTCACAGACGTCAAGTCAGGGTAAGGTTGGGGTGTTTAAATTTAACGCGAAGATGACATCGTCTAGTCTGGTTAAGTGTCTATGGAGATTTATTTATTTATTATTTTTTTTTTTTTTCTGAAAGGGTTTTGTGTATATAAAAAAAACTGTCGTAAGTCGCTAACATTTGTTTTTTTGACGACTTCATGAAGGGTTATATTTATTTACTTTTTTTTTTGTAGGGAATTTAAACTATTTATTTAGACTATGGAATTTAAAAATTATTTTATTGTTTGTTTGTTTTTATGCTAATTATTCAATGCGAAAATTTGATTATGTCGGCAAAAAACCGTTAACTCCTGTCTATTGTTTAATAAATTTTTATTATTTAGAAACTTAATAATGTGTAGTTTTTCATGTAGGCATAAAGGGCATGGGTCATCCCAAGTTTTACAAGTTCTAGTTTTGTTTATATATATATATATGTATATATATATAAGTTTTACAAGTTCTAGTTTTGTTTATAATTTTCCATTCTTATGCTCTACTCTTGTATCGAGCACTATTTTTTAAAAATAATAACGAAAATACTAAAGAACTTTGGATTATTTACCTAACGAGTTCTTTCCTATTTTCTAGCTATTTCCCCACCCACACGTATATATATATATATATATATATATATATATATATATATATATAATTTAAATAAAAACAGAAAAGTTTAAAGTGGTCTGTTTTATTTAAATTATTTGCTCATGATTTACATTGAGCTCTCTGGATTTTATCCTACTTAGGTTTACCCATACGGATTACCTAGTTTTTCGTAAACTATATATATATATATATATATATATATATATATATATATATATTGTGTGTATTTAGGTAGCATCTTTTCATTCATACACGTTTCATTAAATGATATAGACAAGAAATCATCTATGTAAACAATGACAGACTATCATCACTGTCTTGTCCGTATATCGCTTAATATGTTTTAATTGACATCTTTGATAATGGCTTATGTAAGCCGAAAGCTTAGATCGTATTAAAAAAATATGGATCAATCTCCGTTCAACGATAATTTTATTAAACTTATCAGACGTTACGAAAACAATTTACATAAAATAAATAGACAACACTTGTCTATATTATTTAATGAAACGTGTATGAATATATATATATATATATATATATATATATATATATCCTGGAGAAATCCAAGGTAATATCGTTGGCAGCAGCTGAACTTGGTCATCATATCATATAGCCTATGATAGAATCAACCTTAGTCATATAGCATATGATAGAAGCGTATGCAGAAAAATGCCGTTTGTAAAACTATCATTCATTAGAGAAATATATATGAAAAAAGGAATTCCAGTAATACTTCCATCAATGCGAATAACGCTGGATACAATGTGAGGCTTCAGAAGGGAAGTGTGTTTCAAAGGAGATTAAATACCGAATTGATATGCGTTATAGTTTTTTTTTTTTTTTTTTTTTTTAGCACAAGACCCGATACTTTTTGAACAGGCTTCATATTAATTTCCGTGAAAATATCCTCGGTGTATGCGGATATAAGTTGTGGTGTCATGATTATAGGCTCGGGATTAAGAAATCGGGAAGTCGTGTCTTAAATTCCAGTCGAGTTCGTCGCATTCACTTGCGTGCAAATGCCCTTGGGAAAGTTATGAATCAACCTATTTATCCTCCACCTATGGGTTTACAAAACAGGACAGATTGAGTCCTATAAACTTGGTTGGCATAAACAACCTACTGTTAGAAAATCTTTAAACGCTCTCTTCCAACACGCCTTGAGCCAGCATTGACAGTAGGCTCATAATATTAACATAAGAATTATATCGTTGTTTCACAGCCTGCATTAATGCGGGCTAACTGCTTTTTCGTTGCTTTTTTACATCAATGGGAAATGTATGAATACACTTCATTTTCCCCCAGCTATGGGTTAATTATTAACATTTATATAAGTACATCATAAGTATCTCCAAAATATTCTTAAAATCTAAAGATATGTGCTGGTTTCAATTAACTTTCAATGGGTTGATAAACTGCAAAAATCAAATCAATCAATATTGTAAGAAAAGAAAACAAATCTATATATCGTAATTTCTTCATCTATAATGCGTACCCCTAAAATTGTACTGAAAGTGTGGGAAAATGCTTCTATTCATGCATAATATGCACCCCTTGTTTGGTAATCAAACCCTATAAATTGTACCTCTCCAATTTCATTACGGCCAGCGTTTCCTATTCTTATTTAAGCTTTTATTGATGATATTTATCAACATTTCCGATCATGACGATTCTAAAAAGAAACGGAAATACCTATATTGTGTCTACTGCGCAGACTCATTAACCTGTTTTTGTTCGATAAAATGTACAATCTACCGGATCTGTATGTGGTTTTGGAAAAAAATGGTTTGAACACAGAATAATATTATTCTAATTTAGATTTATGATAGTATTTATAATTTACATTTGTAAGTATTGTTATGTCCATATGATTGTATTTGACATCCTTATGGGGTCGCAATCGCAGAATCTTAGGGTCAAATTGTTGTATGTTTGTAGTGAGTAGTCATTTCGCAAATCTGAAACGGCAATTTTTTGAAGATCTATTTCTAGCTGTTTATAATACGCACCCCCAAATTTTTTTAGATGCGTATTATACATGGGGAAACGGTATTTAATGGCGAAAATACTAAAAAATAAAATAGACTATAAGCGCTTTCCGAAAAGAATCGAACCTGTAATCGTAATTGGAACCGTCATTTGACATTGTCTGTTGCTACACATTCAGTCACAAAGAATAATCACGTTGGCAAAGTCCAAATTACTGTTTATAAATACATACATTTGATGATTTTCCTCTGGCGATTATTTCTGCTCACTTCTGAATGTAAACAATGAAAACATAGGAAATGGTTTAAATCTGACAATTATTATGAATCCGACAACGGTTTCAGAGGATTACAAGTTCAAATCCTGTCAGAGAGCACATATTTTCTACGAAAGTTCCAGAACATTCAGGCAGGTAAATGTAATTATTACTCTTTATTTAAAAAGTAAAGCATTTAGTTAAATAAATTATATCTATAAATATAACGTATAAAGAGAATATATATATATATATATATATATATAATTATTTCTTTAAAAATATGATTCCAACGCTACATAAGAGTTCTCATGTTTCAAAACAAGAGCCGAAAACTTTTTTCCAGTAAAAATTTCGCTTGAAGATGGAACAGAGCTTAATACTTTAATTCAATTTAATTCAAATAATTATATTGAAGTTTTCGGCTCTTGTTTTGAAACCTGAGAACTCTTATGTAGCGTTGGAACCATATTTTTAAATAAATAATAATATTTATGCTCTATTTTTGTATCGAGCACTATTTTTTTAAAATGAATAACAAAAATACTAAAGAACTTTGGATTATTTACCTAACAAGTTCTTTCTATTTTCTATATATTTTACACACACACACACACACACACACACACACACACACACACACACACATATATATATATATATATATATATATATATATATATATATATATATATATATATATATATACATTTGTTTATTAGCATATCAACTAATTATGGGTCATACAATGCCGAAGTTAAATTTTCTTGGGAGCATTAGGTAATTTCTTTTTACAAACATTTATTGATAGTATTTTTTGCCAAAAATGTATTACTGTTGTTTTTATCCTGACAAAAATGTATAGTCCATAATATAAATGTTTTAATAATGTATTGATGGTAATTATTTTTAATATGCAAATGTATTGGTGCTATTTTACCACCCTGAGTCAGCAATTAAGAAGTCCTCAAAACATCCAATCTCCCGATCAGAAGACTTGCAGCCGGATGTAGTTTATCTGCATACCCAGGACGTATATATATATATATATATATATATATATATATATATA
Source organism: Acanthosepion pharaonis (assembly GCA_903632075.3). Classification (NCBI taxonomy): domain Eukaryota; kingdom Metazoa; phylum Mollusca; class Cephalopoda; order Sepiida; family Sepiidae; genus Acanthosepion; species Acanthosepion pharaonis. Next base: position 625,907 of record CAHIKZ030004854.1, read on the forward strand.
TATATATATATATATGAAAAGTGTATATAAATATAAATAAATATATATATGTATAATTATTTATATATTATATGCGCGGTACTTACTAGAAAGCGCTCAATATCAGAGATAGAGCTAACATATTTGGTTGGATAGATGTGAGTTTGTGACCCTGGGTTTCACGCTTTAGCGATCGTCAGACAAACTGATTAATTTTTTAAAAAATCTGGGTTTATGTAGATTGCGTGTTTTGGTGTTATTGTGAAAGTGGTGGGGGAGATTTTGCCGTTTTGTCATTCATCGTACTAACGCAAACATCGATGTATGCAGACACATATACATATACATACTTGGTCGTCCGTCGGGACTCATACATATATATAAACATATGTAGACAGTTTCGGCTATGACACATGTATGTATACGGGTGGTGTTATGTCTATACATACGCATTTGTATGTTGAAATGTTGAAATTTAAACATTGGAAGTGTGGCGGAAATGTCTCGTTAATGTCTCGTGAATGTATCCATGTCATATTATGAATTTTTTTTTTTTTTCCGTTGAAAAATATTTTCTCGCATGTATGTATATATGTGTGGTGGGGTTTGTGTAAAATTATGATAGGTAAAAATTATTATTATAATTATTTATATTTATTTTTAAATTTTTGAAAAAAATGGTGGTTTATTTGTTATATTTAAAGCTGGTTATTTGTTTGTTTTTGGTGACTGTGTATATGTAACAGGCAAAAATTTGTAATCCTTATTGTTTAATTTATATTGTGATGTTTAATTTAATAACGGGTTTATATGATATGATGTGATAGTAATGTTTCAAAGGATTGGAGACAATGCTATTTAGGCTTTAGCTAATAGTTATTGTAAATTGGAAGAAATTGCAAATTGGTAGAAATGATTAGTAACGGTGGTGGGAATATGATAAAACCATGAATGTAGTTATAGTGGTGGTAGCTTGAACTAAAAAGTGGTTGTTGGTGTTTTATTTTATTTTTGTTTTATTTTGTTATATGTATTAATTTATTTTGGTATAAATCCTGATAATAGGTATTCTATGTAAAATTATGGTAGTTGAAGATTGCTATAATATTTAATTTTTAATTACAAAATTATTGTTATTATATTAAAGCTGCCTGGTAATAGGTGTTTGTTCTCATGGTTACATATGGAAATTATATCTGATCATATTGTTTTAAAGTATTAAATATGCTGGGGGGGGGTAATAAAGATTGTAGTGGATTATATGTTAATAGTGGGTGTGATGTGTAAGTGATGGTGCTGTAGGTGGTAATGATAATAGTGATAGTTAATAGATATTGTAAGGTGGTAAAAGTGATTACTAATGGTGGTGCAATTATAATAATGATAGGTGCAATTATTTTGATGGTATCTTGAAATTAAATTGTGATTGTTGGTGGTTTGTCTGTTTTATCCGTTTGGTATGAAATAGAAAACACTTCACTGAAGAAAACAAATTATCAAAATATTTAACAAAAAATAACGTAAAGATCAGTTTACAAAAACATAACAGAAATAATCAAAACCACAACAAAAAAAATGAAAACCTACAAAAATGTAACCAAGGATCCAATATGCAACTGCAGAAACAGAACAACATGTCCACTCCAGGAAATTGCCAAATTACGAACACAATATACAAGGCCAAGGTAAGTACAAACAACAACACTATGTAACTACATCGGTGCCATTGAAGGTCCATTCAAGATGAAGAATAACAATCACAACCTTTCATTCAACAACAGGAAATATTCGAACAGCACAACACTTTCTACATACATATGGCAGCAAAAGACAAAACATCACACCAACAATAAGTTGGGAAATATTGAAAAAAGCCCCTGCCTACAACAACATTACGAAAAAATGCCTACTTTGCCCCACTTAAAAACTTAGCAATAATATCACAAACCGCAAAAGAACTTGCTAAACAAAAATCAGAGATAATCTCCAAATGTAGGCATGAGAACAAGTATCTATTATCCGAATTCATACCAAACGGATAAAACAGACAAACCACCAACAATCACAATTTAATTTCAAGATACCATCAAAATAATTGCACCTATCATTATTATAATTGCACCACCGTTAGTAATCACTTTTACCACCTTACAATATCTATTAACTATCACTATTATCATTACCACCCACACAGCACCATCACTTACACATCACACCCACTATTAACATATAATCCATCACAATCTTTATTACCCCCAGCATATTTAATACTTTAAAACAATATGATCAGATATAATTTCCATATGTAACCATGAGAAAAACACCTATTACCAGGCAGCTTTAATATAATAACAATAATTTTTGTAATTAAAAATTAAAAATTATAGCAATCTTCAACTACCATAATTTTACATAGAATACCTATTATCAGGATTTATACCAAAATAAATTAATACATATAACAAAATAAAACAAAAAAAAAATAAACACCAACAACCACCACTTTTTAGTTCAAGCTACCACCACTATAACTACATTTCATGGTTTTATCATTCTCCCACCACCGTTACTAATCATTTCTACCAATTTGCAATTTCTTCCAATTTACAATAACTATTAGCTAAAGCCTAAATAGCATTGTCTCCAATCCTTTGAAACATTTACTATCATCATATCATATAAACCCGTTATTAAATTAAACATCACAATATAAATTAAACAATAAGGATTACAAATTTTTACCTGTTACATATACAGTCACCAATAACAAACAAATAACCAGCTTTAAATATAACAAATAAACCACCATTTTTTTCAAAAATTTAAAAATAAATATAAATAATTATAATAATAATTTTTACCTATCATAATTTTACACAAACCCCACCACACATATATACATACATGCGAGAAAATATTTTTCAACGGAAAAAAAAAAAAAATTCATAATATGACATGGATACATTCACGAGACATTAACGAGACATTTCCGCCACACTTCCAATGTTTAAATTTCAACATTTCAACATACAAATGCGTATGTATAGACATAACACCACCCGTATACATACATGTGTCATAGCCGAAACTGTCTACATATGTTTATATATATGTATGAGTCCTGACGGACGACCAAGTATGTATATGTGTGTGCATACATCGATGTTTGCGTTAGTACGATGAATGACAAAACGACAAAATCTCCCCACCACTTTCACAATAACACCCAAAACACGCAATCTACATAAACCCAGATTTTTTAAAAATTAATCAGTTTGTCTGACGATCGCTAAAGCGTGAAACCCAGGGTCACAAACTCACATCTATCAACCAAATATATATATATATATATATATATATATATATATATATATATATATATATATATATATATTCCAGTCGAATCCATTACATTCACTTACGTGCTAATGCCCTTGGGAAAAGGTATGAATCCTCTTCTTCTCCCCCCAGCTATGGGTAAATAGCAGGACAGACCGGGTTCTATAGCCCTGGATGGCAACTGATCTACCGCAGAAAAAATAGCAACCAACTCCGGGAAAAATCTTTCGTCAGTCACGTATACATGTTTGCCTAAGCGTGGCACATAACTGACTGATATATATATATATATATATATATATATATATATATATATATATATAGTTGTTTGTGTAATTGAAGGTGCATATCTTCTTTCAGTTTACATACAGAGATAATAAGGTCTGAATTGCTAGCAAATATTCACAAATAGCTCAGATTATGTCTTGAGGTTTCAACCTACGCAGTTTATAATACATTTATACATATTTATAAACATTTGCAACCTGGCCATTTACGCATGCGCACACATCAGTGAACTTGTAATTTTATAGCCAGTAAGCTCTTTGTATAGATGTTTACGTTACTGTCTTTCCGAATCATTTGCACCCATTTTCATTTCTTTCTGTCTCTCTGTCTGTCTGTGTATTTCTTTCTTTCTTTCTTTCTTTCTTTCTTTCTTTCTTACATTTGCCGAGGCACTTGAACCAAGCGGAACACACTTATAATTTTATACATGAGCAATGGTGATATTTCCATGTATATATAAAATTATATATAAACAATAACACACATATAACCCCAAAATATATACACGTATATTCTTCTAGACTCGATTACTTATATATATATATATATATATATATATATATATATATATATATATATATATATATATATATATATATATGTGTGTGTGTGTGTGTGTGTTTGTGTTCGTGTGAAAATTTCAGATAGCGTATATCTGTAAAAGGACAATATGAATAATACAAGAGTAAAACTCATCTTAGCTGACGGTACAGGACGAAAAACATCGGCTAAGTTGAATTTTACTTTTCTCTTCATATATATATATATATATATATATATATATATATATATATATATATATATATATATATATATATATAAAAACACATATATATATAAGGTGAGTTGGATACTGTTTTAACAAATATACGTTTCTATTGTTTTCGGTATAAATAAAGAAAACCAATGTTTAAGTTGTTATATCAAAATGTTTAATTGATAGATGCAGTTAGAAATTAAAAATAAAACTTAATAAAACAATATTCAGTTAAATTCTGAGAAGCTTATAAGCATAAATAACTAATCCACTAATCTAGACACACACATACATACAGCTGATTTAAAATATAGTTTATTTTCGCTACACACTTCTAACCAAGTTTCAAAAATGGAAGCTAAAAGCTACGAATTTAATTTTGTAATTAAATTAAAGACATTAGTTCCATTTAATCCTCAAGCGAATTTTGGAGTTATTTATTTTTAAAATTATTGTCTTAAAAGGCACTGCAATAATTCATAATTCACGAGGATGAAATGGAACTAATGTCTTTAATTTAATTACAAAATTAAATTCGAAACTTTTAGCTTCCATTTGGAAACACGGTTAGAACTGTGTAGTGAAAAAAAACATATTTTAAATCAGTTAATTTATAATATTAATGCTCTGCAAATTTACATCAAGCACTGTTTTTTAAAAATAAAAATATCTATAAGAACACTGGATTATATATCTTACTGTTCTTTCTTTCTATATATATATATATATATATATATATATATATATATATATTATTAGGGGGATTTAAATAATCCTAATTAAGTAATTCAGAAGAATCCTCAATAGAATACAGAAAGCACTGGACGGCCTATTTCGGGACTCATCGAACCCGGACAATTATGATACGACGCGTCATAACCACGTGACGAAGAAATAACAAACAAGACTCGATATAGCGCCTGCTCTTCACAAATTCCACCGTGTGACTCATCCAAGTCTACTTATGCCAATGGACTGTGCCTCCGCGAGTCATGTCTTTTATCCCCAAGCCCCTGCATCCAGAGCATTACAAGCCGGTTCAAGCAAAACTATATATATTGAAAATTAATATGGGGAGTTGAATAATCATAATTACGTTATTCTTCGAGTCTAGAAGAATAGACATATCTTACCCTTCTCTGGTAGCACGACTCGAAGTTTCATGCACAACGCAATCTTCAGGTGTTGGGTAGAGACTGAAGGTTACATAATTTAAATTTTAATAAACAATATCTTGTTAACGCAATACTGGCGCAGACGATGTATTATACTGTTTTTTATTTTTTTTTTGCTAAAACTATTATATATATATATATATATATATATATATATATATATATATATCTTACTTATTATAAAACGCAGATTGTGTGTGTGTGTGTGTTTATATATTGGATCGGATTTCCTACATTTTTCAACCGATTTCAACAAAACTTCACACGACTACGTAAAATTACCTTGCCGTGGTTCTGACAGTGCCAAAAATTGGAAAAACATAATTGTTTTTCGCAAAATCAATTTGAAAACACGATTAAGAGGCATTAATGAAAGGAGGACAACTCATATTGAGTTATACTTATTATAAAACCCAGGTTGGGTGTGTGTGTGTGTGTGTGTGTGTGTGTGTGTGTGTGTGTGTGTGTGTGTGTTTATATATGGGATAGGATTTCCTACATTTTTGAACCGATTTCAACAAAACTTCACTAATTTCTTGGCAGGTAGTGTTTCTTATTGTCTTATACACTTTTTTCTTTATTTTTAAATAGAGAATGCTTTAAAAATTCCATTTACAAGGCACATGTTTATAATAAAGTTCTATTCAATCGGTAGACTCATAACGATTGAAAACAACGTTTTTGTTTGAGTTTGGGTTTGACCAATTCGTAAAAAAATAAAAATAAAAATAGATAAAACTAATTAAGACATGCGTGTCCGTCAACCTTAAACAATAATCTTTGTCAATTTTATTTTTCAGTCTTTATGATGGACGATAATTGATCTATCTCTTACTGTTACATCCCCGGGCAACGCCGGGCTCTACTGCTAGTATAAAGATATATATATATATGTATATATATATATATATATATATATTATAAATGGAAATAATTTTTCTGGGCCGAGAATATTTCAGTAAGCTGTTCATAATATTCTCTAATGTTATCTCACAAAAATATACGTGACATTATGTAAGCGTTCACATATCAAATATGACAGATAAATATATTAATACATTTAATTTTATTTACCGAAGTAAATTATGAATATTTTTACATAGCAAATTCTATTTTTTTTTAATCATTTCACCCCAAGCAAAGCAATAGAGTCACTCAGATGCAAGTGGTTACTAAGTGTGAAAACTATATTAAAAAAGTAAGTCATTATTAAGGGGAGGCAACAATACAAGAACAGGAGTTGTGATGACAAAATATGATGATTTATTTATTTTTTACGGCTTATGAACCTTTTAAGTTTATTTAAAGCCGAAACATTATAAGAATGTTTTCGAGATTTTCTGAACACGTCTTACTAATTAATCCATTGCAGGGAGGAGAAAATGTAGATTCGTGTCCTTCTCAAGGTTATTTTCACGTACGTAACTACAAAGAACCCGACTAGAATTCAAACTCGGTTATTAGATTTCTTGTTACCAGTCGTTACCCACACATCCAAGCGTACAGCACCCGATATACACGAACGTTCACCCATCTATGTACTGACCAGGTTCAACGTTACTTAACTTTGGTGATTTGAGAAACAGTGTTTGAACGCGATAAAATCGTAAGCCATTTAATTTTGTTATGATCAATAGTGACTGGAAAGCAAGAGACCGAAAGAGAAATGTATAAGCGGGAAGTGTGAGAGAAGAAACCGCTAACATAGAACTTACGGTTACATCTAGCATCTGTCAATTGTAATGCTGTCTGTACAAGTATAGATGCCATAAAGTAAAGATATTTGAGACATAATACCGTCTATGTTTTAAGTAGCAGTGAATGTGCTAATAAAATGAATTTTATTCATGGAATAACGAATAAGTGGATGTATATAGCAATTTCGAATGTTAGAGATGTCTAATAAAACATAGCTGGCATTAAGCGTGGGTTCGAATATCCAAAGTAGCAGTAAATGTGTTAACAACTTTAATTTTATTTACCAAAATAAATCATAGGCTTTCTTATATAACGTGGTTGGAAAATGGCTGAAAAAGATTTGTTAGGTAAAGAAGAGTTTACAATGTTAATAGCCTCAACCAAACACCACGATTCTACTCACTTTCCCACATCCGTTCACTGTGACTTTTCTAGTAATACTTTTATTGTTAGGATAAATGTTTCTTTCTGGTACGTAAACTTTATGAATTTAAATGCATTACTTGACTGGCAACAAGGTTTCATCACATTACAGTTGAAATGACTAGATGTAACCGTAGGTTCTTTGCCAACAGTTTCTTCCCTCGCACTTCTCGCTTGTCAAACTGTCTTTCGCCTTCTTTCTCTCCAGTCAACATTGATCTGATAACTTCTGTCTTCCTAATTTCTGTTCTTTTATTCTTCTCTCTCCTTAATATTTTTCCTCGTATACTTTCCACTGTGTGACACTTTCGTCTTGCTGGCTTGCTTGCGGGTGAAAACGATCAACAGAAAAATCAAATGTCTAATTAAACTAACGAAAAGATATATAGACATATCTAAATTATTTATATTATTTACATTGTTCGGAATCTTGTCCTTATCTTTGTTGCCATATTCACGACGTTTAGGCCGTTGTACGCCAAGGCCTTTTTCGGGTGATTGGAATTTTTAAATGAATCATTTATTTCGTCCAACGGGGTCGATTGTTCTAGTTCCACATGCCACGCCTCTTCCGGATGTCTCAGTGTCAGTTATCTCCCTTTGACTCAACTCTCCAAGTTTTTTTTTTTTGTTGTTGTCCACCTCTGCTGTAGCCAGGTATTGAACTCACAAGTCTTCACTGGATTCAACCAACGCACTTATCAAATGGGCCATGTGTCCTGGAAAACTCATCTCTGCTCTAGTCAGGTATTGAACTCACAATTCTTTGAGTCAGGTCCTTGCATTCAATCAACGCTTTTTCCACTGTGATCCGTGCCCTTGAGGTAAAGCTTGTGAATGTGTTAATAAATTTTATTTTATTCAGCAAAATAAAACTTATGTTATCTCAAAAAGCAATTAATAATTGTAACTAAGAAAAACAGATTGTAAAATGTCAGGATTCATAATTTAATGTAGCAATTTGATTTTATTTATAAAAATAAAGTATAAAAATTCTAATATAGTGATTTCTAGCCTTAATAAAAGAAAGGTTTCAAATAACCAAGGCAAGTGTGCACGTCTTATAAGGATTCCCTTGAATCGTTTCGTAAAATATTTACGCTGATAGCGTTAACTAACCAACCTGGCCATAATTCTACGCTATAATCGCAGAAGAGGAAAAGAACATGTTTTAATTTTTCCTGCGAACATTGTTGAAACCAATATACATATCTAAACCCACGCCGATTCCAACATTAAATAAAAAGTTTGCTAAGATTTCAATAACATATTTCGGTTATTTTGAAAATTTAATCAATTTTGTCCTCTTGATATGCGTGTTGATCCACTCACACGTATGATGACTGGTGATAAATATAAATTTAATATTTTTTTACGTAATAGATATGTATTAATAATTTTGAATGTGAGACGAAAAGTAAATTTTGAGGGAGAACTATTTGGATGTACAGTCCTCAATGGAATGTATGTAGGAAGAAAATTAAGAAAAAAAAAACTTTTTTATGAAGAGTGCATCTGTTTTGATTGCGGGTTTGGGCAGTTCGATAGGGGGGGAGATTTATTGCATATAAATAGACGTTATGGATAGGCACTGAATAAATATCTGTTTCAAGCCACATGCCTTCGGTAAACCTAATCTGCAGAGGAAATTAATATCGGACACCAAAATAATAGCACGCAGATATAAGTATGATTAAATTTTTATCTATCTATCTATCTATTTCTGTTCCTATATACCCGTTCTTTCTTTCTATTTCCGTTAATATCTATCTTTTTACGTTCATATATATCTATCTATCTATTTCCGTTAATAGATATCTTTTGACGCTCATATCTATCTATCTATCTATCTCCGTTAATATCTATCTTTATACGTCCCTATCTATATATATATCTATGTCTATGTCTAGTATTTACATTAGTCGGACTATTGTCCTCATCTTTGTCGCCATATTTGTCACAACACTCCGGCCTTCTTCATGTGGTTGGAATTTCGAATCACTGGGGTAGACTGTTCTAGTTCCACGTGCCATGTTTGATGGATGTCAGTTATCAGTTACCTGCTAATTTTCCCTCTGAAAGTTCTTGAACAGACACTCTTTGGGTCCTGTCACTGGATCTAAACAACGCCTTTATCCACTGTGCCATGTGTCCTTGAAGACATCTGTGTTTGAATTTCTGGGTATTATAAACCTAACGTTTTCAGAAACTAATGTAAATACTGTACATAATACCTCATCTCAGAAATATAGACAGTATCTATGTCTGTTCGTAACTATCTATCTATAAAGCATTAGCAATATATCATAAGTATACTGATTACAATATTTACATCATTTGAAAACGATCAAATTCGCAAAATTCTATTGGTAATCTAAATTTTGGTTTATGATAATTATTTTTAAATGTGAAATAGAATTTATTGGTGAGGAGACAACAGATTTTTATCATTTTATCTCATAGTGGGGAGAGGTTTATTTTGATTGTGTTAGGCATTTTAGATTCAAATTCTTTCCAAATACTGTCTTTCGTAAGAGCAATATATAATCCGGCAAATTTAAAAAACGTTTACGGACAAAAAACATTTTAACTTTGTGGAAAAACACTTTCTCTACTATATATATATATATATATATATATATATATATATATATATATATATATATTTAAAAAAAGAAAGAATTGTAAAGATATAAAATCCGGTGTTCTTATAGATATTTTTCTTTTTAAAAAATAGTGCTCAATGTAAAAAAAAACCTACAGAGCATAAAAATATTATAAAATTAATTGATTCAAAATATGTCCTTTTTTTTCGCTACACAGTTCCACTATGTTTATAAAAATAGAAGCTAAAACCCCGAATTTAATTTTTGCAATTAAAAAAAAAGCATTAGTTCCATTTCATCTTAAAGCGAATTTTGGAGTAATCCTTTTAAAAAATTACATCTGGTTTATAAAGACACAGTATAATAAAATCACGTTTCCATGGTTACAGAATATTTTATAAAATTGAACAAAGGATGTCTAGATTTTTCCTTATGTCCTTATCATTGTATTTTTTATTAGCTACAATTTGGTAAGGGGTAAAAGGGATGTATTTTACCAATGAAACCTGACATCAGTTGAATGGATGTCGTCTGGATTTAAAAAAAAAAAAAAAATTTATGTGTTAACGGTAATTTTAAAAAAATTTCAACGTCATTTTTTTTTTTTTAATATTTTTAAAGATTTTCGGTTTTTTTATCATAATACTTTTTATTTAACTACGATTTGAAATATTCTCCTTTTAATTTTTATTATACTATATTCTTTTAAGAACAGTTAAATGTATTAGAATCCATTATATTAAATGTAGGATTATTTTAACATCAACTTTATATGTATGTATATGAGGTTACATTTTTTTTTTAATTTATGACCATGACGGCAAAAATGGTTATTTTAATTTCACTGATTTAGTAAACTTTTATATTTTATATATAAACCTAGTAATATAATGTTTCTCATATAAATGTACAAAGGACATGGGTCATTAAAAAGCTTACATCTTATGGCATTTCATATTAATTTTATTTTACTATAGGTGTTTTTTGGATATATATTTTTAGTGCGTGTAGTATTATTTAAAGAAATTGAGGTTAGAATTCATTCAATTTAACGGTTCAATTTTAATTACAATTGAGAAAAATTATTTTTTTTAAAAATTTTAAAATAATTTTCATTGTTAGTTTTAATGAAAACTATATTAGCCTTTTATAACAGAAGGACAATTACTCATAGTAAGTAAAATTATTTTTCCATATCAAAGTATATATTTTGTACAATTTTAAACTTTTATATTTAAATATTATTTAAGTAATATTAATGGCACTTACTACAAAACTAGCTAAGTCATTTCTCAGATTTAGTAAACTTTATTTATTAATTAATTAATTTATTTATTTTAAATCATATGTAACCTAAGTAATAAAGTTTCATACGTATGTACAAAGAACAGGTTAGAATGGAAGACATTCAAAAAACAGATGTAGCCCCAAAGATTATTTGGTATACTCCCCATATAAGCCCCAAATGGTAAAAAACAGATTAGGACATAAATTTCTCGTTTATGTCAAAAAGCTCAATTTTAGTTTCTTTTGATCCCAGTACTTTCTCCCAAACCTCCTCTGAATCATCCACGTGCTTCTGACAGGCCTGTACATCTACCTTCTTGAGTAGGGGGACCTTGCGGCCACTACATAATTTCAGTGCACTACGACGTCATCTTGGTGACTGTTGTCCCAGCTGCCTTGAGATCATCAACAACCTCTTGCCGCGTAGTTCTATATTATTTCCTCTCGTTTCTCATCATGTTCACTCCACGTTGGGAGATCTTGTGTGGAGCTCCAGACCGAGGTACTTAATTAACATTCCTTCCATTTTCTTATTCTCAAACCAACAGTTGACTTCTTCTCAACTAGCTGCATGCCAACCATCTTGTAGACCATTCCAGTCTTGTGCAGGTATACAATTTTGTCCCCGATGTTCTTAGACAATTCTTTCGTTTTGGCCATTGTGGAGAGATTAGATTCTGATTCATTGAAGGATTCTGTGAACTAGTGTCTTTTATACAGGTAATGAGTACTTGATTAGGAGTAATAATTGAGTAATAGGACTAGTCTCCTGGTCGCATAACCAGCCTGTGGGGCCTGAATCATTGCTGGTTGGTTGGAGGTGAAATATTCATTTTTTTAATAAAAAAGAAATTAATATAATGATCTCTCACTTTCAAAATTATAAACAGTTACCATTGCAAACAAACAAAATCAACAAAGGATGAAATACTTATTTTCCCCACTGAATATTTAAAAAATATACATAATACCCTATATTTATCGCACAACTCGGAGTTCCATTCTGCCTGCAATCGTCAGGGACGAATTATGGGTTTACATCGCTTGTTTAATATTCTATTGTATATTGAAATATTGACGCTCTTGTTACAAAAAAACGTTTGGTAATCAAGGGGGTAACTCTATATTTTTTTGTATTAAAATAAACAAAGAAATTTATAATAAAATTAATATTATTAATAAAATATGCAGTGATAAAATAAAATTAATATACTAAAAAATAATACATAACAAATAAAATATGCTAAGATAAAATGAAATATAAAATAAAAACATCAAGTAAATAATAAATAAAAATAAATAAATAAACAACTATTATAATAATATATAACTTAACCTTTTAAGCACTAATTTAAAAAATCACAGGTGTAAGTCTGCATGTACCAGTGTACGCACTTTTATATGTGCGTGTACGTATACCTAAATATGTGCGTGCATAGAAGTTCATGTACGTGTATGAATAATTGTATTAATACTAACATATGCACATAAATTGAAACTAATAAATTTAATTATAAATCGAACCACACACAAATTAATACTTATGATACCACCAAACTAAATTAAAATTAGGAATAGCCTAGTGACGATATATGCATAAGTATATATGTATGTAAGCATGCATGCATATATATCTGTGCGTGTGTTTTGTATGTTCATATATATATATATATATATATATATATATATATAATAAATCCTGAAGAACCAAGAACAACCTACGTAGGTTTCACTTCTACGGATCTTCAGTGTAATCTGGCTAAAGAGGTAATGACACGAAATAATATTTATTGATAAAACCACTAAAAACTAATTAACATAAAATCACGTGACAGAAGATAGGAAGAAACAAAAAACACAGAGACTCTTTTCCAATAACCATGATTTCCTATGCCTACACCTATTTAAAATATCAGGTCTTTGATTTAATAAATTATTAGGTTCGTCAGAGGTGGCTATTGCTAATTTTTCATCCATATACAGGATGTTTCAAAAAGAATACGCCAAAATCATCACGTGATGTGTCAAAAACGAAAAAAATTACAAACCTCTAGCATGAACACATGTGTTGTATATACATTCAAGTTTCATTTCATTTTTTATAAGTCCACAATGTGGACACCATCGGCAGCGCGACAACATCAAGCCGATATGAGAATTCTTCCCAAACACGCCTCAGCATGTCACGGTCCACCATGTTGATTGCAGCTGTTATTCGATTTTTCAAGTCATCGATACTTGCTGGAAGTGCTGGAACATAAACTTGGTCTTTAACATACCCCCACAAGAAAAAGTCACCCACAGTGAGGTCCGGGGATCTGGCAGGCCAAGCATAGAGAGCAAGGTCTTAAGCACCTCTCCTCCTAATCAATCGTTGAGGCACGTTTTCATTCAGATAAGCTCTAACCCCGAGATGCCAATGGGGTGGTGCTCCATCTTGCTGAAAAATGAAATCATTCGAATCTGCTTGCAGTAAAGTGAATAGCCAGTTTTGGAGCATTTCGAGATAGGTTTGTCCTGTTTGTAGCTGCAGCGGAAGTTATACTAACGACAACGGTGAAACTGACACGCAATCAAACTTTGATAACTACTCTATCAAATAACCACTGATTCAGTCCACTACAATGCTATAGACCTGAAAAAACAGCATAATTTTGGCGTATTCTTTTTGAAACACCCTATATAATAAACAATACTTGTTCCCTCCTATATACTTATGATTTTTTTAGAATTTCCCATTTTAAAATGGGGTCAATACCATCTTCCTGTTTAATATTCCATATGTATGTAGACAGGCTGATACTGTGTTTGTAATTTTCATACTTAAAGCTACGTATATGATTATATCTTTTATTTTATAGCTCGCTTGTTTTTTTTTTTCTTTGTACTAAAAACGTAAAACACTGTACGATTTGTTTCACTCTGTTTGAATGTTTCTGTTTCTTTCTTTATTTTCCAAATTTTTTTTTCGATTACCAATTTATTTTGATATACTTAAAAATTATGTTATCGGAGGTTTATATATATATATATATATATATATATATGCATGCTTGCGCACAGCTACGTGTATGTAAGAGAGAGAGAAAAGGCCTGAACTGATAACTGATGGATAGATGCATTTGTTTTGGGAGACAAAGAGATAGATCTTAATGTGGTTACTTTATATAAACGTCTAAATTGGGCACTATCCGTACTCACTATTCGGTAAACTCTCCCCCGTCGTATTCGACGTATGAGGATCAAGCAGATTAGTTCCCAGGAAACGACAGCCCAGACACCAGCACAGATGATTGGGTTATAATGGTGAAGGCTTTGTGTAGAAACAACCTCACTTTTTGAAGGACCGAATACAGAGACCTGGTAGATTACGTACCACAAGTTCCCGAAGCGACCCACCGCAGGTTTTGAATTCACAATTTTCCTTCGCCTAGACCAGTTGCCGTCCAAGGCTATAGAACCCAGCTGGAAGGAGAATAGGAGGATTAATACCTTTCCCAAAGTGAATGTAATGGACTCGACTCCGATTCCTCAATCCGAGCAGTTATCCACTACTTATCTATCTATCTATCTATCTATCTATCTATCTATATATATATATATATATATATATATATATATATATATATATCTATACGGGGAGGTATGTGTGTGTGTGTGAAAGACTCATATACATACACGATCACACACATGCATATATATATATATATATATATATTGCTCGGATTGAGGAATCGGAGTCGAGTCCATTACATTCACTTTGGGAAAGGTATTAATCCTCCTATTCTCCTTCCAGCTGGGTTCTATAGCCTTGGACGGCAACTGGTCTAGGCGAAGGAAAATTGTGAATTCAAAACCTGCGGTGGGTCGCTTCGGGAACTTGTGGTACGATCACACATGCATATATATATATATATATATATATATATATATATATATATATATATATATATATGCATGTGTGTGATCGTATATATATGAGTCTTTCACACACACACACACATACAGAGTGTGTTGAAACAAAATGGCTATTTTTGTAGTGATTTTTTAACATACTTATGTTATAATTTTTTTATAAAATAATTATATATATATATATATATATATATATATATATATATATATGCATGTGTGTGATCGTGTATGTATATGAGTCTTTCACACACACACACACATACAGAGTGTGTTGAAACAAAATGGCTATTTTTGTAGTGATTTTATAACATACTTATGTTATAATTTTTTTTAAAAAATAATTATATATATATATATATATATATATATATATATATATATATGCATATGTGTGATCGTGTATGTATATGAGTCTTTTCACACACACACACATACAGAGTGTGTTGAAACAAAATGGCTATTTTTGTAGTGATTTTATAACATACTTATGTTATAATTTTTTTTAAAAATAATTATATATATATATATATATATATATATATATATATATATATATATATATATATGCATGTGTGTGATCGTGTATGTATATGAGTCTTTTTCACACACACACACATACAGAGTGTGTTGAAACAAAATGGCTATTTTGTAGTGATTTTATAACATACTTATGTTATAATTTTTATAAAATAATTATATATATATATATATATATATATATATATATAATTATTTTTTATAAAATATATATATATATATATATATATATATATATATATATATATGTGTGATTTATAATTGGTAAGCAAATATCAGTTGGACGAGCGGTGAAAGTGGCTCATTCAAAATTTTGCTTTGATTTCTACGCGTATCTCTTAAATGTGATCTTCAAACATTGAGGAAAAATACAGTTCTTTTTATGGAACATGGAATAATCATTGATTCTTTGTGAATCTGTTTGATGTGGGGCTGTTATTTCTCTTGTTTTTTAGCACATATCTATAGATGGGTCTATATGCATGTGTGATTTTATTAGCGTGTACTTGTTCATTTTCCATGTCAAAAAGCTGGTTTCTACGCGAATCTGTCTGAGAGTTCGCGAGTTTATTTCAATATATCTATGTTTCTCTTTGTGTATTTGAGCTTTCCTGTGTCAGTTTGAGCACATGTTGAGGGGCGCGTATGTCTGTTGTTACAAATTATCTGTATATATATATGTTTATGAGGAGGTTTGCGTATGGAACTCCATGCTTTTGTCTTTATTTGCCAGCGACTTAAACAACCGATTTTTTTATATTGATAAGCGGGAAGGGTAAGGGCTATCGGAGTTGAAAGTAGAACAGACAAGCTGTGTTCAAATTCCGGTATTTTTTTTTTCATTTACTTTCTCATAAATATCATTGTGAAAGGCAAAATTCCATATCTTCTCCCTGATGCTATGGGTTAAATAACAGTAGACAAGCGTTTCTTCCTCTGAAGACGAAATGTAATGAAATGAGGGGATCAGTAACATGAGACTTGAATCCTTATTTACTCTATTTACATTATTTGAACTGTTGTCCTCATATTTATTCTCATATTCACGACGTTTCAGACCTTGTACGCTCCGGCCTTCTTCAGGTGATATTTTTTTAATCTCTGTCACCACATGTAAGGCAGAAAGTCACGAGAGATCACTGGATGTGGATGAATTAGGAACAGAATTCTTAATAATGAGCGGGAAGAGGAAAGAGTGATCAGCAGGATAGTAGATAGCGATTGACATTGCACTTAAATTATTGCAGATTGAAGTTGACTGGAAAGCATAGAACCTGGAGGGAGTTACACGAGCGAGACGTGCGAGAAAGGAAACTGTTAACATAAAATGTACGATTACATCTAACCAGTTCACCTGTCAATTGATGAGATCTCATTAGGCACCATTGCGAACCGCTCGTTACCATAAAAATATTTATAGAAAATAGACAGAAGCCGAGACGCCAGATCAGGACCGATAACATTGCTGATTCTTCTTTGGTTTTTATCAAAGAGCTCAAGGTAAATAGCAGGGGCACCGAAACGTTTATACGTTGCGATTTTGAGCGAAACCCTTTATTTCTTACGCCGGGGTAGATTATTTCATCTCCACGTAACATGCTTTTTCTTGGCACCTTACTTTCAATTATTTCCCTTTAGTAACTCAACTTTCCAAGGTTTTGTTCCCCTACGATGTAGTTAGGTATTGAACTCACAACACTTTGGGTCAATTCTCTGGCATATGTCAACCAACGATTTTATCCACTGGGCCACGTGTCTTTGGGTACAATGTTCGAAACATTGTGAATACGACAATAATTTTCAGGACAACAGCCCTAACAATGTAAATAGTGTATATAGATACAATGACTCATCTCAGAAATATAGACGACAGATGTTGAATAACATTTTCTTCTAATACTGGACATTATTTTGCGAATAGCCTAATATCAATGTCGTCACAAAGCCAAATCGTTAGTATAATGATGCTGGTGCTCACTTTGGCCAAATTGTTTAACTTTCTGCTCCTGTAATGTTTTTGTCAACTTTTTTTTATAGGCACCTATTCAGGGTGTGCTAAATTTATTTAGCACCAGAGTGTTGATGGCCTAGAAAAACGTTGAGAAACGCCATAGTCTAGTAAGTTATTCTTTGACACATACGCACAAACACATTCTCTCTCTCTCTCTCTCTTTCTCTGTGTGTGTGTATTTGTGGCTGATACTTCTATGTATTTAGAGATTCTTCATAAAAGTAGATTTTGCAATGTTATTAGTCCTACAGTATCTGTCTATATTTCAGAGATGAGGTATTATGTAAACTATTTACGTTGTTCGGACTATCGTCCTCATCCTTGTTGCCATGTATATCACAACGTTTTGAGCGTTGTACGCTCCGGCCTTCTTATGAACACATAGCACAGTGGATAAAGGCTTTAGCTAGATCCAGTGAAAGAGTGTGAGTTCAATACCTGGTTAAGGCGGTAGTGAACTTGGAGAATTAACAGGAGATAAATGATAACTGACATCCATTAAAACATGGCACGTGGAACTAGGACAGTCTACCCCAGTGAGCGAAGTAAAGGGTTCAGTTCGACATTCCAACCACCTGAAGAAGGCCGGAGATTAAACGGCTGAAATGTTGTGATAAATATGGTAACAAAGATGAGGAGGAGAGTCCGAACAATGTAAATAGTGTTATTAATCCTGACCTGGTATCTCGCTTTCAGTTACTTTACCACCGCCATAAAAGTGTTTCACTGTACTTTTTCTATAGTTTTTTTTTCTAAGTTTTACTCTTTGATACGTATACTTTATGAAGCGCAGTACTTACTTAGCGGTTAGGTCTCATCAATTTACTCTCTCCCTCTTATTGTCTCTCCCTCTCTTTCTTTCGCTCTCTCTCCCCCTCTCTCTCTTTCATATACAAAGACAAACACACACACTAAGTATTTCTTTGAAATAACTTGAAAATACGTTTAAGAAGCTTTTCCCTTCACCAGCATGGCTGTTGCTTACCTCCAAGAGACTGACTCCTTGCGCTTTTTCGGACTAGTATTTTTCGCTGATATGACATGAAAAGACTATGTTTAATCAAATTCCAGAGAAGTTGTTTTAGTGTGTTGTGCCAGACATCTTTTCTCGCCAGAATCTTATCTAGTTTACCTGCTTTTAATATTGCTTTCAAATCTAGTCTGCTGCTTCTTCTTTGCTTGATAAAATCCAAAGAGGTATCTACACTATTGCTAATCCTGACCTGGCATCTCGGCTTCAGTCATTTTTTCCATCCGCCCTTTGACTATAAATATTTCATTGGTAATTCTTCTGATGCGTTTGTCTTTAAGGGCCATAGTCTTTATGAATTTAAGCGTAGTACTAGATGTAGATGTAATATTAGATGTAACCATAACTTCTATGTTAACAGTTTTTCCATCACCTTTCATGCTCCAGGAAATATGTTTCCGTTTTTTACTTTCTAGTTAATATTGATCTTCGAAAATCTAATTGCAGAATCATTTGTTATTTCGATTCTTTTATTGTTCTCTGTCCTCTAGTCCTGGGTATGACGATAAACTACATCCGGCACCAAGGCCCCTGATATGGAGATTCGAAGTTTCAAGGAGTGTGGAACTGCCTCTTAATTGATGTTGGTCTATGGTTCACCCTGACATGCGGTAGTAGCACCTGTTAGGGTCCCAGCTTCGAATAAATTGTGAAACCCCAAACAAAAACGAAATGCCTTGAAAGTATAAAAATACATTTTATAGTAAAAAATACCAGCAATACATTTATATATAAAAATACCAACGATACGCACATACTAAAACGACTTCAGACAAATCCGTTTAAAATACCAGCATATAACCAACCAACATGAAATGCGAGAAAGAATGACATTCACCGAACAATTTCTTCATGAAATTAAACTCTATAAAATATAACTTCAATAAAACTACAACATAAAATACACAACTCACCGCCGCTAGTAATTATGTCCACGCAAACATATATAAGCACAAAAGCTGAGTATCATCTACCATGTATTCAATTGTGAAAGCAGAATAACATATATCATTTTTATTACTTCAAAGCTCCCAAGAAATTAAGTTCCGGCATTAAATGCCCCATATTGATATGCCCTTAAAGAGGCAAATCAATCAATCAATCAGTTCTAGTTGACAAATGTTTTTCTTTTTCTCATCAATCAATAACCTTGCGTCTTAGTGACTTTATTGTCTTTTCCGGGAGAAATGGTTATAAAAATTATTTATAAATCTATTCATATAAATCCATTCAGATTTACTGTATATCTTTTAGCATAGGAGAGTTTGTTTTTTTTTAAATGTGCCTATAAAAAACTCTCAAACATAAAGTCTAAATATAGTACTTTTTTTACGGTAGGGCTAGTATTAATATAATCATTTACTGGACATAACGGTAAGGATGTGATTCCTATTGTTATTGAGTAATACATTCTCCCAAGGCTTTATATTGATATAATGACTAGAAAATAGATTTAAAGTCTAACGAACATAGGCAATTGTCTGGGCAGTCTACAAAATGAGTATTGTCATCTTTTGAACCCCTAGGATTGGTGGCAATCTGAAGATTTTTTTTTTTTTTTCAATTATAGCTATTTTAAATACTAATACTAATACTACTACTACTAATAATAATAATAATATCAACCCGATATCTCTAGTTTCAGATTTTGTCAACTATATTGTTTTCTCGCCTGTCAATATGAAAACTCTTCAGTTCGATAGACAGACATAAAATATTTTCTCAAGCAAATAATCACAATCGAACTTGATTTGTTTTATTTCAATTTGCTTTTGTCTCTGCAATATTTTTGCACCATTTTTGTTGGTGAAAATCGACAACGGATGGCTGAGTTTTGCCGAGCAATTTTCTGACCAATCAAGCTTAAACCGAAAATGCCTAGTTCGGCATTAATAAATGCCTGAACTAGGTGAGGGCGAATGGCGCATGCGTGTATGGACGCATTGAGTGTTATAGAAAAAGTTCATGTAGATGCGTTTAAATATGTCGCTACATTCATTAATAAATCAGTAAGCATTCATGCGCACACTAAGCTATACATACGTCCAAACGCACACATGTATACACACTCCCGTATGCATATGGCATATTCACATATAGATGTATTAATATATATATATATATATATGTGTGTGTGTGTGTGTGTGTGTGTGTGTGTATTTAGGCAACAATCTTACTTCCATGCACATTTCAACGAATACGACAGACAGGGTGGTTGGATTTTTTTTCATACAATATAATCTAATAATTGTTTTCTTTTCGGATGATAAGTTATATAAAACTGTCCAATTGTTCTTTTTATCCGTGTGCTTTCGGCTATACCTTTAGCCATTTTCATATATTAACAAGAAATAATTTGTTGTATGTATATATTTATATAATGTTTTCATTTCCATAACACGGTCAATATATTGTGTCCATGTTCATAGCTGATATTATTGAGTGTAGTGTTTTTGTTTTTTGTTTTTTTTTATTAATTAGGCTTCTCGTATTTTTTGTCTTTTTTACACGTAGACGATGCTATTATATTTGTTTTATCAACAAATATGTTACGAATAATTTACTGTACGTTTACATGAATATTTAAATGAGATTTAATTGAGCTATGATCAGAAAAGTGTAGTGTGTGTCTTCTTGTCAAACATGTTGTAGTGTGACCTATATAATTGTTAACGAATTTTGATTGATCAGAAATAAAAATCCTTAATGGTCATTTAAATTCGTAAATAGTTGTTCTATTTAATTTTGTTATATGAGAAGAATTATTATTTTTAACTATTAAGTTGGAGGTTTTTAAATTTTTTTGTAATAAATAATTAGTTTATTTATTTATTTATTTTTTTTGTTTTGCTAGTGTCAACTGGTGTCCTGCATTTTTTCTATATTATTCTCAGTTATAGTTTCATCTTGTTTGTAATTTTCGTTTATTTGATTTTATAAGAATATTAATGTAATTGTATTCTTGTCGTTGCTATTAGCCTTATATGGAAATCCAACAACTGATTAGGACATCCGTTATTAATAAGAGTATTTTGACGTTATTTAAGATATATATATATATATATATATATATATATATATATATATATATATATATATATATAATTATTTATTTAAAATATGATTCCAAATAGCGACATAAGAAGTCCCATGTTTCAAAACAAGAGCCGAAAACTTCAATATAATTATTTAAATTTAAATTAAATTGAGTTAAAATAAGCTCTGTTCCATCTTCAAGCGAGATTTTTTTGGGAATAACGTGTTTCTGAAATTTACGTGTTTTAAAAATTGAAATCAAAATTTCCATGGTAACAGCTAGGGCGAATTGTTTAAATTGGGTAGGCGGGTGTTGGGTGTTAATAATAAGTATCAGTATAGAGTTACTTTCATAGATGTCAAGTCAGGGAAAGGTGGGGGTGTCTAAATTTGAAACGGAAGATGTATTAACCCTCGTCTAGTTTGCATGTCAATGGAGATTTATTTATTTTTTTATTTTATTTTTTTATGAAAGGGATTTGTGCATATAAAAAAATAAAAAAAAACTGTCGTAACGTTTGTTTTTTGACGACTTCATAAAGGGTTATCTTTTTTTAGGGTATTTAAACTATTTATTTCGGCTATGGATTATGAAGGGTGTTATATTGCATGCATGTTTTTAGTTAATTATTCAAATCATGAATCTGATGAGTGGGCTATGGATTAAACAAGTTATTATATTGTATGCTAGTTTTTAGCTAATAGTTCAAACCAAAAATCTGATGATACCTACAAAAAACCGTTAATTCGTGTCTATTGTTTAATAGATTATTATTATTTAGAAGCTTAATTATGTGTAATTTCTCATGGAGGCATAAAGGGCATGGGTCATCCCAAGTTTTACATGTTCTAGCCTTGTTAATAAATGGAAAATTATTAAAAATTTCGCTTGAAGATGGAACAGAGCTTATTTTAACTCAATTTAATTTAAATAATTTAAATAATTATATTGAAGTTTTCGGCTCTTGTTTTGAAACATAGACTTCTTATGTCGCGATTTGGAATCATATTTTTAAATAAATAATTATATTTATGCTCTACTTTTGTATCGAGCATTATTTTTTAAAAATAATAACTAAAATACTAAGGGACTTTGGATTATTTACCTAACCAGTTTCTTCCTATTTTCTATATATTTTCACACACACACACACACACACACACACACACACACACACACACACACACACACATATATATATATATATATATATATATATATATATATAAAGTTTTCGCATATTCAGTGCTGGTGTTAATAAAACAGTGTTCGAAGCAAAATAATAGTGCTATTAAGTATATATTAATAAATATACATATTATTTCTCACCGGTGGTATGACTCGGAGTTTTATATATATATATATATATATATATATATATATATATATATATATATATAATTAAAACGTCAGGTGGTCAACATGTGCGTCTTATAATATGGAGATTTTATAGGTCGGTTAATAAAGTCTGAGGGATAAAAAACAACAAAATGATGACAATTATGATTGATGATATTTATTTTATATTAGCCTTTTGTATAAAGGAACCATTTTCAATAAATTTTAAAGTCGGAATTTTCGGACACAACTGTGTCCTTTTCCAACGGGACAAGGAATAAACCAAGAAGTGAGACTTATTCTTTCAGGAAATGCTGTTGTTCTTGGCTAGCGTGCTTCATGTTAAAATTATGTTCTCTGAGTAAGGAACAAATCCCTGTTTAATCTCTCAAAGGGTGATTTTTATGTTGAAAATATATTTCAACTCCGATCTGCATCTTTCTAATCGGTTGTTGAATGAAGTGGCAAAACGCACATCTGATATCGTTAGTGCTATGGAACGGTTGGTTGAAGTGTGCAGCGATGGCTAATTGTTGTTGTTGTCTTTGATGGTTTTTATATATGTATATATGTAGAGAGAGAGTGAGATACAGAGAAATGAATAAATATTTATCTCTTACAATCATATTTCTTCAAAACTGTCTATGTATATTTGTTTAACACTTTACTCATAT